>CM050172.1:102273823-102420945 GCA_027410445.1 Discoglossus pictus | reverse complement strand
TAATGTCATGGAGTCCCTCTAACCTATAGATATTACTGTAATGGATTCCCCTCTAATTTATAAATATTAATGTCATGGAGTCCCCTCTAATCTATACATATTAATGTCATGGAGTCCTTTCTAATCTATACATATTACTGTCATGGAGTCCCCCTCTAATCTATACAAATTAATGTCATGGAGACCCTCTATTCTATACATATTACTGTCATGGTTTCAAAACTAATTTATACATATTACTGTCATGGAGTCCTCTCTAAATCTATACATGTTGTACTGTCATGGAGTCTCATCTAATCAATACAATTAATGTCATGAGTCTCCTCTAATCTATACATATTAATGTCATGAGTCATATCTAACCTATACATATTAATGTCATGGAGTCCCCTCTAATCTATACATATTAATGTCATGGAGTCTCATCTAATCAATACATATTAATGTTATGGATTCTCCTCTAATCTATACATATTAATGTCATGGATTCCCCTAACCTATACATATTAATGTCATGGAGTCCCTCTAATCTATACATATAATGTCATGGAGTCTCTCTAACTATACATATTAATGTCATGGATTCTCCTCTAATCTATACATATTAATGTCATGGAGTCCCCTCTAATCTATACATATTACTGTCATGGAGTCCCTCTAATCTATACATATTAATGTCATGGAGTCACTCTAATCTATACATATTAATGTCATGAAGTCTCCTCTGATCTATACATATTAATGTCATGAGGTCCCCTCTAATCTATACATATTTAAATCATGAGAGTCTCCTCTAATCTAATTTGTTTTTTTTAATATTAATGTCATGAGTCCCCTCTAATCAATCATATTACTGTCATGGAGTCCCCTCTAATCTATACATATTACTGTAATGGATTCCCCTCTAATTTATACATATTAATGTCATGGAGTCTCCTCTAACCTATACATATTAATGTCATGGAGTCTCCTCTAATCTATACATATTACTGTAATGGATTCCCCTCTAATTATACATATTAATGTCATGGAGTCCCCTCTAATCTATAACATATTAATATCATGGAGTCCCCTCTAATCTATACATATAATGTCATGGAGTCCTCTCTAATCTATACATATTAATGTCACGGAGTCTCCTCTAACCTATACATATTAATGTCATGGAGTCCCCTCTAATAATACATATTAATGTCATGGGAGTCCCCTCAAATTTATACATATTAATGTCATGGAGTGTTCTCTAATCTATACATATTAATGTCATGGAGTCTCCTCTAACCTATACATATTAATGTCATGGAGTCCACTCTAATATATACATATTAATGTCATGGAGTCCCCACTAATTTATACATATTACTGTCATGGAGTCCTCTCTAATCTATACATGTTACTGTCATGGAGTCTCCTCTAATCAATACATATGAATGTCATGGAGTCTCCTCTAATCTATACATATTAATGTCATGGAGTCTCCTCTAATCTATACATATTACTGTCATGGAGTCTCCTCTAATCTATACATATTAATGTCATGGAGTCCCCTCTAATCTATACATATTAATGTCATGGATTCCCCTCTAATTTATACATATTAATGTCATGGAGTCCTCTCTAATCTATACATATTACTGTCATGGAGTCCTCTCTAATCTATACATATTAATGTCATGGAGTCCTTTCTAATCTATACATATTACTGTCATGGAGTCCCCTCTAATCTATACAAATTAATGTCATGGAGACCCCTCTAATCTATACATATTACTGTCATGGATTCCCACTAATTTATACATATTAATGTCATGGAGTCTCCTCTAATCTATACATATTACTGTCATGGAGTCTCCTCTAATCTATACATATTACTGTCATGGATTCCCACTATTTTTATACATATTAATGTCATGCAGTCTCCTCTAATCTATACATATTACTGTCATGAATTCCCACTAATTTATACATATTACTGTCATGGAGTCCCTTTCTAATCTATACATATTAACTTCATGGAGTCCCTCTCTAATCTATACATATTAATGTCATGGAGTCCCCTCTAATCTATACATATTAATTTAATGGAGTCTCCTCTAATCTATACATATTACTGTCATGGAGTCCTCTCTAATCTATACATATTAATGTCATGGAGTCCCCTCTAATCTATACATATTAATGTAATGGAGACCCCTCTAATTTATACATATTACTGTCATGGAGTCCTCTCTAATCTATACATATTAACTCTGGAGTCCCTCTCTAATCTATACATATTACTGTCATGGAGTGTTCTCTAATCTATAAATATTAATGTCATGGAGTCCTCTCTAATCTATACATATTAATGTCATGGAGTCCTTTCTAATCTATACATATTACTGTCATGGAGTCCCCTCTAATCTATACAAATTAATGTCATGGAGACCCCTCTAATCTCTACATATTACTGTCATGGATTCCCACTAATTTATACATATTACTGTCATGGAGTCCCTCTAATCTATACATTTACTGTCATGGAGTCCCCTCTAATCTATACATATTACTGTCATGGAGTCCTCTCTAATTTATTACATATTACTGTCGTGGAGGTCCCCTCTAATCTATACATATTACTGTCATGGAGGTCCTCTCTAATTTATACATATTACTGTCATGGAGTCCCCTCTAATCTATACATATTAATGTCATGGAGTCCCCTCTAATATATACATATTACTATCATGGAGTCCCCTCTAATCTATACATATTAATGTCATGGAGTCCCCTCTAATCTATACATATTACTGTCATGGAGTCCCCTCTAATCTATACATATTACTGTCATGGAGTCTCCTCTAATCTATACATATTACTGTCATGGAGTCACCTCTAATCTATACATATTACTGTCATGGAGTCCTCTCTAATCTATACATGTTACTGTCATGGAGTCTCTTCTAATCTATACATATTAATGTCATGGAGTCTCCTCTAATCTATACATATTAATGTCATGGAGTCCCCTCTAGTCTATACATATTAATGTCATGGAGTCTCCTCTAGTCTATACTTATTTATGTCATGGAGTCCCCCTCTAATCTATACATATTAATGTCATGGAGTCCCCTCTAATCTATACATATTACTGTCATGGAGTCTCCTCTAATCTATACATATTACTGTCATGGAGTCCCCTCGAATCTATACATTTTACTGTCATGGAGTCCACTCTAATCTATACATATTAATGTCATGGAGTCTCCTCTAATCTATACATATTACTGTCATGGAGTCTCTTCTAATCTATACATATTAATGTCATGGAGTCTCCTCTAATCTATACATATTACTGTCATGGAGTCCCCTCTAATCTATACAAATTAATGTCATGGAGACCCCTCTAATCTATACATATTACTGTCATGGAGTCCCCTCTAATCTATACATATTACTGTCATGGAGTTCCTTCTAATCTATACATATTAATGTCATGGAGTCTCCTCTAGTCTATACATATTAATGTCATGGAGTCCCCTCTAATCTATACATTTTACTGTCATGGAGTCCACTCTAATCTATACATATTAATGTCATGGAGTCTCCTCTAATCTATACATATTACTGTCATGGAGTCCTCTCTAATCTATACATATTAATGTCATGGAGTCTCCTCTAGTCTATACATATTACTGTCATGGAGTCCCCTCTAATCTATACATATTACTGTCATGGAGTCCTCTCTAATCTATACATATTAATGTCATGGAGTCTCCTCTAGTCTATACATATTAATGTCATGGAGTCCCCTCTAATCTATACATATTAATGTCATGGAGTCTACTCTAATCAATACATATTACTGTCAAGGAGTCCCCTCTAATCTATACATATTACTGCCATGGAGTCCCCTCTAATCTATACATATTACTGTCATGGAGTACCCTCTAATCTATACATATTACTGTCATGGAGTCTCCTCTGATCTATACATATTAATGTCATGAAGTCTCCTCTGATCTATACATGTTACTGTCATGGAGTCCTCTCTAATCTATACATATCAATGTCATGGAGTCTCCTCTAATCTATACATATTAATGTAATGGAGTCTCATCTAATCTATACATATTACTGTAATGGATTCCCCTCTAATTTATACATATTAATGTCATGTAGTCTCCTCTAACCTATAGATATTACTGTAATGGATTCCCCTCTAATTTATACATATTAATGTCATGGAGTCCCCTCTAATCTATACATATTAATGTCATGGAGTCCTTTCTAATCTATACATATTACTGTCATGGAGTCCCCTCTAATCTATACAAATTAATGTCATGGAGACCCCTCTAATCTATACATATTACTGTCATGGTTTCAAAACTAATTTATACATATTACTGTCATGGAGTCCTCTCTAATCTATACATGTTACTGTCATGGAGTCTCATCTAATCAATACATATTAATGTCATGGTGTCTCCTCTAATCTATACATATTAATGTCATGGAGTCATATCTAACCTATACATATTACTGTCATGGAGTCCTCTCTAATCTATACATGTTACTGTCATGGAGTCTCATCTAATCAATACATATTAATGTCATGGAGTCTCCTCTAATCTATACATATTAATGTCATGGAGTCATATCTAACCTATACATATTAATGTCATGGAGTCCCCTCTAATCTATACATATTAATGTCATGGAGTCTCATCTAACCTATACATATTAATGTTATGGATTCTCCTCTAATCTATACATATTAATGTCATGGAGTCCCCTCTAATCTATACATATTACTGTCATGGAGTCTCCTCTAATCTATACATAATAATGTCATGGAGTCATCTCTAATCTATACATATTAATGTCATGAAGTCTCCTCTGATCTATACATATTAATGTCATGGAGTCCCCTCTAATCTATACATATTATTGTCATGGAGTGTTCTCTAATCTATACATATTACTGTCATGGAGTCCCCTCTAATCTATACATATTAATGTCATGGAGTCATCTCTAATCTATACATATTAATGTCATGAAGTCTCCTCTGATCTATACATATTACTGTCATGGAGTCCCCTCTAATCTATACATATTTAAATCATGGAGTCTCCTCTAATCTATACATATTAATGTCATGGAGTCCCCTCTAATCAATACATATTACTGTCATGGAGTCCCCTCTAATCTATACATATTACTGTAATGGATTCCCCTCTAATTTATACATATTAATGTCATGGAGTCTCCTCTAACCTATACATATTAATGTCATGGAGTCCCCTCTAATCTATACATATTACTGTAATGGATTCCCCTCTAATTTATACATATTAATGTCATGGAGTCCCCTCTAATCTATACATATTAATATCATGGAGTCCCCTCTAATCTATACATATTAATGTCATGGAGTCCTCTCTAATCTATACATATTAATGTCACGGAGTCTCCTCTAACCTATACATATTAATGTCATGGAGTCCCCTCTAATATATACATATTAATGTCATGGAGTCCCCTCAAATTTATACATATTAATGTCATGGAGTGTTCTCTAATCTATACATATTAATGTCATGGAGTCTCCTCTAACCTATACATATTAATGTCATGGAGTCCCCTCTAATATATACATATTAATGTCATGGAGTCCCCACTAATTTATACATATTACTGTCATGGAGTCCTCTCTAATCTATACATGTTACTGTCATGGAGTCTCCTCTAATCAATACATATGAATGTCATGGAGTCTCCTCTAATCTATACATATTAATGTCATGGAGTCTCATCTAACCTATACATATTACTGTCATGGAGTCTCCTCTAATTTATACATATTAATGTCATGGAGTCCCCTCTAATCTATACATATTAATGTCATGGATTCCCCTCTAATTTATACATATTAATGTCATGGAGTCCTCTCTAATCTATACATATTACTGTCATGGAGTCCTCTCTAATCTATACATATTAATGTCATGGAGTCCTTTCTAATCTATACATATTACTGTCATGGAGTCCCCTCTAATCTATACAAATTAATGTCATGGAGACCTCTCTAATCTATACATATTACTGTCATGGATTCCCACTAATTTATACATATTAATGTCATGGAGTCTCCTCTAATCTATACATATTACTGTCATGGAGTCTCCTCTAATCTATACATATTACTGTCATGGATTCCCACTAATTTATACATATTAATGTCATGCAGTCTCCTCTAATCTATACATATTACTGTCATGAATTCCCACTAATTTATACATATTACTGTCATGGAGTCCTTTCTAATCTATACATATTAACTTCATGGAGTCCCTCTCTAATCTATACATATTAATGTCATGGAGTCCCCTCTAATCTATACATATTAATGTAATGGAGTCTCCTCTAATCTATACATATTACTGTCATGGAGTCCTCTCTAATCTATACATATTAATGTCATGGAGTCCCCTCTAATCTATACATATTAATGTAATGGAGACCCCTCTAATTTATACATATTACTGTCATGGAGTCCTCTCTAATCTATACATATTAACGTCATGGAGTCCCTCTCTAATCTATACATATTACTGTCATGGAGTGTTCTCTAATCTATAAATATTAATGTCAGGGAGTCCTCTCTAATCTATACATATTAATGTCATGGAGTCCTTTCTAATCTATACATATTACTGTCATGGAGTCCCCTCTAATCTATACAAATTAATGTCATGGAGACCCCTCTAATCTCTACATATTACTGTCATGGATTCCCACTAATTTATACATATTACTGTCATGGAGTCCCCTCTAATCTATACATATTACTGTCATGGAGTCCCCTCTAATCTATACATATTACTGTCATGGAGTCCTCTCTAATTTATACATATTACTGTCGTGGAGTCCCCTCTAATCTATACATATTACTGTCATGGAGTCCTCTCTAATTTATACATATTACTGTCGTGGAGTCCCCTCTAATCTATGCATGTTACTGTCATGGAGTCCCCTCTAATCTATACATATTACTATCATGGAGTCCCCTCTAATCTATACATATTAATGTCATGGAGTCCCCTCTAATCTATACATATTACTGTCATGGAGTCCCCTCTAATCTATACATATTTCTGTCATGGAGTCTCCTCTAATCTATACATATTACTGTCATGGAGTCACCTCTAATCTATACATATTACTGTCATGGAGTCCTCTCTAATCTATACATGTTACTGTCATGGAGTCTCTTCTAATCTATACATATTAATGTCATGGAGTCTCCTCTAATCTATACATATTAATGTCATGGATTCCCCTCTAGTCTATACATATTAATGTCATGGAGTCTCCTCTAGTCTATACTTATTTATGTCATGGAGTCCCCTCTAATCTATACATATTAATGTCATGGAGTCCCCTCTAATCTATACATATTACTGTCATGGAGTCTCCTCTAATCTATACATATTACTGTCATGGAGTCCCCTCGAATCTATACATATTACTCTCATGGAGTCCCCTCTTATATGTACAAATTAATGTCATGGAGACCCCTCTAATCTATACATATTACTGTCATGGAGTCCCCTCTAATCTATACATATTACTGTCATGGAGTTTCTTCTAATCTATACATATTAATGTCATGGAGTCTCCTCTAGTCTATACATATTAATGTCATGGAGTCCCCTCTAATCTATACATTTTACTGTCATGGAGTCCACTCTAATCTATACATATTAATGTCATGGAGTCTCCTCTAATCTATACATATTACTGTCATGGAGTCCTCTCTAATCTATACATATTAATGTCATGGAGTCTTCTCTAGTCTATACATATTAATGTCATGGAGTCCCCTCTAATCTATACATATTACTGTCATGGAGTCCTCTCTAATCTATACATATTAATGTCATGGAGTCTCCTCTAGTCTATACATATTAATGTCATGGAGTCTCCTCTAGTCTATACATATTAATGTCATGGAGTCCCCTCTAATCTATACATATTAATGTCATGGAGTCTCCTCTAATCTATACATATTACTGTCAAGGAGTCCCCTCTAATCTATACATATTACTGTCATGGAGTCCCCTCTAATCTATACATATTACTGTCGTGGAGTCCCCTCTAATCTATACATATTACTGTCATGGAGTACCCTCTAATCTATACATATTAATGTCATGGAGTCATCTCTAATCTATACATATTAATGTCATGAAGTCTCCTCTGATCTATACATGTTACTGTCATGGAGTCCTCTCTAATCTATACATATCAATGTCATGGAGTCTCCTCTAATCTATACATATTAATGTAATGGAGTCTCATCTAATCTATACATATTACTGTAATGGATTCCCCTCTAATTTATACATATTAATGTCATGGAGTCTCCTCTAACCTATACATATTAATGTCATGGAGTCCCCTCTAATCTATACATATTAATTTAATGGATTCCCCTCTAATCTATACATATTACTGTAATGGATTCCCCTCTAATTTATACATATTAATGTCATGGAGTCTCCTCTAACCTATACATATTAATGTCACAGAGTCTCCTCTAACCTATACATATTAATGTCATGGAGTCCCCTCTAATCTATACCTATTGATGTCATGGAGTCCTTTCTAATCTATACATATTACTGTCATGGAGTCCCCTCTAATCTATACAAATTAATGTCATGGAGACCCCTCTAATCTATACATATTACTGTCATGGTTTCAAAACTAATTTATACATATTACTGTCATGGAGTCCTCTCTAATCTATACATGTTACTGTCATGGAGTCTCATCTAATCAATACATATTAATGTCATGGAGTCTCCTCTAATCTATACATATTAATGTCATGGAATCATATCTAACCTATACATATTAATGTAATGGAGTCTCCTCTAATTTATACATATTAATGTCATGGAGTCTCATCTAACCTATACATATTAATGTTATGGATTCTCCTCTAATCTATACATATTAATTTCATGGAGTCCCCTCTAATCTATACATATTACTGTCATGGAGTCTCCTCTAATCTATACATAATAATGTCATGGAGTCATCTCTAATCTATACATATTAATGTCATGAAGTCTCCTCTGATCTATACATATTAATGTCATGGAGTCCCCTCTAATCTATACATATTACTGTCATGGAGTGTTCTCTAATCTATACATATTAATGTCATGGAGTCATCTCTAATCTATACATATTAATGTCATGAAGTCTCCTCTGATCTATACATATTACTGTCATGGAGTCCCCTCTAATCTATACATATTTAAATCATGGAGTCTCCTCTAATCTATACATATTAATGTCATGGAGTCCCCTCTAATCAATACATATTACTGTCATGGAGTCCACTGTAATCTATACATATTACTGTAATGGATTCCCCTCTAATTTATACATATTAATGTCATGGAGTCTCCTCTAACCTATACATATTAATGTCATGGAGTCCCCTCTAATCTATACATATTACTGTAATGGATTCCCCTCTAATTTATACATATTAATGTCATGGAGTCCCCTCTAATCTGTACATATTAATATCATGGAGTCCCCTCTAATCTATACATATTAATGTCATGGAGTCCTCTCTAATCTATACATATTAATGTCATGGAGTCTCCTCTAACCTATACATATTAATGTCATGGAGTCCCCTCTAATATATACATATTAATGTCATGGAGTCCCCTCTAATTTATACATATTAATGTCATGGAGTGTTCTCTAATCTATACATATTAATGTCATGGAGTCTCCTCTAACCTATACATATTATGTCATGGAGTCCCCTCTAATATATACATATTAATGTCATGGAGTCCCCACTAATTTATACATATTACTGTCATGGAGTCCTCTCTAATCTATACATGTTACTGTCATGGAGTCTCCTCTAATCAATACATATTAATGTCATGGAGTCTCCTCTAATCTATACATATTAATGTCATGGAGTCTCATCTAACCTATACATATTACTGTCATGGAGTCTCCTCTAATTTATACATATTAATGTCATGGAGTCCCCTCTAATCTATACATATTAATGTCATGGATTCCCCTCTAATCTATACATATCAATGTCATGGAGTCTCCTCTAATCTATACATATTAATGTAATGGAGTCTCATCTAATCTATACATATTACTGTAATGGATTCCCCTCTAATTTATACATATTAATGTCATGGAGTTTCCTCTAACCTATACATATTACTGTAATGGATTCCCCTCTAATTTATACATATTAATGTCATGGAGTCTCCTCTAACCTATACATATTAATGTCATGGAGTCCCCTCTAATCTATACATATTAATTTAATGGATTCCCCTCTAATCTATACATATTAATGTCATGGAGTCTCCTCTAACCTATACATATTAATGTCATGGAGTCCCCTCTAATCTATACCTATTAATGTCATGGAGTCCTTTCTAATCTATACATATTACTGTCATGGAGTCCCCTCTAATCTATACAAATTAATGTCATGGATTCCCCTCTAATTTATACATATTAATGTCACAGAGTCTCCTCTAACCTATACATATTAATGTCATGGAGTCCCCTCTAATCTATACCTATTAATGTCATGGAGTCCTTTCTAATCTATACATATTACTGTCATGGAGTCCCCTCTAATCTATACAAATTAATGTCATGGAGACCCCTCTAATCTATACATATTACTGTCATGGTTTCAAAACTAATTTATACATATTACTGTCATGGAGTCCTCTCTAATCTATACATGTTACTGTCATGGAGTCTCATCTAATCAATACATATTAATGTCATGGAGTCTCCTCTAATCTATACATATTAATGTCATGGAGTCATATCTAACCTATACATATTAATGTAATGGAGTCTCCTCTAATTTATACATATTAATGTCATGGAGTCCCCTCTAATCTATACATATTAATGTCATGGAGTCTCATCTAACCTATACATATTAATGTTATGGATTCTCCTCTAATCTATACATATTAATGTCATGGAGTCCCCTCTAATCTATACATATTACTGTCATGGAGTCTCCTCTAATCTATACATAATAATGTCATGGAGTCATCTCTAATCTATACATATTAATGTCATGGAGTCATATCTAACCTATACATATTAATGTAATGGAGTCTCCTCTAATCTATACATATTAATGTCATGGAGTCCCCTCTAATCTATACATATTAATGTCATGAAGTCTCCTCTGATCTATACATATTAATGTCATGGAGTCCCCTCTAATCTATACATATTACTGTCATGGAGTGTTCTCTAATCTATACATATTACTGTCATGGAGTCCCCTCTAATCTATACATATTCATGTCATGGAGTCATCTCTAATCTATACATATTAATGTCATGAAGTCTCCTCTGATCTATACATATTACTGTCATGGAGTCTCCTCTAATCTATACATATTTAAATCATGGAGTCTCCTCTAATCTATACATATTACTGTCATGGAGTCCCCTCTAATCTAAACATATTACTGTAATGGATTCCCCTCTAATTTATACATATTAATGTCATGGAGTCTCCTCTAACCTATACATATTAATGTCATGGAGTCCCCTCTAATCTATACATATTACTGTAATGGATTCCCCTCTAATTTATACATATTAATGTCATGGAGTCCCCTCTAATCTGTACATATTAATATCATGGAGTCCCCTCTAATCTATACATATTAATGTCATGGAGTCCTCTCTAATCTATACATATTAATGTCACGGAGTCTCCTCTAACCTATACATATTAATGTCATGGAGTCCCCTCTAATATATACATATTAATGTCATGGAGTCCCCTCTAATTTATACATATTAATGTCATGGAGTGTTCTCTAATCTATACATATTAATGTCATGGAGTCTCCTCTAACCTATACATATTAATGTCATGGAGTCCCCTCTAATATATACATATTAATGTCATGGAGTCCCCACTAATTTATACATATTACTGTCATGGAGTCCTCTCTAATCTATACATGTTACTGTCATGGAGTCTCCTCTAATCAATACATATTAATGTCATGGAGTCTCCTCTAATCTATACATATTAATGTCATGGAGTCTCATCTAACCTATACATATTACTGTCATGGAGTCTCCTCTAATTTATACATATTAATGTCATGGAGTCCCCTCTAATCTATACATATTAATGTCATGGATTCCCCTCTAATTTATACATATTAATGTCATGGAGTCCTCTCTAATCTATACATATTACTGTCATGGAGTCCTCTCTAATCTATACATATTAATATCATGGAGTCCTTTCTAATCTATACATATTACTGTCATGGAGTCCCCTCTAATCTATACAAATTAATGTCATGGAGACCCCTCTAATCTATACATATTACTGTCATGGATTCCCACTAATTTATACATATTAATGTCATGGAGTCTCCTCTAATCTATACATATTACTGTCATGGATTCCAACTAATTTATACATATTACTGTCATGGAGTCCTCTCTAATCTATACATATTAACGTCATGGAGTCCCTCTCTAATCTATACATATTAATGTCATGGAGTCCCCTCTAATCTATACATATTAATGTAATGGAGTCTCCTCTAATCTATACATATTACTGTCATGGAGTCCTCTCTAATCTATACATATTAACGTCATGGAGTCCCTCTCTAATCTATACATATTAATGTCATGGAGTCCCCTCTAATCTATACATATTAATGTAATGGAGTCCCCTCTAATCTATACATATTAATGTCATGGAGTCCCATCTAATCTATACATATTACTGTCATTAAGTCCTCTCTAATCTATACATGTTACTGTCATGGAGTCTTCTCTAAACTATACATATTACTGTCATGGAGTCTCCTCTAATTAATACATATTAATGTCATGGAGTCTCATCTAACCTATACATATTAATGTCATGGAGTCCTCTCTAATCTATACATATTAATGTCATGGAGTCCTCTCTAATCTATACATATTAACGTCATGGAGTCCCTCTCTAATCTATATATTTTAATGTCATGGAGTCCTCTCTAATCTATACATATTAATGTCATGGAGACCCCTCTAATCTATACATATTACTGTCATGGTGTCCTCTCTAATCTATACATATTAATGTCATGGAGTACCTCTCTAATCTATACATATTAATGTCATGGAGTACCTCTCTAATCTATACATATTAATGTCATGGAGTCCTCTCTAATCTATACATATTAATGTCATGGAGTGTTCTCTAATCTATACATATTACTCTCATGGAGTCCCCTCTAATCTATACATATTAATGTCATGGAGTACCCTCTAATCTATACATATTACTCTCATGGAGTCCCCTCTAATCTATACATATTAATGTCATGGAGACCCCTCTAATCTATACATATTACTGTCATGGTGTCCACTCTAATCTATACATATTAATGTCATGGATTCCCCTCTAATCTATACATATCAATGTCATGGAGTCTACTCTAATCTATACATATTAATGTCATGGAGTCTCCTCTAATCTATACATATTACTGTCATGGAGTCCTTTGTAATCTATACATATTAATGTCATGGAGTCTCCTCTAATCTATACATATTAATGTCATGGAGTCCTCTCTAATCTATACATATTAATGTCATGGAGTCCTCCCTAATCTATACATATTAATGTCATGGAGTCCTTTCTAATCTGTACATATTAATGTCATGGAGTCCCCTCTAATCTATACATATTACTCTCATGGAGTCCCCTCTAATCTATACATATTAATGCCATGGAGTCCCCTCTAATCTATACATATTACTTTCATGGAGTCCCCTCTAATCTATACATATCAATGCCATGGAGTCCCCTCTAATCTATACATATTACTGTTATGGAGTCTCCTTTAATCTATACATATTAATGTCATGGAGTCCTCACTAATCTATACATATTACTGTCATAGAGTCCCCTCTAATCTATACATATTAATGTTATGGAATCTCCTCTAATCTATACATATTACTGTCATGGAGTCTCCTCTAATCTATACATATTACTGTCATGGAGCCCCCTCTAATCTATACATGTTAATGTCATGGAGCCCACTCTAATCTATACATGTTAATGTCATGGAGTCTCCTCTAATCTATATATTAATGTCATGGAGTCCCCTCTAATCTATACAAATGAATGTCAAGGAGTCTCCTCTAATCTATACATATTACTGTCATGGAGTCTCCTCTAATCAATACATATTAATGTCATGGAGTCTCCTCTAATCTATACATATTAATGTAATGGATTCCCCTCTAATTTATACAAATTACTGTCATGGAGTCTCATTTAACCTATACATATTAATATCATGGATTCCCCTCTAATTTATACATATTAATATCATGGATTCTCCTCTAATCTATACATATTACTGTCATAGAGTTTCCTCTAATCTATACATATTAATGTCATGGAGTCTCCTCTAATCTATACATATTAATGTCATGGAGTCTCCTCTAATCTATACATATTAATGTCATGGATTCCCCTCTAATTTATACATATTACTGTCATGGAGTCTCATCTAATCTATACATATTAATGTCATGGAGTCTCCTCTAATCTATACATATTAATGTCATGGATTCTCCTCTAATCTATACATATTACTGTCATGGAGTCCCCTCTAATCTATACATATTAATGTCATGAAGTCCCCTCTAATCTATACATATTTCTGTCATGGAGTCCTCACTAATCTATACATATTACTTTCATGGAGTCCTCACTAATCTATACATATTACTGTCATGGAGTCCTCTCTTATCTATACATATTAATGTCATGGAGTCCCCTCTAATCTATACATATTAATGTCATGGAGTCCCCTCTAATCTATACATATTAATGTCATGGAGTCCCCTCTAACCTATACATATTAATGTCATGGAGTCCTCTCTAATCTATACATATTAATGTCATGGAGTCCCCTCTGATCTATACATATTAATGTCATGGAGTCTCCTCTAATCTATACATAATAATGTCATGGAGTCCCCAGTAATCTATACATATTAATGTCATGCTGTCCCCTCTAATCTATACATATTACTGTCATGGAGTCCCCTCTAATCTATACATATTAATATCATGGATTCCCCTCTAATCTATACATATTAATGTCATGGAGTCCTCTCTAATCTATACATATTAATGTCATGGAGTCCCTTCTAATCTATACATATTACTGTCATGGATTCCCCTCTAATCTATACATATTAATGTCATGGAGTCTCCTTTAATCTATACATATTACTGTCATGGATTCCCCTCTAATCTATACATATTAATGTCATGGAGTCCTCTCTAATCTATACATATAAATGTCATGGAGTCCTCACTAATCTATACATATTACTGTCATGGAGTCCTCTCTAATCTATACATATTACTGTCATGGAGTCCCCTCTAATCTGTACATATTAATGTCATGGATTCCCCTCTAATCTATACATATTAATGTCATGGAGTCCTCACTAATCTATACATTTTACCGTCATGGAGTCCTCTCTAATCTATACATATTACTGTCATGGAGTCCCCTCTAATCTATACATATTAATGTCATGGAGTCCCCTCTAATCTATACATATTAATATCACAGAGTCCCCTCTAATCTATACATATTACTGTCATGGAGTCCCCTCTAATCTATTCATATTAATGTCATGGATTCCCCTCTAATCTATACATATTAATGTCATGGAGTCCTCTCTAATCTATACATATTAATGTCATGGAGTCTCCTCTAATCTATACATATTAATGTCATGGAGTCCTCTCTAATCTATACATATTAATGTCATGGAGTCCTCCCTAATCTATACATATTAATGTCATGGAGTCCTTTCTAATCTATACATATTAATGTCATGGAGTCCCCTCTAATCTATACATATTACTCTCATGGAGTCCCCTCTAATCTATACATATTAATGCCATGGAGTCCCCTCTAATCTATACATATTACTGTCATGGAGTCCCCTCTAATCTATACATATCAATGCCATGGAGTCCCCTCTAATCTATACATATTACTGTTATGGAGTCTCCTTTAATCTATACATATTAATGTCATGGAGTCCTCACTAATCTATACATATTACTGTCATGGAGTCCCCTCTAATCTATACATATTAATGTTATGGAATCTCCTTTAATCTATACATATTAATGTCATGGAGTCCTCACTAATCTATACATATTACTGTCATGGAGTCCCCTCTAATCTATACATATTACTGTCATGGAGTCTCCTCTAATCTATACATATTACTGTCATGGAGCCCCCTCTAATCTATTCATGTTAATGTCATGGAGTCCCCTCTATTCTATACATATTACTGTCATGGAGCCCCCTCTAATCTATACATATTACTGTCATGGAGTCCACTCTAATTTATACATATTAATGTCATGGAGTCTCCTCTAATCTATACATATTACTGTCATGGAGCCCCCTCTAATCTATTCATGTTAATGTCATGGAGTCCCCTCTAATCTATACATATTACTGTCATGGAGTCCCCTCTAATCTATACATATTACTGTTATGGAGTCCACTCTAATCTATACATATTACTGTCATGGAGTCTCCTCTAATCTATACATGTTAATGTCATGGAGTCTCCTCTAATCTATATATTAATGTCATGGAGTCCCCTCTAATCTATACAAATGAATGTCATGGAGACCCCTCTAGTCTATACAAATGAATGTCATGGAGCCCCCTCTAATCTATACATATTACTGTCATGGAGTCTCCTCTAATCTATATATTAATGTCATGGAGTCTCCTCTAATCTATATATTAATGTCATGGAGTCTCCTCTAATCTATACATAATACTGTCATGGAGTCTCCTCTAGTCTATACAAATGAATGTCATGGAGTCTCCTCTAATCTATACATATTACTATCATGGAGTCCTCTCTAATCTATACAAATTACTGTCATGGAGTCTCCTCTAATCAATACATATTAATGTCATGGAGTCTCCTCTAATCTATACATATTAATATCATGGATTCCCCTCTAATTTATACAAATTACTGTCATTGATTCTCCTCTAAGCTATACATATTAATATCATGGAGTCTCCTCTAATCTATACATATTACTGTCATGGAGTCCCCTCTAATCTATACATATTAATGTCATGAAGTCCCCTCTAATCTATACATATTACTGTCATGGAGTCCCCTCTAATCTATACATATTACTGTCATGGAGTCCTCACTAATCTATACATATTACTGTCATGGAGTCCCCTCTAATCTATACATATTAATGTCATGAAGTCCCCTCTAATCTATACATATTAATGTCATGGAGTCTCCTCTAATCTATACATATTACTGTCATGGAGTCCTCACTAATCTATACATATTACTGTCATGGAGTCCTCTCTTATCTATACATATTAATGTCATGGAGTCCCCTCTAATCTATACATATTAATGTCATGGAGTCCCCTCTAATCTATACATATTAATGTCATGGAGTACCCTCTAATCTATACATATTAATGTCATGGATTCCCCTCTAATCTATACATATTAATGTCATGGAGTCCTCTCTAATCTATACATATTAATGTCATGGAGTCCCTTCTAATCTATACATATTACTGTCATGGATTCCCCTCTAATCTATACATATTAATGTCATGGAGTCTCCTCTAATCTATACATATTACTGTCATGGAGTCCCCTCTAATCTATACATATTAATGTCATGGATTCCCCTCTAATCTATACATATTAATGTCATGGAGTCCTCTCTAATCTATACATATTAATGTCATGGAGTCCCTTCTAATCTATACATATTACTGTCATGGATTCCCCTCTAATCTATACATATTAATGTCATGGAGTCTCCTCTAATCTATACATATTACTGTCATGGATTCCCCTCTAATCTATACATATTAATGTCATGGAGTCCTCTCTAATCTATACATATAAATGTCATGGAGTCCTCACTAATCTATACATATTACTGTCATGGAGTCCTCTCTAATCTATACATATTACTGTCATGGAGTCCCCTCTAATCTGTACATATTAATGTCATGGATTCCCCTCTAATCTATACATATTAATGTCATGGAGTCCTCACTAATCTATACATTTTACCGTCATGGAGTCCTCTCTAATCTATACATATTACTGTCATGGAGTCCCCTCTAATCTATACATATTAATGTCATGGAGTCCCCTCTAATCTATACATATTAATATCACAGAGTCCCCTCTAATCTATACATATTACTGTCATGGAGTCCCCTCTAATCTATTCATATTAATGTCATGGATTCCCCTCTAATCTATACATATTACTGTCATGGAGTCCCCTCTAATCTATACATATTACTGTCATGGAGTCCCCTCTAATCTATACATATTAATGTCATGGAGTCCTCACTAATCTATACATATTACCGTCATGGAGTCCCCTCTAATCAATACATATTAATGTCATGGAGTCCTCTCTAATCTATACATATTAATGTCATGGAGTCCCCTATAATATATACATTCTAATGTTATGACGTCTCTCCTTGTATGTTTTGTCCTGTAGACCCTGCACCCTTTTAGTGGCTTTGGTGAGTTGTTTGTTTTTGTTGTTGCTCCTCCTCGCTATACCCCCTCCATACCCCTCTCCCTTCTCATTGTTATTACCCAGCCTGCACATTGCAGTACTGCCCTGGGGTATTCTGTGTCCTAGGAGCGTGTGCTGTCCTCAGATATAAATATTTCCTGTTGAGTTTCTCAGTTGCAAGGTCTTTCGGAAACGCTAGCCGTGTCATGTGACAGCCTGGACCACAAGCTCTCCAGGTTTATCTTGGTCCCAATTAAGAGATAAACAAGCACCAGAATGCCGAGCTATTGAATTGAAGGTAACGGATCCGCTCGGTATTATTTACATGGGCAGCTGTCTGTTTCCATCCTCAACAGCTGATGGAGCTGGAGAAGAACTGGAACATGTCCAGGGCTGGGGTCAGGGCAAGCGTGTCCTGCAGGGGTGGCAGGGAGATGAGATCAACCTGTCTTATTCCAATATCAGACCCATCGCTTCCCCTCAAATCAGACCTACCAATCCCCCTGTCACATCAAAGCAGACCCATTGGTACCACCTGCCCCTTCAATTTAAACCGACCTGCTCCCCCTGCCCCTTCATTAGACCCTCCAATTCTGCCTGTACCTTCAAATCAGACCCACCAGTCCCCCCTGCCCCTTCAAATCAGACCCACCAGTCCCCCCTGCCCCTTCAAATCAGACCCACCAGTCCCCCCTGCCCCTTCAAATTAGACCCACCAGTTCCCCATAACTTTCAAATTTGACCGATCGTTTTCCCTTGCCCCTTCAAATCCTGCCCCCCAGCTCCCTCTGCCCCCTCACATCAGCCCCACCTGCTCCCCCTGTCCCTTCAAGTTAGACCCAAGTGACCTTGCCATCACCATTAATGGGTCTCCCGTATACCTGTCCCCAGACCAAACCCACCTATCACCCCCAGTACAGCCCCATCCTCTCCAGTAACATATACCTGTATGCTTGTCAATATATGTGTATACAGGTAATATTACCATCATTTAATGTCCCTGCAGTTTGTTTCCCAAATATATCATGATGATGATGGCGGGTGTGTTGGTTTAGCAGCGACTGGGGGCCCGAGAAAAACAAAACAAGCTGTATAGCAGAAAGGTGGCTCCATTTATCCATAAAAATCCCTTTTCTGTGTTCCTATACTCTAATTCAGTGCATGGTGCTATATGGATCAGTCCAGTGGCCACCGCTGCCTCTATTCTAGTCATAGGTCAGGTTGGACACCTAACATGAATGAAGCCTGGTCAGCGCTCTTTAGGGATGCACTCTCCTAAATGACCCCCATTGCCTCCAACCGTCTATGAAGTTTAAGTTGTGAATGGGTTAATGTCAGTCTGAAGTGACCAAGATGGAGGGTGAGACAAACATAATTTCTTGCAGGATCTTCGAAGGGAGTGTCTCTTTCCATACCAGCTCCTTATGTGCTCTCTGCACTTCCTTAACTACCACAGTACAGAGCAAGGGAAGACAACATTGGTCCTCAAGTGTTGAACACAGGCCAGATTGGTAAGTCTTTGAGTGTTGAACACAGGCCTTATTTTTACCATTTCCTCGCCATTGGACGTCTAAGTGATACAAATGACTGAGGTAGTGACTGACTTACACTGTGGACGCTGTGGACACCCTAAATCCTCACCTTTCTTGGAATGTGAGCATGTGTGACCTTGGCCTTGTGTTGGGTGATGATGGAAAACGGAGACTGGGATCCAGAACTTCTATCACTACATGATGGGGGAAAGGGCCACAATCATGATCGGGTCTCCACCACAATTCCAGTCGGGGGAATGTGTTATCTGGACCTTCTGTAACAAAATAGTCTGTAGGGATGGGTGATGATAGACTATCTACTATAACATGAAGTGTGTGGTTCAGATCTGTAACACAAACCAAACTTGAGAACTTGGAGGAGACTTGGAGTATATGTAATTCGGCCCCTCTACTACAATGGGACCTGGGGGACTGGCATGCTCAGACGCTCTGCTGTGGGTGGAAGTGTATTAAAGACCAGATGTGCTCAACAGCTGGTGCTGGTCCCCAAGGCCTCACGAATAAAGAGGGCTGAAGAACCAATAAAACTTTAAGCATATTCCTTACACGTTCTTATAGTTATATACAGATTAATAAGGAACTCATCTACTAATCTGCAAAGTAGATGACAATTTAATGTGTCACATTGAGTATCACAAAGTGTCAGGGTCTCACAGGTGGTCCCATGATCATCAGAAGGTAACCAGGTGGTCTACAGATCAAAACATGTTGAGGGTCACTGCTAGGCACCCCATACCACAATACAAACTGGATTGGATTATATGGGATTGGTATATTCTGAAACTATTAGAGCTGGTGGTGGTGGTGGTGGGGATGGTGGTGGTGGTGGGGGCGGTGGTGGTGGTGGGGGTGGTGGTGGGTGGGGTGGTTCCGACCCTCCCAATAAAGTGAGACCTGGGACACTGGTGAGATTGGACACTCAGATATAATACGAGCCGGGTGAAGGAGTCACTATGTTCCCTCTTTGGCGCATTAACTTGCTCGTGAATTATTTGCGTACTCTTGTAGGGTCATAAACATTTCAGTACATGACATTTCCAAATGTGTAGATTGTGAGAGGGACCTGGTTCTATTTGTGTCTTTAATCACAGGATGTGAAGATTATCCGGGGGACGGAAGTGTGAATCTCCAAGAGGCAGCTGAGATCTGCTCCCGTCATTCATAACACAAGATGGGCACCTCCAGACTAAGGAGAACCTGTTGTGGGCACTGCAGGTGGTGTGGCCCCTAGGTTATTCTATGGAGCCTATAATAAAGTTCTCAGGACCATACTTAAGGGTTTTATGTAATTACATAGGAATGGAGAAATGTCTCCTCACTTATGAGAAACCTCTCACCACATGGATGATATGTATATACAAGCGACTTGCTGTCAAAAATGACGGGGCAATAAAATGTGAAGCCCTGTGAATGCTGTTTGACACACAATGTAAACCTTTCTGTACTCTGAGGACCTTCGGCGCTCATTGCGAGCCTCTCGTCTCGTCTATTTTTGCTCCTCTGAGCACCTTCGGCACTCATTATAAAGAGAGATATATATTTATCTATATTTACTTAATCAATAATGAATTAATTATTTCTTGAATAACTTAATATACTTTACCTATTAGTAATGAATATATCCAGCAATCAATAGCCTCAAGAGCTAACAATCTGTTTGTATTTTCCGGCACCATACAATGTACAGTGAGTGTTGGTTCCCTGATGATAAAGTGTAATGAATGTCCCAACTGTGCATTAGAAATCGGCTGCGTGCGCGAGGGAAATCCGTTGGCGTAGTTGTGTAAAGCGCCATTGTAGATTTGTGATGTTATTAATGTGTTACGCGGCTCGCGAGCATTTCCCGTAATTTGTTATAGTGTATCTTGTAGTTTGTTCGTTCCTGTGTGAAAGTGCTACGCGTTTGGCAGTGATTTGCCCGGTCGACGGGGTCGTGCAGCCTTGTTTTCCTTTTTTTTAGTGGCCATTTTTTTTCTCGCTTAGGCGATTTCCGTGTGGGGAAAGTTGTCAAAATTGCCTTAAATTTGCGTTCCACCTCACTCCCAGACGTCTGTTCCCCCGTGCTGTGTGTGATGTTTTTGCTGTAGTTATTTTTTTATTTTCTTTGTGTTTTGGGGATTTTTGCGGTTTGTCCGTTAACCTCGTATTTTTGCTATCTCATATTCCCGCATCTCGTAATTTTTTTTTCGAAGTCCTGCGTTTGTCAAGTGCTTGGAGGCTAATGCGATTGCGCGTTTACTAAGTGTTTGGTGGCCCTGTGTTTCATTGCCTTCATTGCTCCCTTATTGCCTTTGTGCTGCGAGTTTAATTGCCTTAACAGCTCGCCTCGCTAGGTGAGCGTTAACGGCTCACCTTGCTTCGCAAGGCTCGCAGCGATGAGCTCCTTTGGCGCTCATCGCCTAAGAGCTACGCTTTAACGTCTCACAAGCGATGAGTGCCTGTGGCGCTCATTGCCTAACTCGTACGCACCTAATTGGTTAGGCAGTGTTTTGCGCGGTGCGGGAGCACTGCTCACAGTCTCTTTCTTCATGAGCTGCTGAGGGCAGATCCACACAGGGACTGTTTGCTTGGTTTTAAACAATAAAACAGAGCTTATAAGCACTTCCTAATAAAATAAAGTACATAAAAGTAAATATATACGCAGGGATATTATATTCCTAGTAAGATCCAGAGACCTGCCATATGCATTTAACGTTGAGATGGTCATTTGTACTCTCTCACTCTCCATATATGACTCGCTTTCCCTTATCTATTTCTTCTCCTCTCTCCTTCTGCATTTTCCTATCTCTCTCATTCTATCTCATCTGTTTACACATTCTCTCCATCTCTCTCTTTCTATGCGCCCACATATATACCTACTCCTACAAACTTTTCTTTTTAGCAGTCTAATAAATGTATTAATGTCTCATCAATTATACCGAGAACGGTTCGTCTCCCCAGACACTTTGACCAATGATTAAGACTCGTTAATGAATGGTGTAACTGGATTCATGCGTCCTGTTGATGAGATGCACCTGACATTTGCCGTGTCCTAGATTAGCGGTTGTGCAGAGTTTCCAGCAATAAATCTGGGTGTGAGGCCCCCTCTGTCTCTTGCACACAAACAGACATTAGTTTCCCTGACCTGAAACGTTGGGTTTTGATGTAACTGGTTCACGCCGTGGCGTATTAATGAGCGGCTCCCTAATGCCCCACGTGTCCTTGGCACTCAGCTGGATGCCCCATTTTTTTCATACAATTTTTCTTGTCTCAGCTTTTTAGAAACAAAGATTCGAAGTTTCCACCAAACTGAAGAACGGTGGGATACGAGAGATCTTAAGATGTCAGCATCATGTTAATGGCGCCCACTGGCTCAACCGCCAACCGCCTGACGGTTTTCAACAGCAACACAAATTCAGGGACGCATTAATACACAAACAGGAATAGACCTGTCATTAAACTCCCACGTATGTGTCCTATGCTGGAGGGTGTATTATCTAACAAGCCCCTCGAGGCCAGGAATCCTGATGGGGGGGGGGGGCAGTTCTCTCCTCGCCTTACAGATAAAAATATGCACCTGGAATTCACTTAAGACATTGACAACAAAACCAAGCAACATCTTTACACATTACTCAAACCCTCCAGGTGCCCCCAGTACATAGAGACTGTGGCTAGATGGAAAAAGGTATTATTAGGATCTTGTTGCTTAAATAAAGTAATTTGTGTACAGGTCTCGTCTAGAAGATGTTATAGTGCAGAGACTGTAAGATGCTACCTCTCCAGCACCTGGTCCTATGGACCCACCGCACAACATGAGACTGGTGCAATATTTTGCTGAGTTGCACTTTTGAAATTAACAAGTTGAATAAGTTTGCATACATGTCTCGCTACCATCCATTCTCCTCACTCCGATGGAAATCATAGACAGCCCACCACCGTCTTGAATATACAGACAAAGATCCGATCTCATGTCTGTAATGCATATACCAGACCATGTCGCCATATACCAGACCATGTCGCCATCCCATCTCCTCTCCCCATTGTATAGACCAGGCCATCCCATCTCCTCTGTATAGACCAGGCCATCCCATCTCCTCTCCCCATTGTATAGACCAGGCCATCCCATCTCCTCTGTATAGACCAGGCCATCCCATCTCCTCTCCCCATTGTATAGACCATCCCATCTCCTCTCCCCATTGTATAGACCAGGCCATCCCATCTCCTCTGTATAGACCAGGCCATCCCATCTCCTCTCCCCATTGTATAGACCATCCCATCTCCTCTCCCCATTGTATAGACCAGGCCATCCCATCTCCTCTGTATGGACCAGGCCATCCCATCTCCTCTCCCCATTGTATAGACCAGGCCATCCCATCTCCTCTGTATAGACCAGGCCATCCCATCTCCTCTCCCCATTGTATAGACCATCCCATCTCCTCTCCCCATTGTATAGACCAGGCCATCCCATCTCCTCTGTATAGACCAGGCCATCCCATCTCCTCTCCCCATTGTATAGACCATCCCATTTCCTCTCCCCATTGTATAGACCAGGCCATCCCATCTCCTCTCCCCATTGTATAGACAAGGCCATCCCATCTCCTCTCTCCAGTGTATAGACAAGGCCATCCCATCTCCTCTCCCCATTGTATAGACCATCCCATCTCCTCTCTCTTTCATATGGGCCAGACCATCCGATCTCATCTGTATAGACCAGGCCATCCCATCTCCTCTCCCCATTGTATAGACCAGGCCATCCCATCTCCTCTCCACATTGTATAGACCAGGCCATCCCATCTCCTCTCTCTTTCATGTGGGCCAGACCATCCAATCTCATCTGTATAGACCAAACCATCCCATCTCCTATCTCCAGTGTAAACACCATCCCATCTCCTCTCCCCCTTGTATAGACCAGACCATCCCATCTCCTCTCTCTTTCATATGGGCCAGACCATCCGATCTCATCTGTATAAACCAAACCATCCCATCTCCTCTCCCCATTGTACAGACCAGGCCATCGCATCTCTTCTCTCCAGTGTAAAGACCAGACCATCCCATCGCCCCATTGTATAGACCAAGCCATCCCATTTCTTCTCCCCATTGTATAGACCAAGCCATCCCATTTCCTCTCTTCAGTGTATAGACCAGACTATCCCAACCAATCCCAACCCCTTTTCTCATTCATATAGACCAGACCTCCCATCTCCTCTGTCCACTGTATAGAATATTTCATATTTTCTTTCCTTTATATGGATCTCTTCTCCTCTACTCAATGTATAGACCATCCCATCGCCTCGATCCAGTGAATAGACCAGACCCTCCCAACCTCCCATCCCCTCTCTCCACTGTATAGCCCCGAGTCACAGCCTGTGATAAAGCTATGCTGAGTAGTGAATATGGCCATTTTGCTTAAGTTAAGGACTGTATATATTTATAAGGAAAGCTTTGTGATATAAGTCCCCAGAAACTGTGAGGTTCATGAAGAGCAATCACATATTCCTAGTACAGATTGTTACTGCCTGCAGCATGAGGGGAAGTGCAATTCTAAGCAGTCCTAGTAGTGCCTAAGTATTGTGACCCCTATTTTAATATATGTATTTTTAATAGGACTATCCATTTGATTTTTTTCAGGGTGAATTTGGGAATTTCATTCTATAAAATCCCAAATAGAGGGGCCTGTGTGTGCATGACCCGCTTTATGGTAAATATGGTTATCCCTTTTCAACATGCAGTGTTTTTTCTTTGATGTAACAAATAAAGTTGATTTCTAGTTTTGATTATGTCGTAGACGAGATTGGTGTTAAGGACCTGGAATCCTCTAATCAGTTTTGAAATGAGTGTATAGACCAAACCATCCCGTCTCCTCTCTCTTTCACATAGGCCATATCCTCTCTATAGACCAGGTCACGCCATCTCCTCTCTCCAGTGTATAGACCAGGCCATCCCATCTCCTCTCTCCAGTGTATAGACCAGGCCATCCCATCTCCTCTCTGCAGTGTATAGACCAGGCCATCCCATCTCCTCTCTCCAGTGTATAGACCAGGCCATCCCATCTCCTCTCTCCAGTGTATAGACCAGACCATCCCAACTCCTCTGTATAGACCAGGCCATACCATCTCCTCTCTCCAGTGTATAGACCATCCCATCCCATCTCCTCTCTCCAGTGTATAGACCAGGCCATCCCATCTCCTCTCTCCAGTGTATAGACCAGGCCATCCCATCTCCTCTCTATAGACCAGATCATCCCATCTCCAGTGTATAGACCATCCCATCCCATCCCCTCTGTATAGACCAGGCCATCCCATCTCCTCTCTCCAGTGTATAGACCATCCCATCACATCTCCTCTCTCCAGTGTGTAGACCATCCCATCCCATCTCCTCTCTCCAGTGTATAGACCAGACTATGCCATCTCCTCTGTATAGACCAGGCCATCCCATCTCCTCTCTCCAGTGTATAGACCAGGCCATCCCATCTCCTCTCTCCAGTGTGTAGACCATCCCATCCCATCTCCTCTCTCCAGTGTATAGACCAGGCCATCCCATCTCCTCTCTATAGACCATCCCATCCCATCTCCTCTCTCCAGTGTATAGACCATCCCATCCCATCTCCTCTCTCCAGTGTGTAGACCATCCCATCCCATCTCCTCTCTCCAGTGTATAGACCAGGCCATCCCATCTCCTCTCTATAGACCAGGCCATCCCATCTCCTCTCTCCAGTGTATAGACCAGGCCATTCCATCTCCTCTCTCCACTGTATAGACCAGGCCATCCCATCTCCTCTCTCCACTGTATAGACCAGGCCATCCCATCTCCTCTGTATAGACCAGGCAATCCCATCCCATCTCCTCTCTCCAGTGTATAGACCATCCCATCCCATCTCCTCTCCCCAGTGTATAGACCATCCCATCCCATCCCATCTCCTCTCCCCAGTGTATAGACCATCCCATCCCATCTCCTCTCTCCAGTGTATAGACCATCCCATCCCATCTCCTCTCTCCAGTGTATAGACCAGGCCATCCCATCTCCTCTCTCCAGTGTATAGACCATCCCATCCAATCTCCTCTCTCCAGTGTATAGACCACCCCACCCCATCCCATCTCCTCTCTCCAGTGTATAGACCAGGCCATCCCATCTCCTCTCTCCAGTGTATAGACCATCCCATCCCATCTCCTCTCTCCAGTGTATAGACCATCCCATCCCATCTCCTCTCTCCAGTGTATAGACCACCCCACCCCATCTCCTCTCTCCAGTGTATAGACCAGGCCATCCCATCTCCTCTCTCCAGTGTATAGACCAGGCCACCCCATCTCCTCTCTCCAGTGTATAGACAAGGCCATCCCATCTCCTCTCTCCAGTGTATAGACCACCCCACCCCATCTCCTCTCTCCAGTGTATAGACCATCCCATCCCATCTCCTCTCATCAGTGTATAGACCACCCCATCTCCTCTCTCCAGTGTATAGACCAGGCCATCCCATCTCCTCTCTCCAGTGTATAGACCATCCCATCTCCTCTCTCCAGTGTATAGACCATCCCATCCCATCTCCTCTCTCCAGTGTATAGACCATCCCATCCCATCTCCTCTGTATAGACCAGGCCATCCCATCCCATCTCCTCTGTATAGACCAGGCCATCCCATCTTCTCTCTCCAGTGTATAGACCATCCCATCCCATCTCCTCTGTATAGACTAGGCCATCCCATCTCTCCAGTGTATAGACCATCCCACCCCATCCCCTCTCTTCAGTGTATACATCATGTTTCTCTAGTCTTTATAGTGACTCAGGATGAATTAAAGAGACATAGTACACAATTAGTTTAATGCATTCAAAAAAATATGTAATATTAAATAAAATCTGTTTAATTTTCCTTGAAATAAACAGAAAATGCACAGAGCGTACTTAAAGGCATATCTAAGTTTCCAGGATTGTGACTGCATCTGATAGAGAAGAATCAGTAGTGTATGAGAACATTTTTTTTGCATGAAAAAATACCATAATAAACTCCCTCTGATGTGTACTAAATCTCTGGAGTTTGCTAGCATCTGGTTTTGTGAGTTGACACCACTAAAAAGCACTGCTAAAATTAACACAAAATTATTTTGGCCAATCACAGGCAGCTTTACATTTTAATGCAATGTAACAATCAGTGATGGCAGTTTGTGCAGGAAGGAATCATGGGATATGTAGTCTCCATGTAGAAGGAAGTAGGAGGAGCCAGACACTGATCTGTAGATCTCTGCATTGAGCTGCTGCTGGCTTGAAGGTTAGTAAAGAGTTAAAATCCATATTTGAATGCAGTGTTTCTATTGGTAGGTACTCTGTGCTGATGTAAGCAGCTCAGGGGGTGTGGAAACCAAGTTTTATTTTTAAACAAAATAAATGTATAAGTGTATATAATGACTCCATGTAATGTGTGTGTCTGATATAAGCAGTGGGTGTTAGATTAGAGACAGGGAAGACAGGGAAACTTAGATATACCTTTAAGTCTGAAGATCTCATTGAAGGGCAGTAAATCATTTAAATCAATCGGTTGAGTCCTTCATCTGAAAAATAAAACCAATGTGTCATCTTATCAAATACCCTCAGATGCAACAAATAAAACGTTCCCTGCGTCCTTTATGCATATGCCAAGACCTTATTACATTACTAAACTATATCTGTAATTACCATTTCTGCTGGAATGCTCATCCATGGATCTACTACCACCTTTCTCTAGCACATTCCCAAATCTTCTAACATCCAAACCATGTTTTTGTTTCCTCTTTATCTGGATGACGATTGTTTTGTAAATGCAATAAATATAAATAGAATGAATAAATTAGAAGATCTGTACAGGGCGTAAAACAAAGAGCTGTGTTCTTTTTGGTTCCAGAGCTGCAAGGGTTAATTCGCCGGGCTTAGTCCCAGTCTCTGCGCTCGCTATAATACACGCGATTACACGCTGCAGTCAGATCTGCGCCAGATGTCAGCGGTGACAAGGCCCCAATTAATTAGGACTTTCTGTTCTAATCGGACTCTCTGATAGGGTCAGTGAGTGATTCAGATAATGATAGTATGAGGCTCTCCTGCCCTGCTGTATGTGGGCGGTATGATCATATATGTGCCACGTGTGTCACCCGCCACAGTATATATAGGGACTTGTAACCCCACTGCAGGGCCACTTAAAAGTGAGGGTAATAGGTAAATGGGACAGTTTTCCAGTGGAAGTGATGGGGTCAAACCCAACCGAGACACTGAACCGTGAGCTTTAATGAAGCTAAGTTTTATCTAGATAGAATTTGCAGGTGAGATTGGAGTTTCTGGTCATTAAAGCTGTTTCTATGCCCCATTTCTTCTGTTTCAGATCACCTACTTCCCAGTCCTACTCCTAAAATGCCAAGTTCAGTTCACATTCCTCCAAGTTTACTGTCCGGTTTGGCTCCCATTCCAGTTAGTCAAGCTCCCATTATTCCCAGTTCCTTCCATTCAGCCACCATGATTCCCAGCTCACCTCCCACCTTTTTTTAATTTGTCTCTTATAGTTCCCAAGTTTTGCTCTCAATCCTCCCAGGTCAGATATCATTTCTTCCAGTTCAAGTCCAATCGCTCCGAGTCTAGAACCCAGCCAACCCAACTTGAGTCTCCCCCCCACACAGTTCCGTTTGCTGCCCTCCCAGCTCTCCCAATGTGTGTCTCATTTCTCCCGGTTCAAATCCAAGCCATCCCAGTCTAGTTATCTGCCCACAGTTTTGTTCCCAGCCTTTCTACTCTTGCTCCCAACCAACTCAACTCATCAATTCGGGTTTCTACCCTCCAAGTCTAGGTCCCATTCATCCCAATTCCATTCTCAGTCTGGCTCCTAGCTTTACCAGTCTGGTTCTCATTCTTCCCAATTCAGTTATCTGCCATTTCAGTCTGGTTCTTCACCATCCAAGTTTTGCTTCCATTTCTCCCCAGTTCAGTTCACACCTTCCCAGTTTGCCTTTCATTCCTCCCAATTCATTTCTGAGCTACCAGTTTGGCTTTTAGTCACGACCAGTTGTTTCCATTACTCCCATATTGTCTTTTATTCCTCTGCGTTCAGGCCTCAGCTCCCAGTTTGGCTCTCATTCCTCCGAGTCTGGCTCCCAGCCCTCCGAGTCTGGCTCCCAGCCCTCCCAGTCTGGCTCCCACCCCTCCCAGTCTGGCTCCCACCCCTCCCAGTCTGGTTCTCATTCCTCTCAATTCAGTTATCTGCCATTTTAGTCTGGTTTCTTGCCATCTAAGCTTTGTTTCCATCCCTCCCAATGTATCTAGTATCATTCTTCTCAATTCAGTTCCCACCACTCCGAGTTTGTCTCTCATGTATCCCACTTCAGTCCTTAGCTCCCAGATTGGCTCTCATTCCTCCCAGTCTAGTTCTCTGCCATCCTACTTCAGTTCTAGCCATCCCAGTCTGGCCCTCATTCCCCCAAGTTCAGGTCACAGCCCTTTCAGTCTTGCTCCCAGTTCACCCACTTTGGCTCTCACTCCTACTTCTATTCTCAGCCCTCCAAGTCTGGCTCCCAGTCCAATAAGTTTGGTAGTCATTCAACCTAGATCAAACCCCATCTGGCTCTCTGCCCTCCCAGTTCAGTTCCCAGCCATCCCTGTTTGACTTTCATATCTCCCAGTTAAGTTCTTGTCCTCCCAGTAGCCTGTCCTATCTCGCACTCATTTGCCTCCCTCACTAGACCCTCTGTCGAGACACGTGGCACCGATCACAGAGAGAATTAGATCCTGATCCCTGAAATACCCTCAATTCTCACTAAACCGATAACCAGCGGCCGCTGAGACCAGACAGATGGATGTTATATTATAATGGTCCTAACTCAAGGTTTGAGAATAAATCTCTTAAATCATTAATCTGGGACTCTGCAGCTACTCAATGCCCCCTCCCAGTGAGAATGAACTAGAAATTAATGATTCTCTACAGGAACACATTCTGGGGTGCAGTGTCTGATCTTAGGGTCCTAACTAGTCTGATTTGGGGGAAATGATGGGTCTGATCTTGGGGAACAGGTGTGTTTGATTTTGGGTATTTCTGCATCTTATCTGGGTGGACAGGTGAGTTACATCTTGGGTGACAAGATGGTTTGTTCCTCTGTATACTAGTGATCTGATAAGGGGGCCAGTTGGTATGACCTTGGGGGACTGGTTGGTCTGATATAGGTTCACTGGTGGATATGAACTTGCCAGGCACACTTCTTTTCTGTGGGGGGCAAAAGGGTCAGATTGTGGGGTACATGTGAGTAATATCTGTTTGGAAAAGTTTGGTCTGATGTGGTGAGACTAGCTGAAATTTATATATGCTAATGAGTTGGTCTGATATGGAGATTTAGGTGGGTGGAAGATGAAAGGCCAGTTAGAAACTGGTGGGTTTTATCTGGACCAACAGGTTGGATGTGGCTGGGGTGATGGGCAGGTATGACTGACGGGCACTGGTGGGATAAGCTTGTGTAAAAGATGGATTTGAATCAGGTGAGGCAGGAGAGTCAGATACAATGGAGACTATGTATGAGATATGACTCTAATCTAGGACTGGAGATGTGTCTTATTCAGGTAAAGAAATAGATCCTTGGAGACAGACAGGTCAGATCTGGGGGCTGGTTTTATAACGGGTTATAGGTATGGCAGACAGGGCTAATAAGGAGGGGTCAGGTAGACCTGAATTCATAGGTGGGTCTGACATGGGGATGCACATGGGCCTAGTCTAGATTAACAAAAGTCTAATTTGGAAGGGGCAGCTGCGTGTTATCTCGATGCGGTGGGAGGAGCAGCTTTCATCTGGCAAGGAAAGTTGGGACTAATGTGGTATACAGGTGGTTTGAAATGGGATGGTTCAGTACGGTCTGATTAATCTATTCAGATCTGCGCTAGTGTCCTAACTGGTCTTAACTATAAAGACAGACTCTCTGATCTTGAAAGGTTGGTAGGTTTGGTCTGGAGAAGCAAGCTGGTAGGTAGATATAGAGGGATAGTCCTGTTTGGTCTGAGAATGGTAGGGGAGTCTGGCATAGGTGGGACAGGAGGTTATGATCCGGGAGTTCAGGTGGGTCTTATGCTGTGGGGTAAACAGGACATATCCATGGAAAGAGGGCAGGCAGATCCATCCTGGTGGGTCATGTTATTGAAATCTAAGTAAAAATATGGTTATGACCTGGTCGGGTTCATACAGGTTGAATTGAATGAGTCATATATGGAAATATATATCATGTGATCCCATACATGAACAGGTGGGTTTGATTTGGGATATTTCTGGATTTGATCAGGTGGATTCGATAAGGGGTATTGGGAGATGACAGATGGGGTCTGGGGTGACAGATGGGTTAGATCTTGGGTGAGAAGTTGTTTTGTTCTTTGGTGCACTGGTGGATCTGACAAGGGGGGGGGGGCAATCTCATATGACCTTGGTGGACTGGTTGATCTGATCTGGGTTCACCAGTGGACATTATCTTACCAGACACACAAGACTTTTCTCAGAGTGACAAAAAAAAGTCAGATTAGTGGGGTACAGATGAGTTTTATCTGGGGTTGGGTGGTAAGCAGATCTGCCCTGGTCGGTCCAGTAATTCAAATCAAAGGAAATATGGTTATGACCTGGTTGGGTTCAAGAAAGTTGAAGAAAGTTGAATTAAGTGGGTCATAAATGGGGTCATATGTCTGGTCTGGATGGACAGACAGTCTGATCTGGAGGGTTAGAGAGGTCTGATCTTGCAAGGAACTAGTTCTGAGATTTAGGAATTATGAGGTCTAATCTGAGGAGACAGGCTTGGTGGCATCTGGGGAGAATACATACATCGGATGCAGATCTGAGGGGGCATTATGTCTCGTCTTGGTAGACATTATTGGGTTGAAGAGGGAGGAAGATACAAGATACAGAACATTGACACCTTAATCCAGGATCTGGCTGACCAGGTATTAGGTACAAATTCTAGGACTTGATCCAGATCCCATTCAGATGTCGGACATGCAGTCTCCAGCCCCCATTTTTTACCTCTCCTGTAATATTTCGCTTCACAATAGTATGAAGATAATTGTCTGATCACTTCCTACACATCACATATATAGTTATCAGTGTTTGTAACTTTTGCGATGTTGGTAACGCACTTGGGTCCCTCGCACAGCGAGTGAGGCCTGCGAGGCGTGCAGTGGGCGTTACCAACACCAGACGGAGGCTGCAATATGCGCCAAAGGGGGAAAAGGAGAAAGGGAGGAGGAGGATAAGGGGAAAGGGAGGAGGAGGATAAGAGGGGAAAGGGAGGAAGAGGAGGATTAGAGGGGAAAGGGAGGAGGAGGATAAGGGGAAAGGGAGGAGGAGGATAAGTGGGAAGGGGGGAAGAGACACAAGGGAGGGGGGAAGAGACACAGGGGGGGAAAGAGACACAAGGGACAAAGCAGACAGGGGGAGACTCTCAATGAGTGCAGAAGGGGCTCAGCGCGGGGCTTGCAATGTGCGCCAAAGGGGGAAAAGGAGGAGGATAAGGGAGGAGGATAAGGGGAAAGGGAGGAAGAGGAGGATTAGAGGGGAAAGGGAGGAAGAGGAGGATTAGAGGGGAAAGGGAGGAGGAGGATAAGTGGGAAGTGGGGGAAGAGACACAGGGGGGGGAAAGAGACACAGGGGGGGGAAAGAGACACAGGGGGGGGAAAGAGACACAGGGGGGGGAAAGAAACACAGGGGGGGGGAAAGAGACACAGGGGGGAGACACAGGGGGGGAAAAGAGACACAGGGGGGAAAGAGACACAGGGGGGAAAGAGACACAGGGGGGAAAGAGACACAGGGGGGGGGGGAAGAGACACAGGGGGGGGAAGAGACACAGGGGGGAAAAAGAGACACGGGGGGGAAAAAGAGACACAGGGGGGGAAAGAGACACAGGGGGGAAAAAGAGACACAGGGGGGGGAAGAGACACAGGGGGGGGAAAGAGACACAGGGGGGGGAAAGAGACACAGGGGGGGGGAAAGAGACACAGGGGGGAGACACAGGGGGGGAAAAGAGACACAGGGGGGAAAGAGACACAGGGGGGAAAGAGACACAGGGGGGAAAGAGACACAGGGGGGGGGGAAGAGACACAGGGGGGGGAAGAGACACAGGGGGGAAAAAGAGACACGGGGGGGAAAAAGAGACACAGGGGGGGAAAGAGACACAGGGGGGAAAAAGAGACACAGGGGGGGGGAAGAGACACAGGGGGGGGGAAGAGACACAGGGGGGGAAAGAGACACAGGGGGGGAAAGAGACACAGGGGGGGAAAGAGACACAGGGGGGGGAAAGAGACACAGGGGGGGGAAAGAGACACAGGGGGGGGGAAAGAGACACAGGGGGGGGGGAAAGAGACACAGGGGGGGGGAAAGAGACACAGGGGGGGAAAGAGACACAGGGGGGGAAAGAGACACAGGGGGGGAAAGAGACACAGGGGGGAAAGAGACAGGGGGAGACTCTCAATTAGTGCCGAAGGCACTCAGCGCGGGGCTTGCAATGTGCGCCAAAGAGCATTGCCAGGCTTAAAATTGTATTCCCGTCCTTTCTGACGGGCAGGTAGCTAGTTATTTATAAGGTGAAATGAGGCAGAAGAGTGTCAGCGATACAGAAAACAAAGCATATTGTCTTAAGTATACATATATATCCTTTCAGTTGTGTTGAAGGGCTTGTGTGCCCCAATGAAGCTGTGAGCTATACCATGTAGGGTTACCAAAGATGGGCAGGTAAAAGCAGAGAGGTCTGACAAATCGCAGGCCACTGGAAAGAACCAGCCATCCACTCCAGTATCTTTGCCAAGATGAGAGAGTTGGACACGACTGAATAATACAACAGTTGTATGATGGTATTCTGTATTGTTCCCCACTCATCCAAAGATCTAACAAAAGCACATAAAGAAAGTGAGGGACTAGTGTACAGGGTGGGGGGGGGGGGTAGAGTATTTGATCCCCTGCTGATTTTGAACATTTGTCCACAAACAAAGATATGATTCGTCTATAATTTTAATGGTCGGTGTATTTGAACAGTAAGAGAAAAACGCATGTCAAAAAAGTTATAAACTGATTTGCAGGTCAATGAGGGGAAATAAGTATTTGACCCCTTTGACTTAGCACTTGGTGGCAAAACCCTTGTTGGCAATCACAGAGGTCAGACTTTTCTTGTAGTTGGCCACCAGGTTTGCACACATCTCAGGAGGGATTTTGTCCCACTCCTCTTTGTAGATCCTCTCCAAATCATTAAGGTTTCGAGGCTGATGTTTGGCAACTCGAACCTTCAGCTCCTCCACAGATTTTCTATGGGATTAAGGTCTGGAGACTGGCTAGGCCACTCCACTCCAGGACCTAAATGTGCTTCTTCTTGAGCCACTCCTTTGTTGCCTTGGCTGTGTGTTTTGGGTCATTGTCATGCTGGAATACCCATCCATGACACATTTTCAATGCCCTGGCAGAGGGAAGGAGGTTCTCACCCAAGATTTGATGGTACATGGCCCCGTCCATTGTCCCTTTGATGCGGTGCAGTTGTCCTGTCCCCTTAGCAGAAAAACACCCCCAAAGCATAATGTTTCCACCTCCATGTTTGACGGTGGGGATGGTGTTCTTGGGGTTATAGGCAGCATTCCTCCTCCTCCAAACACAGCGAGTTGAGTTGATGCCAAAGAGCTTGATTTTGGTCTCATCTGACCACAACACTTTCACCCAGTACTCCTCTGAATCATTGAGATGTTCATTGGCAGACTTCAGACGGGTCTGTACATGTGCTTTCATGAGCAGGGGGACCTTGCGGGCGCTGCAGGATTTCAGTCCTTTACGTCGTACTGTGTTACCAATGGTTTTCTTGATGACTGGTCCCAGCTGCCTTGAGATCATTAACAAGATCCTCCGGTGTAGTTCTGGGCTGATTCCTCACCATTCTCATGATCATTGAGACTCCACGAGGTGAGATCTTGCATGGAGTATCAGACCGAGGAAGACCGGCAGTTATTTTGTGTTTCTTCCATTTGCCAATAATCTCACCAACTGTTGTCACCTTCTCACCAAGCTGCTTGGCGAAGGTCTTGTAGCCCATTCCAGCCTTGTGTAGGTCTACAATCTTATCCCTGACATCCTTGGACAGCTCTGTGGTCTTGGCCATGGTGGAGAGTTTGGAATCTGATTGATTGCTTCTGTGGACAGGTGTCTTTTATACAGGTAACAAACTGAGATTAGGAGCACTCCCTTTAAGAGAATGCTCCTAATCTCAGCTCGTTACCTGTATAAAAGACACCTGGGAGCCAGAAATCTTGCTGATTCATAGGGGATCATATACTTATTTCCCTCACTTACCTGCAAATCATTTTATAACTTTTTGACGCGTTTTTCTTTGGTTATTCTGTCTCTCACTGTTACAATACACCGACCATTAAATCTATAGACTGGTCAGTTCTTTGTCAGCGGACAAACGTTCAATATCAGCAGGGGATCAAATACTTTTTTCCTCCACTGTACTTAAGTAAAAATGACTTAAAACTCACATTAAAGTTGCCTCAGAGATAACAGGTCCAAAGATTTTCTCCCAAACAGTTCACCTTTGCCATGAAGGTCCCAAATTTCCTGATCCCTCCCTCTACTGCTAGATAAAAACACACCCCTTATGCTCCTGCTCTCAGGAAATCTCGAAACAAAAATCAACTCTTCTATATATATATAAAACACATTTTTACAAAAAATCTGATTTTGTCTAAAAATGTGTGTATGTTGTTAGTTTGTTGCGTCCGGCACAAACAAGGGCAGTTTTTCCTGAACTTCAGATTTATGGACAAAGTAGTTCCTGATGGGGGCGGCTCCCACTTCAGAGACAGCGCGTCCGGGACTTACAACAAAACACGGATTCTCATTAATAGGCCTAGATATTAATGAGTTAATTACACCCCTGGTAGCTTCTCCTCCCGTTACACATTCTCATTAATTAAAAATGTTAATCAAGCCAAATGGCAGCGGCCCCACGCGCTTCGCTCCGGCAGATGCGGCTTCTTCTTCTCCCTGTGTCACAATTAACAGAATTGATTGAAAACCTCAACGTGCGGCGGGAATTGGGACGTGGCAATAATTACATTCATGTGGCTGCCCCAGCGGTGAAACGGTTAAAGGGCCACTGTAGTCCTGGATGGTGAAGAACTACACTACAAAACAGGAAATGTTACAGAAAGATAAAGGTTATCATTTATTACCTTTATATGAAACGATGTGGCTGTGGAACCTCTGAGTGCAGAGGAAGCTTCTATATGCGCAGTGGGAATGTATCAGATAAAACTGGCAGTGCTTTCAAATTGACTAATGGAAATCTTGTTATTTTATAGGACACGGCCTGCTGAGAAAGCAGTAGAAAGATTCAGCTCAGAAGAGAAAAACTGCAGTAAAGGGGTGGGACGGAGAGAGGGGGAGGACAGAGAGAGGGGGAGGACAGAGAGGGGGGGGGGACAGAGAGAGGGGGGGACAGAGAGAGGGGGGGACAGAGAGAGGGGGACAGGGGGGGACAGAGAGAGGGGGGGACAGAGAGAGGGGGGGACAGAGAGAGGGGGGGACAGAGAGAGGGGGGGACAGAGAGAGGGGGGGGACAGAGAGAGGGGGGGGGCAGAGAGAGGGGGGGACAGAGAGAGGGGGGGCGACGGAGAGAGAGGGGGCGACGGAGAGAGAGGGGGCGACGGAGAGAGAGGGGGCGACGGAGAGAGAGGGGGCGACGGAGAGAGAGGGGGCGACGGAGAGAGAGGGGGCGACGGAGAGAGAGGGGGCGACGGAGAGAGAGGGGGCGACGGAGAGAGAGGCGGCGACGGAGAGAGAGGCAGGGGACAGAGAGAGGCGGGGGACAGAGAGAGGCGGGGGACAGAGAGAGACGGGGGACAGAGAGAGACGGGGGACAGAGAGAGACGGGGGACAGAGAGAGACGGGGGACAGAGAGAGACGGGGGACAGAGAGAGACGGGGGACAGAGAGAGACGGGGGATGGAGGATCGATAGCGAGATGGTGGGGGACAGAGAGAGCCGGGGGACAGAGAGAGCCGGGGGATGGAGGATCGATAGCGAGATGGTGGGGGACAGAGAGAGCCGGGGGACAGAGAGAGCCGGGGGACAGAGAGAGCCGGGGGACAGAGAGAGCCGGGGGACAGAGAGAGCCGGGGGACAGAGAGAGCCGGGGGACAGAGAGAGACGGGGGACAGAGAGAGACGGGGGACAGAGAGAGACGGGGGACAGAGAGAGACGTGGGACAGAGAGAGACGTGGGACAGAGAGAGACGTGGGACAGAGAGCCGGGGGATGGAGGATCGATAGCGAGATAGTGGGGGACAGAGAGAGCCGGGGGACAGAGAGAGCCGGGGGACAGAGAGAGCCGGGGGACAGAGAGAGACGGGGGACAGAGAGAGACGGGGGACAGAGAGAGACAGGGGACAGAGAGAGACGGGGGACAGAGAGAGACGGGGGACAGAGAGAGACGGGGGACAGAGAGAGCCGGAGGACAGAGGATCGATAGCGAGATGGTGGGGGACAGAGAGAGCCGGGGGACAGAGAGAGCCGGGGGACAGAGAGAGCCGGGGGACAGAGAGAGACGGGGGACAGAGAGAGACGGGGGACAGAGAGAGCCGGAGGACAGAGGATCGATAGCGAGATGGTGGGGGACAGAGAGAGACGGGGGACAGAGAGAGCCGGGGGACAGAGAGAGCCGGAGGACAGAGGATCGATAGCGAGATGGTGGGGGACAGAGAGAGACGGGGGACAGAGAGAGACGGGGGACAGAGAGCCGGGGGATAGAGGATCGATAGCGAGATGGTGGGGGACAGAGACCTGGGGGACAGAGAGAGACGGGGGAAAGCTGGATAATTTAAGCATAATTTACACCAAAAGATCCTCCCACTCTGACAGTGAGTGAAATAAACAACAAAAGCATACCCAGCTGATATAGATAAGAATAATGACTTTAACATTGTTTCTGTGACTATTATTATTATTATTATTATATATTCATCTGGGCATGGTTTATCAATCAAACTGCCAAAAAAATAATCGCTACCAAAAAGAAAACAATTGATAAATATAGTAATTAGATAAAAATATATATAGAATTCAAAAGTAGCACAATGAGCGGCACTGCAGCACCACCTGGTGGTCATCAGGCAGACTGCACTTGTTTGTATACAAAAAGTTAAAGACCACTTTAATGGCCTTATAAATGGGTCTATAAATAATAGTTAGGGCTTGATAAGAAAAATCCTTCATTAAACTGCTTCTGTGCAATTAAAACAATTAGTACTTTTCATTCATGCCCCGGGATATATAAGGACCAGATATTTCCATCAGTGAATGAAGTAGTGTGGCTGGAGTGGAGTCATCCATGTTAGTGAGAAGAAAGTGGAAGTGTGTGTAGATGATTGGCAGCTCAAGTTACACTGCTCCCGGGTACCAATGTTTTTTACAAAGTGGTTATTAATGTGGCACTTCCCCCTGGGCAGATCCACTCCAGCCACACTACTTCATTCGGGAGGTGGAGAGATCCAGAACCTATACTGCCTAGGGTTAATTGAAAAATAATAAATAAGGGTGTAAATGCCCAGCAAGAGTTTAATAAACGTTTGTTTTCTTATCAAGCTGTATCTATTCCTTAGAAGATTCCTTTAGATCACAGACTCTGTAGTACTTTGTGATGTCTCATACTAAGCAGTCCGTGTCCATCTCTCGGTAACATGCTGCTGAGACGTGGTCTCAGATAGACAAGGACACTGCACGTCCAGCCCTAAAGAGCCTGTGCCTGCATACACTGCAGTGGGCAGACCCATACAGGGACTTTTTAAATATTCTACTTTGGTAGTTTTGTGTCATAAGTGCAAACACTTGGTTTCACCTGCATGAAATGTTAGTTTACACAAACTTGATTTTTAAGTCATTTTAATCTTATCTATCCGTCTGTCCATCCAGCCACCATTATTATTATTATTGTTTATTTGTAACGCGCCAACATATTCCACATGGCTATACATGGGTTAAGTTCCAGGCAAAACAATATTAACACATTACAAATAATGGAGGGCCCTGTCTTTGAGCTTAGAATCCAGGCATCCATTCAGCCATCTCACCAACCATGCATCTATCCATCCAACCAACCAACCAGCCATGCACCCATCCAGCCAACTATCCAACCAACCAGCCAAGCATCCATCCAGCAAACCAGCCATGAACCCATAGAGCCAACCAACCAGCCAGCCATGCATCCATCCAACCAACCGGCCATGCATCCATCCAGCCAACTATCCAACTAACCAGCCATGCATCCATCCATCCAACCAACCGGCCATGCATCCATCCAGCCAACTATCCAACCAACCAGCCATGCACCCATCCAGCCAAGCATCCATCCATCCAACCAACCAACCAGCCATGCACCCATCCAGCCAAGCATCCATCCATCCAACCAACCAGCCATGCACCCATCCAGCCAAGCATCCATCCATCCAACCAACCAGCCATTCACCCATCCATCCAACCAACCAGCCATGCACCCATCCAGCCAAGCATCCATCCAGCAAACCAACCAGCCATGCACCCATCCAGCCAAGCATCCATCCAGCAAACCAACCAGCCATGCACCCATCCAGCCAAGCATCCATCCAGCAAACCAGCCATGAACCGATAGAGCCAACCAGACATGCACCAATCCAGCCATGAACCCATCTGTCTATCCAACCAATCAGTCATGCATCCATCCAACCAACCAGCCATGCATCCATCCAACCAACCAGCCATGCATCCATCCAGCCAAGCATCCATCCAGCAAACCAGCCATGAACCGATAGAGCCAACCAGACATGCACCAATCTAGCCATGAACCCATCTGTCTATCCAACCAATCAGCCATGCATCCATCCAACCAACCAGCCATGCATCCATCTATCTATCCAGCCATTCACCATCCATCTATCCAGACATGCATCCCTCCAGCCATCTATCTAGTCATCAATCCAATCAACCATGAATCCATCCAGCTATCTATCCATTCATACATCTATCCATCCATTAATCAATCCATATATCCATCCACCCATCCAACTATCCATCAACCGATCCATTCTTTAATCCAGCCATCTCTACATATTAACATTTCCCTCTTTCTATTCTAGTTCTTCACAAGTGGGTGTTTTTTATAGAGGACTGGAGTAGACCGTTAACCATTTCACCACTGGGGCTGCCACATGGGTGTAATTGACCTATCCCTCGTGGAATGTCCTCCCCGTTACGGATTTTATGTCATCTACATTAGAAATCGTCCCTTCCTTGTTTGGAGTTATTATATTGGATGGTGTAAAAGTAGGCAAAGTCCATTTCCTCTTCTGTTGCGGTCATCATAAAAGGATCATAAAAGGATCATAAAAGGGCCATGGAGTCCAATAATGTGTAGCCTGTATTCAAAAGATTTAAAATAAATTGATATATAGCGTAGAAAAACGACATTAAATATAGACAGTGTGGACTTATCTTCTCCTCCTGACCTGTTACAGGAAATAACGGGGCAGTGAGACTGATGAGTGTCTGAACTACAACATATTGGAAAGGGATTTGGGAGTGCTTGTGGACAACCACCTAGGTAACAGTGCTCAATGCCAAGCAGCAGCTGCAAAGGCAAGTAAAATATTAGCATGTATTAAGAAGGGTATAGAAGCAAGGGAAGCAAATATAATTCTGCCACTATACAAATCTCTAGTATGCCCTCATTTGGAATATGGAGTACAATGTTGGGCACCACTTCATGAAAAGGACATTTTAGAGCTGGAAAAGGTACAGAGAAGAACTACAAAACTAATAAGGGGAATGGAGGGGCTAAGTTATGAAGAAAGACTAACCAAACTAAACTTATTTTCTATAGAAAAAGCCCCCTAAGAGGGGATATGATACCCTATATAAATACATCCAGGGTTAATAACAAGGATTTGTCAGGGGAACTTTTTGTGCCGAGATGTTTTAAACAGACAAGAGGACATTATTTGAGGTTAGAAGGAAATTGATTCCATCTTAAAGAAAGAAAAGGGTTCTTTATAGTACGGGTGGTTAAACTGTGGAACTCCCTACCAAAGGAGGTTGTGAATGGGGATACAATAGATCACTTTAAAAAGCTGTAAAATATTATTTTGAATAAAAAGAGCATACAGGGTTATTCTAGATACTAGAGATAGAATATTGATCCAGGGAGGAATCCAATTGCCAGTATCTGGGATCAGGAAGGATTTTCTTTCCTTATGAAACAATTGGCAATGTTCATTGTTTCTCTGGAACAATTAACAATTAACCCGCATATTACAAGGATCAGGGGTGAAATTATTTTTTTCAAGCTCAATTACAATGTAACTATCTAACAATTACTGTGAACCTGTGTACCGATTACTATGCAAAAAATAAAATGTAACCATGTAATAATTACTATGTAACAATTATAATGTAAGTATGTAGCCACAACTACCAGGGTCTCCAGCCCTTGTTTACACGTCCTCTTAACTCACTGGAAAAATAAACGGGGACCAAACGCATTGTTCTGTTGTTTTGGTGTGAATTTTCTTCGATTAATATTAATATAATGTATCCATCCATCTAACCATCCAACTATATTTCTAACAATCTAACTAGCCATCCATCTATTCATCAATCTAATTGGCCATCCATCTAATTAGCCAACCATCTATACATCCATCTAATTAGCCATCCATCTAATTAGCCATCCATATAACCATCCATCCATCTGGCCATCAATAGATTCATCCATCCATCTATCTGGCAATCTAACTATTCATCCATCCAACTGGCCATCCATCGATTCATACATCCATCTATCTGGCCATCCATCTGGCCAGCCATCCATCCATCCATCCATCTGGCCATCCATCTGGCCATCCATCCATCCATCTGGCCATCCATCTATCCATCTGGCCATCCATCTATCAATCTGGCCATCCATCTGGCCATCCATCTATCCATCTGGCCCATCCATCTATCCATCTGGCCATCCATCTATCCATCTGGCCATCCATCTATCTATCTATCTGGCCATCCATCTATCCATCTGGCCATCCATCTATCTATCTATCTGGCCATCCATCTATCTATCTGGCCATCCATCTATCTAGCCATCCATCTATCCATCAAACTGGTAATCCATCTATTCATCTATCTAACTGGGCATCTATCTATCCATCTCCCCCTAACCACATAGGACAGGTTCATTTAGGGAGAGGGAGCACAATGTATACACAGATGGGTCAGACTCCTCTTTCACCACAACCTCAATTTATTGACCAAAAAAAAAAAAAAGGCAAATACAAAGTTCCGGGTGCGGGACCCGGCTCGTGCGCTATTAATAGTAAAATAAACTGAGCTTGGGGACTTTTTCCCTTTTCAGTTCTGCAGAGGAGCTTCATAAAATAATTTATTATAGAACAGATCATTATTTTATGTTTTCATGAGAAATAGAAAATAAAACTAAGTCATTTATACATTGAGTAAAGAAATGCAACCTCTCCTGAGACAGACGCAGGAAACGACTTGGCGCGAGTTGGGGTCAAACATGACCAGAGCTTCTTTGTTTTTGTTTTACATTAAAATTAAACTTTAAGAGTTAAAAATGCTTTGAGATGTCAGAGATTCAGACTTGAGTCTCGCTTTCGGATATTATTTATATTAAGCTGTTAAAGAGCCAGGGCATATAACCCCTTGAGTGCCACAGGCCATTTAAAAAAAAGTAGGTTTCAGTTTATTGGCGCAGGGCTCAGATCCAAAATGCAATTTCAGGGCAGCAGCTGACCAATCAGAATTGTGCCTTGTCAAAAGAAAAAAAAAAAAAGCTTGCAGAAACGGGGCAGTCTGATTGGCTCGAGATGTTGTCCCGGAAACTCTGTACCTTATAACTTCCTACCCACAATTCCATTAGGGCTGAACGATGGAGAGCTTGACTGATTGCTTCACCACTAACAAGGCATTGGGTAGGACCAGGCAGGAGCGGTGCTTGGAGATCACAGTGTCCATCTGTTATCACCCAGCAGTGGATCCAGTGGGGCCAGGATGGGGGTCCCACATCAGACAGAATCGCCGTTCAGGATTTCCTTTACAAATGAAGCCACATCAGTCTCTTTGGCATTGTGTAGGATGAAGAAGGGGTGTTCCTGCATAAATAAACACACCTATGTATCAGTGCTCTGTATAGTTTACACCCCACCAATACAATAAGTCCCTTATAATATTGTTGCTAGTCCATGAATTTGCATGAAACCTAAAGATGCATTCCTTGCTTGGTCTTAAAGGGGCCAATGAACTCACCAGTAGTGATCAGCACCATCAGATAGAGGGTTGAGAGATAACCGTTTTCATTTCTTAAATTGCTACTAATTTGATGGAATTAAAGGCATATATTTAAAGGATGAAGAACATTATATTCGCTCCATGGCGCTTCTTTTTATATAATAAGGCTGCGTGAGGCTCCAAGTGAGAGTGCACTACAGGGTCCTAATGGTAATCAGATTGTATTTGCAGGACAGTGATACAATGTAGCCAAATAGCTTTTTACAGTCACTTTCAGTTGCTGTGGATATAAAAAGTCTACACACCCCTATTAAAATGTCAGGTTTCTGTGCTGTAAACAAATTAGACAAAGATAAATCATTTCAGAACTTTTTCCACCTTTAATGTGACCTATAAACTGTACAACTCAACTGAAAAACAAACTGAAATCTTTTAGGTAGAGGGAATAAAAAAATATAAAAATAAAATAATATGGTTGCATAAGTCTGCACACCCTTAAACTAATACTTTGTTGAAGCCCCTTGTGATTTTATTACAGCACTCAGTCTTTTTGGGTATGAGTCTATCAGCATGGCACATTTTGACTTGGCAAGATTTGCCCACTCTTCTTTGCTCTGTCAGATTGCGAGGGCATCTCCTGTGCACAGCCCTCTTCAGATCACCCCACAGATTTTCAATCGGATTCAGGTCTGGGCTCTGGCTGGGCCATTCCAAAACTTTAATCTTCTTCGGGTGAAGCCATTCCTTTGTTGATTTGGATGTATGCTTTGGGTCGTTGTCATGCTGAAAGATGAAGTTCCTCTTCATGTTCAGCTTTCTAGCAGAAGCCTTTAAGGTTTTGTGCCAATATTGACTGGTATTTGGAACTGTTCATAATTCCCTTTATCTTAACTAAGGCCCCAGTTCCAGCTGAAGAAAAACAGCCCCAAAGCATGATGCTGCCACCACCATGCTTCACTGTGGGTATGGTGTTCTTTTGGTGATGTGCAGTGTTGTTTTTGCACCAAACATATCTTTTGGAATTATGGCCAAAAAGTTCAACCTTGGTTTCATCAGACCGTAACACCTTTTCCCACATGCTTTTGGGAGACTTCAGATGTGTTTTTGCAAAATGTAGTCTGACTTGGATGTTTTTCTTCGTAAGAAAAGGCTTTCATCTTGCCACTCTACCCCATAGCCCAGACATATGAAGAATACGGGAGATTGTTGTCACATGTACTACACAGCCAGTACTTGCCAGATATTCCTGCAGCTCCTTCAATGTTGCTGTAGGCCTCTTGGTAGCCTCCCAGACCTGTTTTCTTCTTGTCTTTTCATAAATTTTGGAGGAAGCTCCAGTTCTTGGTAATGTCACTGTTGTGCCATATTTTCTCCACTTGATGATGACTGTCTTCACTGTGTTCCATGGTATATCTAATGCCTTGGAAATTCTTTTATACCCTTCTCCTGACTGATACCTTTTAACAATGAGATCCCTCTGATGCTTTGGAAGCTCTCTGTGGACCATGGCTTTTGCTGTGGGATGCGACTAAGAACATTTCAGGAAAGACCAACTAGAGCAGCTGAACTTTATTTGGGGTTAATCAGAGGCACTTTAAATGATGGCAGTTGTATGCCGACTTCTATTTAACACAATTTGGAATGTGATTGCTTAATTCTGAACACAGCTACATCCCCAGTTTTAAGAAGGTGTGCAGACTTATGCAACCACATTATTTTTATTTTATTTTTTTCTTCCCTCCACCTAAAAGATTTCAGTTCGTTTTTGAATTGAGTTGTACAGTTTATAGGACACATTAAAGGTGGAGAAAGTTATGAATTGATTTATCTTTTTCTAATTTTTTTACAGCCCAGAAACCTGACATTTTAACAGGTGTGTGTAGACTTTTTATATCCATTGTATGTGGAGAGATAATTCAGGGGTAGAACATGTGCCTGAAGTTAATGAGGTCAGCGATAGAAATCAAAGCGTGTACGGTTTGTAATAATTTTATTGATATTACGAGATAAAACAGAGAACAGGTATAAACTATAAAAGGTTGTACACAATGCATTTACGGTAACAGTTACTCTCTCTGCCGCTAGACACCTTCAGATTATCACTCTTTACACTACTTGCAGAGATTTGCAGAATATCACAGAGCATGATTTCTCCAACGCAGAACCAGTACAGCTTAAATCAAGCCAATTATTCTAGTACTAGCTTTCCTACATGGTTTCCAATCCTCTATCTGATGATGAGCTGCATTAATATCATTATTTTATAATGTTGCATATTTATCTGATATGCATTAAATAATTGCATATCAAGAGGGATACAGAGGGGAACAAAAAACAAACTTACCATTAATTCCACATAGCTCAATCTTTCGCCGGGATTCTTCCGTAAGCTGAAAATTAATAACAATTCTTTTAATTAATTAATTGCTCCATCTCACTAGAGTACGGTATTCAGGAGGAAAAAATGAACACAGAACAAGAGTTGATGACATTGTGCAGTGTTGAATTGATTTTGTGGCTCTTGTGCTAATGCGCCTTGATAAGGGTGGGAGAGGGGTCAAACTACCAGATAAAACTTACAGCCTTTATTTTGGCAACTACAGAGACAAACAAGCAGACTGTAATCCTAATTAGCACTTCAAAATAGTGAATTGATACATATGAGCTACTCGTTTGCATATAGACAACATGGAATTTCCCAAGTATTGATTTATTTTGGAATAAAATGGATAACATAACATAGAGATATGCTCATTAAGAATACTCTAAAAGCAATAACTTGATTGTATGGGGATATAGAATCCCTTTAAACCACGATTGATACCTAGCAATTGATTCTGATTGGATGGCAATCAAAGTGGGTTTTCTAAACTGGCCAATTTAAAGGTATATTATTTGAATCTTGTTTTGTATCCGTGACGTTCTACACCACCTTGCCAAAATCTCCTTATCCCCTAGGTATTGTAGATTGATACATTCTTAAATCACATTATCCTTGGAGACTGTGTGTCCAGAGGATACTCACCACTGAGCTGTGAAATCTACAAATTCTGGTGAGAAGGGGTCAGCGGGTAGCTGTGGGGAAGGTTCCTCCACGACCTGTTTGAGCTGCTGGAAAGGGGTACCCCACGACTCATATGGGAATCGGAGAATTGACATCTCAATCTGGACAAGAGAGAAGAGAGCCAACGTAAACATTCAGCAAACCCACCCACCCGGTTTTAATTAGTAGAGAGTGTGAAGTGTAATAATATATAAAGAGGTCGGCACATCTTTTTTGCAATGACCACCACAGACTGGCTGATAATGGTGGTGTCCAGCTAACAGTGATCCGCTCACCCCTCATCTTAAGAGTCAACCATGCTTGCTCCTCCATACTAGTCCCCTCCCAAGCTTCCCATAATAATACCCTACTTCCCCCCACCTTCCCTTCTATATCAGGATGATTCTCAGCACCTCACTGTAACGATCGGGGGTAGGGGCTATCACTGCCCAGGGCCACCTGCTATAGACTACAGGTTAACTACCCACAAGGATCGTTTGGGTTCTTGGAAAGCCGGGCACCGTCACCTTGATACCTGTCTTCTGTATTAGTCAGAGTCTCTCCATCAGGAATCAGTACTTCCAGGAGTCATAGAAACCTTCCTGTGGTAGTGTCAAGGGCAGGTTACTTAGAGGGTAGAGATAGGTTTGGTATTGCAGCCACCAGGAGCAAAATAAGAGAGACACGATTTCTAAACGTCTCCAGAAGTGAACGGTTTTATTTTTGAAAAGCAGCAATGTAAATATGGTTAGATACAGTGGGTGTATACCTCACAACAATGACAGGGAGTGGCTGACAAACAGACGAGATTAACTCCACATGGGGTCTGATAGTCTGGCGTCCTGTCTGTGAACAATAAGGCAATCTCCAATAAACAGTTCATAATACAATGGAGGTTTTTATGCAGATAATGCACTGCTGGAGCGAAGCAGTCTGTGCTTTTATGGTGGCTCACTGTTGTTGTTTAGTCGCTCAGTTGTGTCCGACTCTCTGGAACCCTATGGACCACAGCACACAGGGCCACTGCACTGCTCCCTCAAACTCATGTTTATGGTTTCAATTATCTCATCTACCCATCTCCGCCTCTGTCACCGCTTATCTGTGTGCCTTCAGTCTTCTCTAGGTAATCCGGTCATGATATGGCCAAAATATCTGAGCTCTAACCTTGTGATCAAACATTCAATGAACAATTTTGATTAATTTAATTGTAGTATGGATTGAATCACTAATGTAATTCAATTTCCTCCTGCGTGCCTTGCTGCTTCACTGCCCCTGACCATGGGCATCCCCTATACCAGTCTTGCAATGGTAACTACACTCCCCAATATTATCCGTATCACAATGATTCACCTCATCCTCTCTCAGCAAAGAGGACCCCTTCTCCTATCATCGTGATAATACCCTAAACTCTCCATACCATTACAATCTACCACCGCTTTCACAAACGTGTTCCCATGTTCCCAAGGTTTGCTCTCCTTCACTGAGGTTTTACTGAGGCCTCTCACCTTCACCTCCTCTCCCGACCATAGCCTGAGTCCCTCCACCTCCTCTTTTGATGTTCTTAGCGTGACGGATTCCTCATCTCCTCACCATTCTGGTCTCACCTCCTTACCACAGTGATCCCCGACTTCTCCTCAGCAAGATCCTCTCCTACTCCACCCTCCTCTACCTGATCTTGTTCTTAGCATGATGGATTCCTCCCAACCTCACCATTCTGGTCCCAACACCTTATTACCATAGTTCCTGCCCCCCATCTCATCATCTCCCTTATCTCATTCTTAGCCTGATAGATTCCACCATTCTGACCCTCCTCTCCGGCTCCTCACCATCTCGCCTACCTATCTCCTCCTTACCATGGTAATCCCAAGACTCCACACATCCGACTTCACGTTATATCCCTTCTGGTTCAATTCAGGGTTTATCCTTTCAGGCTAAAGGGAGCAAGATGTGGTAGTGTGAGATTCAGTTAACTTTCTATATCACATACCAGTCAAATACACAATACACAGAACTATAAGAGGAATACATAGCTCTGCATCTGCACAAGTTGTTATTGCTTCCTGTCACCCCTAGACCCCCTACTCATGTTTTTATGCCCCGTGTATACCTCACACTGCTCCCTCACCAATGCATGCCCTATCTCCTCTATTTCTCTACATCCAGTCTGTGAATAAAAATAAAATTACTTTTATTTTGGGCAAAATCTGTTTTTGAATGCCACTTTTTCCATAAACCTAGAGCACTGTTTATGGCATAATGTGAACTACTTTGATTTAGTTGCTCCCAATTGCATTTTCAGATGATGTCACAGAGCTCAATAACAGTTCTCCTATCACCCACAGTGCTCACAAACAGGAGCCCAATGGTACCAAGCTGTACAATAAGAAGTAATAAATAAAAGCATACATCTATAAGTAAATTGGTAAACTAGTCTGTTCATATTGCATTATCCATTAGTGCTCCATTGGGAACAAAAGACTACAAATTCCATGATACTTTGCTGCAGAGACTGAATCCCCAGACTTTGCTACAATGTTGTAGCTGCCTCAGATTGGCCACAACAAATTAGGAATGTTATGCTAATTTAGCTTGGGTTTACAGGGGTGTTCCTTCAGAAAATCAACTGTTAGAAATTTTGCAGAATTTAGAGTAAGTTTATTAATGTTTATTTTGGGATTTTTTTCCATACACAGAAATGTTTTCATACACTACTGATTCTCCACAATTGGATGCTTCATAATCCATGAAACTTCTATATACAGTTAAAAAGTATCATAGGAAATGTGTGACTTGTGTCTTAATCCCATCTATCCAGGACACAACCCCCCCCCCAAACTCACCGCCATATATGGTTTGCAGCCGGCATCTAACGTCTTTGCGAGCGAGTCAACCAAGTAGCCACTGATGCCAAAATCACACATCTTGACGTGCCCCTCCTTATTGATGAGGACGTTGGACGGCTTCACGTCTAAGGCACAGACAGAGAGCCTGAGTAATCTTGTATCTTGAGACCATATTTAAGATTCTCAGTGTGAGGGCCTTCCTTTCTCGTTCATGTCTGCCCTTGTACTTGAGTCGCACCCTCCCATAACCCATTTTGGACAAGCTTCTCATCCTCTCTCATTATCTCAAATCTATAGACCTTTTTCTCAAGCAGGTTACATAGATACAGGTCTGAAAGCAGATAAACAAAAAGGCCCATGTAGTCTATCCATTCTATCTACCTAACGCCTGGCGTATGTAAGACTCAGTATAGCCTTATGGTTAATCCTGCAGTGAACACTGACAGCTGTAGATGCCGTCAAACTTCTTGTGTGTTCAAAGTACCAAAGTACCCTCCCACCTCGGGAAGTTGATCTGCTGAATACAAAATGGTATATTCCACAACTGCAAAACTGCATATTATTTATAAGCAACCTTTATATGCAATGCCCCTTCTGGATCACTACCATCTCATGGTGAAGGGGCTTGTGTATCTCAATAAAGCTGTGAGCTATACTGTCATGATTCCCCTGAACCCCCTTTGGGGTCAGTAAAAGTTTAGTTGTTTAATATGCTTTTATGTTAATTTGATTATCCTATATGTGTTATGTCATGTTAATTAATATGTAAAATGTTATGCTATGTTATGTTGATGACTATATGATTAATTGTGTCCAGTGTGTAAGGAGTTAAATGGTTTAGAATGTTGTGTGGTCGGTGGTAACTGTCGGAGAGGGGAGAGAGCAGTTGGCAGTTGAGTTTTTTCTGACAGAGAGAGAGATGTATTGGTGTCTCTGAGGGCAGTTGAGATAATGCTGGGTTGAATGTCTTAAAATATATATATATATATATATATATATATATATATATATATATATATATATATATATATATATATATATATATATATATATATATATATATATGTTCCTAAGCCAAGGGAAGAAGACATATATTGAAGACAGATATGCTCCTATCTAAAAAGGGAGGTAAGAAGATAACCGCAATGACTGTATGAATGAAGTTGCTGTTATGATGCCTTATAGATGAGCCCTTGCCCACAGAAATAAAAACAGTTTCTGATTTCTTATAATGCTGAGCCTGCATTCATATTCTTAAAGACTACATCTAATTTAAGAGGCATCAGCTGTCTTAGTGAAGAGATCAAAAGAATCTGGTAGATCTGCTGGGTAGGTTTGGCAATAACAGCCTTATCAAGCCCGACTGAGAAGAAGTAGATCGTGACAGTATACCATGTAGGGTCACCCAAGATGGGCAGGTCATAGCAGAGAGGTCAGACAAATCACAGTCCACTGGTGCAGGACCTGGTAACCCCCTCCAGTATCTTTACCAAGAAAACCTTATGGATAATCACAATCAATCAGACACAAGATGTGCCAGGCGTGGTGTGGTCCATAGGGTCACAGAGATTTAAGTACAACGACAAAATACGTAATTATGGACTCTACCATTTTGGATTCAGCAGATAAACTTCCTCTGAATTAAAAACGTGTCTGCAGCGGTGCTAATATCTACAAATACCATCTAAATACCCCTACGGTTTCCCTTTTCAATCACATCATCTAGTCAGGAAGCTTTCAGTACAAGGTCCTCCACTGCTTTATTATCATTAGGTTGTATGTTCTTACTGGTAGTCTCACGTATCTACTGTACACAAGGACTGCTGTAAATTAAGGAAAGGAAGGAAGGACATTGTATATTTCTACCTACTTGGTAATCTACAAGCCCTGCTCCTGCAAAAATGTTAATGCTCCTCTCAAATACACAACCTTCAAAGAATTATTATGGATGCCCCCAAGGTCCAGCAGATACATTGCAACGTATTTCATTATTATCCTGTTTTGCCACAGGGGGGCATCACCCCCCCATCATCTCCAGATGACGAATGTCACCTCTAACACCAAGTTACAGAACATGTCTATCCAATTACCTCTTGGACGGCTCCAGCCTTTTGCTAATAACGTTTTTGTCTGTCTGGACTTCTCCCACAAAACACTATGTCCCCCAATACTGCCACATAACCAGAGATTATTGTATGAATGAAATATATTATAACCTTATAATTACAGAACACCCTTGGCGGGTGGCTCAGAAAAGCTGATTGGAAAGTTTACAGTTGGGAAAGGCATTTTTTTTTATAAATCCCAATAAGATACTTGTTTTTACCTATAGTTTGAAATTGCCATGTCCCTTTAATATATCTGTTAATTGCAATTACTCGGTAATTGTGACTATTATTTATCTTGTACTAATGCAGATAAGTGGGCTCTTAATGTTAATAGGAATCTAATCGGTCTACAAGACCCCAACCTGAAGGGAAAGTGGCTGTCCACAGTGAATAATAATTGTATATAATAGTTAATAAATTGAAAGGTGTATTTATTTTTTTACTTTTGAAAAGTATTTAGCCTTTTATCAAATTTAGTTCTTGAAAATGGGCAAACTGTAAATACAGGACTTTAGTGATTCATTAATCAAAGTGTAGGGTCAGAGCATCTAATATACATAAATACACACAATTACTTACCTCTATGGATCACTGATAATTTACTGTGCAAATGCTCCAGAGCTTTCACTATCTGGGAAGGAGAAACATCACAAAATCAGAGAGAGGTATGTAGAGAGCATAAGGAGATTGGTGGGGTGTTTATGCCCAATCATACATTTCTCCACTTCAGTAGCTTCCTACAATCTTGAGTATCAAGTTCAAAATAATGACCCTCACGTACAAAGCCCTCAGCACTGCGCCCATCTCACATTGGTTCTGCAAATACCCCCAACTGCCATCTTCAGCCATCATAACCACCACTCCAGGACTTAACCCATAGGAACGTCCACCTTATGGTAACCTATACTTTCTGCTAGACATTCCACTACAATTTCTGAAAACTCCTCTATTCAGACAAGATTGCCACTATGCTCCCTAACATCTACTAAATCTGCTCTTATTTTATAGTACTTTCCAAGGATCTCGGTTGCCTAACTTGACCACCATCATGTTGTAACTGAAATTTACACTCAGACTGTAGGCTCAGACATGAGTATAACCTTCTGCACCAGTATATATTCTTTCATAGTGGTTGTCGTTTGTATTTATTTCTGTACTTATATTTGATGATAACAACAAAAATGGATGCACACCACCTGCTGAGTGAATAATTTATGCTATTCACAAAAGTGTCAAACACGTTCATTTTTTGATGACTGATCCTTAATATTGGCTCATCTGGAATGCAGGATTGTGGTCTCAGTCTATGGCAAGGCTCACAATCCCCAGTAGGGAGCTCAGTCTATGGCAGGGCTCGCAATCTCCAGTAGGGACGAGCTTGGTAAATGGGTGGGCACGCAATCTCCAGTAGGGAGCTTGGTCAATGGCAGGGCTCGCAATCTCCAGTAGGGAGCTTGGTCAATGGCAGGGCTCGCAATCTCCAGTAGGGAGCTTGGTCAATGGCAGGGCTTGCAATCTCCAGTAGGGAGCTTGGTCAATGGCAGGGCTTGCAATCTCCAGTAGGGAGCTTGGTCAATGGCAGGGCTCGCAATCTCCAGTAGGGAGCTTGGTCAATGGCAGGGCTCGCAATCTCCAGTAGGGAGCTTGGTCAATGGCAGGGCTCGCAATCTTCAGTAGGGAGCTTGGTCAATGGCAGGGCTCGCAATCTCCAGTAGGGAGCTTGGTCAATGGCAGGGCTCGCAATCTTCAGTAGGGAGCTTGGTCAATGGCAGGGCTTCCAATCTCCAGTAGGGAGCTTGGTCAATGGCAGGGCTCGCAGTTTCCAGAAGGGAGCCCAGTCCCTGGCAGGGCTCGCAGTTTCCAGAAGGGAGCCCAGTCCCTGGCAGGGCTCAAATCTCCAGTAGGGAGCCCAGTCCCTGGCAGGGCTCGCAATCTCCAGTAGGGAGCCGAGTCCCTGGCAGGGCTCGCAATCTCCAGTAGGGAGCCCAGTCCCTGGCAGGGCTCGCAATCTCCAGTAGGGAGCCCAGTCCCTGGCAGGGCTCGCAATTCCCTGTAGGGAGCTCAGTCAGTGGCAGAGCTCACAACATACGGTAGGGACCTCAGCTACTGGCAGAGCTCGCAAACCCCAGTAGGGACCTCAGTGCCTGACAGGGCTCACAATTCCCAGTAGTTAGATCAATCCCTGGCAGGGCTCACAAGACCCAGTAGGGAGATCAGTGCTCGCAATCCCTAGTAGGGAGTCACCAGTAGGGAGTTCACTCTCTAAGGCAGCTAAGTGATCTGGCTGCCACTCAAAACAGTAAGTAAACTAGTTTAATTAGTTGCCCATCACTGCTATAATGTATTTAAGAGACTGAGACATCTAAAGACATTCCTATTGTACATAACCAATAAGGGGCCCAACTGCACAAGACTTAAAAGCTGCCCAGTGGAAATTCCACATATGGTATAATTTAAAACAATAAGTAATAACAAGTACTTTACCAGCTGAATTTTATTAAAAAGCATTTTTCTACAGTAAACTAACATACAAATTTACAGTACTTAGTTGCTAGTAAAGCCATTATGATCCACACAAAAAAACAATATTCTAAAGCTTTATAAATGAGACATAATTGCCTTAATTACTTTATTTGCGCTTGGTGTATAACATCCATTGTCTTTTGTGCAGTTACCTAGATCTGTGCATGCCTAGTCTTTTTCATTGACGGCATTTGCATGGAAGACAATGGACCCAATACCTCAGAGGCTAATGGAGTGGTTAAGGCAATGAAGCCTCATTAGCAGAGTATAAGAATCTTGGTTTGTGGGTCGATCAGAAAGGCTGACTGATACCTAATATTGCAAAATTCAATAATTGTTTATTGCAGGACTATATTCAGTGGATAAAGTACTTGTTATTACCTTTAGTTTTACCTTACACCATGTTTGGAACCTGCATGGCGCTCACACTAAATTTCTAAGTAACTTTATTATTTTTCAACACTCACACAGGTTTCATTATAAATGCATGCCCGTGTCACCCAAATCTACTTACAATATCATTAGAGTGAGGCAGCAACAGAGATAAACCAGATCTGTCCCTCCCAGGGGTCACTCACCGAAACTGTCATTTTCCCCAGAATGTCCTCTGGAATCGTCCTCCCCCTCTCCTTCACATTCTTGTAAAATTTATCCAGAGAGGTGTCCATGAGCTCCATGCAGATCCACACATCACCCTGAGATTGAGAGAGTGCGAGATAATGGGGGCTTATGTTAGACAGTACAGAGAGAGGGTGCACAAAGATAGAGAGACAGAGGACATGCAAAGGGTGAGCACAGAGCAACACAGATACGTAAAGATGGAGGGGAGCTCACACTCCCCATAAACAGAGTCTATGCCACCCACGCCCCTCTATTTTTTGTCTCACCTCTCTGAACAGAGCACCGTAGAAGGTGACTGTGTAAAAACAATCTACAGTTCTCATGGAAATGTCCAGATCCATCAGCAGGCGCTTCTGCTCCTGAGAGTTTACTGTGGCACGGATCCTCTGTGGGGGAAAGAACAAAAGGGAGTTAAAGGAGAGAGGTAAGAGAGAGGAGGGTGTGTGTGTGTGTGTGAGAGAGAGAGGAGAGGGTGTGTGTGTGTGAGAGAGAGGAGGGTGTGTGTGTGTGTGTGAGAGAGAGAGGAGAGGGTGTGTGTGTGTGTGAGAGAGGAGAGGGTGTGGGGGTGTGTGAGAGAGAGAGGGGAGGGTGTGTGTGAGAGAGAGGAGAGGGTGTGTGTGTGTGAGAGAGAGGAGAGGGTGTGTGTGTGTGAGAGAGAGGAGAGGGTGTGTGTGTGTGTGAGAGAGGAGAGGGTGTGTGTGTGTGTGAGAGAGGAGAGGGTGTGTGTGTGTGTGAGAGAGGAGAGGGTGTGTGTGTGTGAGAGAGAGGAGAGGGTGTGTGTGTGTGTGAGAGAGGAGAGGGTGTGTGTGTGTGTGAGAGAGGAGAGGGTGTGTGTGTGTGAGAGAGAGGAGAGGGTGTGTGTGTGTGTGAGAGAGAGAGGAGAGGGTGTGTGTGTGTGTGAGAGAGAGGAGAGGGTGTGTGTGTGAGAGAGAGGGGAGGGTGTGTGTGAGAGAGAGGAGAGGGTGTGTGTGTGAGAGAGAGGAGAGGGTGTGTGTGTGTGAGAGAGAGGAGAGGGTGTGTGTGTGTGAGAGAGAGAGGAGAAGGTGTGTGTGTGAGAGAGAGAGAGGAGAGGGTGTGTGTGTGTGAGAGAGAGAGAGAGGAGATGGTGTGTGTGTGTGTGAGAGAGAGGAGATGGTGTGTGTGTGTGTGAGAGAGAGGAGAGGGTGTGTGTGTGTGTGAGAGAGAGGAGAGGGTGTGTGTGTGTGTGAGAGAGAGGAGAGGGTGTGTGTGTGTGTGAGAGAGAGGAGAGGGTGTGTGTGTGTGTGAGAGAGAGAGAGAGAGAGAGAGAGAGAGGAGAGGGTGTGTGTGTGTGGGTGAGAGAGAGGAGAGGGTGTGTGTGAGAGAGGAGAGGGTGTGCGTGAGAGAGGAGAGGGTGTGCGTGTGTGTGAGAGAGGAGAGTGTGTGTGTGTGAGTGGAGAGGGTGTGTGTGTGAGAGAGGAGAGGGTGTGTGTGTGCGCGTGTGAGTGAGAGAGGAGAGTGTGTGTGTGAGTGAGAGAGGAGAGGGTGTGTGTGTGTGTGTGTGTGTGTGAGTGAGAGAGAGAGGAGAGGGTGTGTGTGTGAGAGAGGAGAGGGTGTGTGTGTGCGTGTGAGTAAGAGAGGAGAGGGTGTGTGTGTGTGAGTGAGAGAAGAGAGAGGAGAGGGTTTGTGTGTGTGTGTGAGAGAGGAGAGGATGTGTGTGTGAGAGAGAGAGGAGAGGGTGTGTGTGTGTGTGTGAGAGAGAGAGGAGAGGGTGTGTGTGTGAGAGAGAGAGGAGAGGGTGTGTGTGTGAGAGAGAGGAGAGGGTGTGTGTGTGAGAGAGAGGAGAGGGTGTGTGTGTGAGAGAGAGGAGAGGGTGTGTGTGTGTGTGTGTGAGAGAGAGAGAGGAGAGTGTGTGTGTGAGAGAGAGAGGAGAGGGTGTGGGGGTGTGTGAGAGAGAGGAGAGGGTGTGGGTGTGTGTGTGTGTGAGAGAGAGAGGAGGGTGTGTGTGTGTGAGGAGAAGGTGTGTGTGTGTGTGAGAGAGAGAGAGAGAGAGAGGAGAGTGTGTGTGTGTGTGAGAGAGAATGAAAGAGAGGAAAGGGGGAGGATGAGAAAGAGGAGAGGCAAGGAAGAGGGGGGTGAGAAAGAAGGAAGGGGAGGAAGAGGGAGAGAAGGGGGGAGAGAGACAGAGAGAGAAGATGGTGAGAGGGAGGAGCGATAGAGTGAGGAGAGATAGAAGGGTGAGAGACAGAAGGTAGAGAAGACAAGATAAAGCAGAAGAGAGGGAGGTGGGAGAGAGAAAAAGAGGAGGAGGAAAGAGAGAGAGAAGGTAGAGAAGGGAAGAGAGTGAAAAAAAGGGAGGGTGAAAGAGAAGGGTTAAAGATGAGGGAGAGAGACAGGAAGAGAAGAGCAACGAGAGAGAGGAAGGGAATAGAGGAAAGAGAAAACAATGGAAAGAAGAGAGAGGAGGGATAAAGAGCAGAAGAGACAGACGGGAGAGAGGAGAGGTAATTTAGGCAGTCTGTGAGGGCTACAGACTCGTGCTTACCTTTACTGCCATGATGGTCGCGCTCTGTGCATGCCGCACTTTCTCCACCACGCCATACGCCCCGCGGCCCAGCTCAGATATTGTTACTAAATCATCAGCAGCCACCTCAAAGTTCTAGATAAAGAGAATCCAGAGTCTTTAATGGTTTATGAACAGACCGCCCTTCACATCAGAACCAGAACGGATTGATCATGAATTAAAGGGGAGAAGCAGTGGAGAGCTAGGAAAAAGGAGCACAAGTGATGAGAAGGGACAGATACACCAAGTGTCAAGGAGAGCGAACAGTGGAGAGAAGCAGTAAGGAGTAGAAGGAAGAAACAGCAGCGAGGAGAGGCGGGAAAAAGGAGTGAAGTGGTAGGAATAGGTAAGAAACCATAAAAGGAGCTGCATGACACAGCCATTCACGTCAAGCCATTCAAAGAACGCGAAACTGGCGCATCATGCAGATCACAAGCCCTGAAGTAGTCTCTATGGACGAAACGTGTAGGTGGTGGGCCGTTGTTGGCCCAGAACAGATAACCAAAGAGAAGAGACCCAAGAACATTTTACTTTTTTATGTAATTGGAGTTGGTTGTGTTAGATCAGATTAGAGCTGTCAATTAATAAAAGACAACTTGGATTTGATGTGAGGCATATTTATTGAGACAGCGACATGATTTGATTGAAGCCATTGGGTGCAATAAAGTTAAATATAATTAAAGATGAGGGTGATTACCTTGTCACCGATTGTAATGGACGTGCGAGAATCTAAATTCCGAGGCGGACTGAATGGAGAGAGTGAACATAGAAAAGCATGGTTATATATGAGTCAGGACAGGCAGCAGATCAGCAGATCAAGGTCTCCACCCATTATCGGAACCTCCTGCCTGTCTTTACTGGGTTGGTGACTCGGGACACAGACAGCATACGGTCAGTCAGGACACACAGGTCAGTACAAGATCGGCCATTCAGGATAAGGTCAGCTAGTTGGGAAGTGATAGGCGCACACAATCAGTCAGATATGGTGGGCATGTTGTCACTCGGGTCACAGTTGGTCAGTCAGAACACAGCAAGCTCTGGTGGACAAACAACTTACGTGGGGTTTTCTACTGGTTCAGTCACCTGGATCTTCAGTTCGGGCCCCCTCTTCTTCCCTACACAGATAAAGCAGGTGAAAATAAGCACATCAACGAAGAGTCTGCGAGCAATGGGGCAGATGGGGGAAAGTGATAGATTATAGTGGAGAGTTGGGAGAAGACGATTGTAATAAAGTGTTACAATCGGAGTTGGCCCGATTTTAGGTGACAGGTAGTCCTGATCTGGTTTGGGATGGTCAGATGGGGTGGAGGACAGACGTTTCTGATGTAAAAAAGAGGCAAGTGGATTTAATTCCACTGGTGTCCCTAATCTATCTGATCTTCGAGCGGTGACCTGATCTGTTGAGAGTACAGTCAAATCTGAACTAGGGTGATCATGGTGAATCTGACCCAGATGGGGGCAGATCGGATTTATGTTTGGACTGGCTTTTCATATGGGGCGCACATGTCTGATGTGTAGTGGAATAGGAGAGCCTGACCTGATAGCTTCAGATGTATCTCAGCTGGGATGGGAAGGGTAGGTAGGAGAATAGGCCGATCTGGGGATGTGATGGGGGTAAGCGAGTCAGATCAGACGGATCCAATATAGATAAACTGGACCTAGATGCAATAGGCCAGTCTGATTTCCACGGCTATTTCATGGGTGGGCTAAGAGAAGCAAATCTGATCTAAAGTATTAGTGGTATAAGCAGGTCTCAATCGGGAAAAGAGTAGGTCTGATATGCCTGGGTGCTTCCGAAAATAAAATTAAACAAAACGTAGCATTTTCAGAGTTGAAAACAATCTAGAAGTAAGTAGAAGATTTTATCTAATGTCAGGCGTCATGAGGGCGGGTCACAAAATCCCTCCAAAAAAATGGCAGCCAGTACCAACAAGTTGCAAGACACAACTCCCACCCAAATCATGATTCACAGAGTTGAGTGCCCGAAGAGAAGATCCTTACTTGTCTTCTTGGAATTCAGGGATCCTTTGGGATCTAAAAAAGAGAAACAAGAGGAAGTCATTGCTGTGCCATCTGGATTAGACAAAAGTCTTGAGGGACCACCTGAATTCGGCCTGCTTCTTATCAATTATAATATACTGCACTTTATTGGAATTTAAACTGTACCCAAGACGTCTAGTATGTAGGCACGTCTGGTTTTTATGCATTTTTTATTGTTTTCTTAATATTGTTTCATCATTGTTTGTAAATTTAGTTTCACCATGAACCACATGAATGGAGCTCAAGGACCACTGGTGGTGCATGGACCATATTTGGGAACCTCTGTAGGAACAACATGTAGTAATATGATTTTTTTCTTGTAATTTCAATTGCACCGTGAACCACATGAATGGAGCTCAAGGACCACTGGTGGTGCATGGACCATATTGGGGAACATTGGGATTAGAGTGTAAGTTCTGTAGGAACAACATGTAGCACCAGTGAATGGCTGTGATGGAATTAATCCCCTGAGCCCAGTCACCTGCCACACTGGAGGGGTATTTATAGATGGGAGACTCAGCTCAGAGACACACACTGGAAAGAGGACATCGATACACACCGACTTCAGGGAAACACTGACTACACAATGACCCGGTGACGCACAAACCCAGTGGGTGCAGGGGGCCGCAGACACTTTTATACACACGGATACAATAGAGACAAACACTATGTACACAATGACAGACTGATCACAACTGATACAATAGCTCGCACATGCTCAGTACCACACTCCCTAATGCCATGCCACAAAGAGAGCATAAAACCTACACACACGAAACAGACACAAACTGTTCCTTGGAATACATAGGATTTGGCTAAATATCTCGATAAATCGGATTTATTCTAGTTTAGGCAGAGATACAATGTAACTATACAAACTAAAGTTATTTACAGTGTTATCCAAACTAAAATAGATTATTTTCCATCAGCCCGTAATCTGCCCACCTGCTGCCCACAAGTCGTCCTTACTCACTGCCCCCTCCCCAAGCAGCCCCCTGCTTCAATCCCACTCCAAGGATTCTCCTCCCACTGAGCATCCTGCTTCTGTTCCACTGAAGGGACCCCTCCCGTAACACTCAAGACCTGCCCCCAACTCTGTCTTACATGGTTATAGCCTCTTCCTCCTATCCATTACTCAACTTTCTTCATCCCTCCTTCCTCTCTGCTCCCCAATAACATAAACCAGCATCCGCGCTATCCAAATGTATGCACCCCCTGCCTCCCCGCTATCCAAAGGTATGCACCCCCTGCCTCCCCGCTATCCAAAGGTATGCACCCCCTGCCTCCCCGCTATCCAAAGGTATGCACCCCCTGCCTCCCCGCTATCCAAAGGTATGCACCCCCTGCCTCCCCGCTATCCAAAGGTATGGACCACCTGCCTCCCCGCTATCCAAAGGTATGCACCCCCTGCCTCCCCGCTATCCAAAGGTATGCACCCCCTGCCTCCCCGCTATCCAAAGGTATGCACCCCCTGCCTCCCCGCTATCCAAAGGTATGCACCCCCTGCCTCCCCGCTATCCAAAGGTATGCACCCCCTGCCTCCGCGCTATCCGAATGAATGCAGCCCCTGCCTCCGCGCTATCCAAATGTATGCGCCCCCTGCCTCCGCGCTATCCAAATGTATGCGCCCCCTGCCTCCGCGCTATCCAAATGTATGCGCCCCCTGCCTCCGCGCTATCCAAATGTATGCGCCCCCTGCCTCCGCGCTATCCAAATGTATGCGCCCCCTGCCTCCGCGCTATCCAAATGTATGCGCCCCCTGCCTCCCCGCTATCCAAATGTATGCGCCCCCTGCCTCCCCGCTATCCAAATGTATGCGCCCCCTGCCTCCCCGCTATCCAAATGTATGCGCCCCCTGCCACCCGGATATCCAAATGTATGCGCCCACTGCCTCAGCGCTATCCAAATGTATGCGCCCACTGCCTCAGCGCTATCCAAATGTATGCGCCCCCTGTCTTCCCGCTATCCAAATGTATGCGCCCCCTGCCTCCCGGCTATCCAAATGTATGCACCCACTGCCTCCCAGCTATCCAAATGTATGCACCCACTGCCTCCCCGCTATCCAAATGTATGCACCCCCTGCCTCCCCGCTATCCAAATGTATGCCCCCCCTGCCTCCCCGCTATCCAAATGTATGCCCCCCCTGCCTCCCCGCTATCCAAATGTATGCCCCCCCTGCCTCCCCGCTATCCAAATGTATGCGCCCCCTGCCTCCCCGCTATCCAAATGTATGCGCCCACTGCCTCCCCGCTATCCAAATGTATGCACCCCCTGCCTCCCCGCTATACAAATGTATGCACCCCCTGCCTCCCCGCTATCCAAATGTATGCACCCCCTGCCTCCGCGCTATCCGAATGAATGCAGCCCCTGCCTCCGCGCTATCCAAATGTATGCACCCCCTGCATCCGCGCTATCCAAATGTATGCGCCCCCTGCCTCCGCGCTATCCAAATGTATGCGCCCCCTGCCTCCTTGCTATCCAAATGTATGCGCCCACTGCCTCCGCGCTATCCAAATGTATGCACCCCCTGCCTCCCCGCTATCTAAATGTATGCACCCCCCGCCCCAAATATATGTTTGCCCTGTCTCCCCGCTATCCAAATGCATGTACTCCGGGCTCCCCGCTATCCAAATGTATGCGCCCCCTGCCTCCGCGCTATCCAAATGTATGCGCCCCCTGCCTCCGCGCTATCCAAATGTATGCGCCCCCTGCCTCCGCGCTATCCAAATGTATGCGCCCCCTGCCTCCGCGCTATCCAAATGTATGCGCCCCCTGCCTCCGCGCTATCCAAATGTATGCGCCCCCTGCCTCCGCGCTATCCAAATGTATGCGCCCCCTGCCTCCCCGCTATCCAAATGTATGCGCCCCCTGCCTCCCCGCTATCCAAATGTATGCGCCCCCTGCCTCCCCGCTATCCAAATGTATGCGCCCCCTGCCACCCGGATATCCAAATGTATGCGCCCACTGCCTCAGCGCTATCCAAATGTATGCGCCCCCTGTCTTCCCGCTATCCAAATGTATGCGCCCCCTGCCTCCCGGCTATCCAAATGTATGCACCCACTGCCTCCCAGCTATCCAAATGTATGCACCCACTGCCTCCCCGCTATCCAAATGTATGCCCCCCTGCCTCCACGCTATCCAAATGTATGCACCCCCTGCCTCCCCGCTATCCAAATGTATGCACCCCCTGCCTCCCCGCTATCCAAATGTATGCCCCCCCTGCCTCCCCGCTATCCAAATGTATGCCCCCCTGCCTCCCCGCTATCCAAATGTATGCCCCCCCTGCCTCCCCGCTATCCAAATGTATGCCCCCCCTGCCTCCCCGCTATCCAAATGTATGCGCCCCCTGCCTCCCCGCTATCCAAATGTATGCGCCCACTGCCTCCCCGCTATCCAAATGTATGCACCCCCTGCCTCCCCGCTATACAAATGTATGCACCCCCTGCCTCCCCGCTATCCAAATGTATGCACCCCCTGCCTCCGCGCTATCCGAATGAATGCAGCCCCTGCCTCCGCGCTATCCAAATGTATGCACCCCCTGCATCCGCGCTATCCAAATGTATGCGCCCCCTGCCTCCGCGCTATCCAAATGTATGCGCCCCCTGCCTCCTTGCTATCCAAATGTATGCGCCCACTGCCTCCGCGCTATCCAAATGTATGCACCCCCTGCCTCCCCGCTATCTAAATGTATGCACCCCCCGCCCCAAATATATGTTTGCCCTGTCTCCCCGCTATCCAAATGCATGTACTCCGGGCTCCCCGCTATCCAAATGTATGCACCCAATGTTTCCCCGCTATCCAAATGTATGCACCCCCTGCCTCCCCGCTATCCAAATGTATGCACCCCCCGCCCCAAATATATGTTTGCCCTGTCTCCCCGCTATCCAAATACATGTACTCCCGGCTCCCCGCTATCCAAATGTATGCACCCAATGTGTCCCCGCTATCCAAATGTATGTACCTCCACCTCACCACTACCCCAATTTATATACTGCCCCTTTTCTGTACACCTTCCTGCCCGCTGCCCCTTCCACACCACCGATAATCCACTGATCCTTGCTGTTCCCTCTCACTTCTCTGAATCCTCTCTCCTTTTTATAATTGCCCCTCATAATTAGGCAATGCCTCTCTATGTTCCACTCCAAGTCCACTGCCCTCACCTGCCCTCGTATAGGTGAACTGCTTGCTGCAAGCTCCCTCCTCCCAATCCGCTGCCCCTCACTTTCCTATAACCACTACCAACATCCAGGCACCCTACATCGGATCAGCCGCCCACCAGCCATCCAGTCCCGTGCTTTTGGCCTGTCCCTGCAGCCCTCCTTCCTGTGATCACTCCCTCCATCTCCTATCCTCTCCTGTCAATCATCAGCTCCTGCGCAACTCTCAGCCTGTTCAGATGCACCTGTCAGGCTCCACTGGTCAGCGGAGGAGGGAAAAGGAAACTCGCACACCAGCTGCAATCTGGTCTGTTATCACAAATAATGAGGGGATCTGCCTGCAGGTTATGTATGGTGCGAGATGTGCAGAAACTCAATATATGCACAGGGTTAACCATTTCAGCACTGACATGATTTTGACTCCGTGCTCATGGTGCATGTGCCTGGATGAGATTAGGAGACAATTCAATATTTCCAAAACCACAAACATGGAAATTAGGAAAGACGTGTGATAGTCAGAGACAGAATAATCCCTGCACAGTCACAGTGCCATTGTGTGCCACACATTTCATTAAAGACACAAGGCAAGCATCCATAACATTTAATCACATGCACATATTCATCTAGGTCCCTTATTCATGCAGAATGGAGTTCACTGATCCCTTGTAAATGCGATCCCACATGCATGGGGGGTCTGAGTCACAGACCCGTCATACACATAGGCCTGATGTTCATGCAGAGCCTCGCGCACAGGTAATATGCATGCTGTGGTGCATGAAGGCCTTTGTGCACAGACTCTTTTGCATGTTGACTATATGCAGGCGCAGGCACACAGGCCACCAGTCCATGCAAGGGCAGGCGCACAAATAATCCTGCTTAAAGATACCGTCTCACACGCCCATGTGTTTATCATGAAGGTACAGGAGGACAGACCCTTGTACTTCTAGTAACAGGCACACAGAATCTCGTGCATGCAGGGAGAGGAGCGCATGAATCTCGTGCATGCAAGGAGAGGAGCGCAGGAATATCGGGCATGCAGGGAGAGGAGCGCAGGAATCTCGGGCATGCAAGGAGAGGCGCGCATGAGTCTCATGCATGCAGGGAGAAGCGCGCATGAGTCTCGTGCATGCAGGGAGAGGCGCGCAGAAGTCTCGTGCATGCAGGGAGAGGCGCGCAGGAGTCTCGTGCATGCAAGGGGAGGCGCGCAGGAGTCTCGTGCATGCAAGGGGAGGCGCGCAGGAGTCTCGTGCATGCAGGGAGAGGCGCGCATGAGTCTCGTGCATGCAGGGAGAGGCACGCAGGAGTCTCGTGCATGCAAGGAGAGACGCAAAGGAGTCTCGTGCATGCAAGGAGAGACGCGCAGGAGTCTCGTGCATGCAAGGAGAGACGCGCAGGAGTCTCGTGCATGCAAGGAGAGACGCGCAGGAGTCTCGTGCATGCAGGGAGAGGCGCGCATGAGTCTCGTGCATGCAGGGAGAGGCGCGCATGAGTCTCATGCATGCAGGGAGAGGCGCGCATGAGTCTCCTGCATGCAGGGAGAGGCGCGCATGAATCTCGTGCATGCAGAGAGAGTCGCAAAGATATTTGTGCATGCAGGGAGAGGCGCGCAGAATCTCGTGCATGCAGGGAGAGGCACGCCGAATCTCGTGCATGCAGGGAGAGGCGCGCAGAATCTCGTGCATGCAGGGAGAGGCGCGCAGAATCTCGTGCATGCAGGGAGAGGCGCGCAGAATCTCGTGCATGCAGGGAGAGGCGCGCAGAATCTCGTGCATGCAGGGAGAGGCGCGCAGAATCTCGTGCATACAGGGAGAGGCGCGCAGAATCTCGTGCATGCAGGGAGAGGCGTGCAGAACCTCGTGCATGCAGGGAAAGGCGCGCAGAATCTCGTGCATGCAGGGAAAGGCGCAGAATCTCGTGCATGCAGGGAAAGGCGCAGAATCTCGTGCATGCAGGGAAAGGCGCGCAGAATGTCGTGCATGCAGGGAAAGGCGCGCAGAATGTCGTGCATGCAGGGGGGACAGCCGCGCAGAATCTTGTGCATGCAGGGGGGACAGCCACGCAGAATGTCGTGCATGCAGGGGGGACAGCCGCGCAGAATGTCGTGCATGCAGGGGGGACAGCCTCGCAGAATCTCGTGCATGCAGGGGGGACAGCCTCGCAGAATCTCGTGCATGCAGGGGGGACAGCCGCGCAGATCCTCGTGCATGCAGGGGGGACAGCCGCGCAGATCCTCGTGCATGCAGGGGGACAGGCAGAGAGACCCTTGTTCAAACAAACAGATATATGGTTATTAGTATAATCTAGTGTACAGAACATCATAAATGCAATCAGAAGCATGCAAACATCCTCATACATGCATTAATATATCTTAAAGCTGACATTTTGCATGCAACGAAAACAACCTAAGCTTTGTGTATACGAATATAGCATGCACGGTCCCAGTTCATGCAAGGACAAGAATGAAGCCCCTTATGTGCAAACTCTCCACCTTAGATCAGTGCAAACTTTGCAAGATATTGCACTGCAAACTAAACTAGACTTTTCCTGCAAACACTGCACACACAACAATGCCCCCACCCCCTGCAAACTCTATTAATTAGCATGCAATATGCACCCAGGCTCGGGAGTGCAGCTGCAGAAAGTACCTTGCTTTCTGTCCATGACTTCCCAGAAATGAGGCTGCACAGCTCTGCTCCTGGGAGGGAGTGTTTATCCCAGCAGCCACACTTGTTTCATAAAGAATGCATGGCATGCGCAGCTCCCAGAGTCCCCAGCACTGTGCGCAAGCTGCAGGCGCCGCTCGCTGCTCCCAGCCACAGAGGACACAGGATGGGACTCAGCAAAAAAGAGGAAGCGTAGCCTGCTCTGCCCAGAAATGATCTCTAGTTACAGGCCATGGCTAGCAGAGGTGTCAAACACAGGGGCCTGACGTCAAGAGAGACAGCACGCCCACTGGGAGACACCACACACAGAGAGACAGTGCAGGGGGAGCCACCACACACACACAGACAGAGCAGGGGGAGCCACCACACACACAGAGACAGCGCAGGGGGAGCCACCACACACACACACACACACACACACACACACACACAGAGACACACACACAGAGACAGCGCAGGGGGAGACACCACACACACACAGAGAGACAGAGCAGGGGGAGCCACCACACACACACACAGAGACACACACACACACACACACACAGAGAGACAGAGCAGGGGGAGCCACCACACACACACACACACACACACACAGAGACACACACAGAGACAGTGCAGGGGGAGCCACCACACACACACACACAGAGACAGTGCAGGGGGAGCCACCACACACACACACACACAGAGACAGTGCAGGGGGAGCCACCACACACACACACACACACACACACAGAGACACACACACACACACACACACAGAGACAGAGCAGGGGGAGCCACCACACACACAGAGAGAGACAGAGCAGGGGGAGCCACCACACACACACACACACAGAGACAGTGCAGGGGGAGCCACCACACACACAGAGAGACAGCACAGGGGGAGTCACCACACACACACACAGAGACAGTGCAGGGGGAGCCACCACACACACAGAGAGAGACAGAGCAGGGGGAGCCACCACACACACACACAGAGACAGAGCAGGGGGAGCCACCACACACACAGAGAGAGACAGAGCAGGGGGAGCCACCACACACACAGAGACAGCGCAGGGGGAGCCACCACACAGACAGAGACAGCGCAGGGGGAGCCACCACACGGACAGAGACAGCGCAGGGGGAGCCACCACACACACATATACACACACACACACACACACACAGACAGAGACAGCGCAGGGGGAGCCACCACACACACACAGAGACAGAGCAGGGGGAGCCACCACACGGACAGAGACAGTGCAGGGGGAGCCACCACACAGACAGAGACAGCGCAGGGGGAGCCACCACACAGACAGAGACAGTGCAGGGGGAGCCACCACACAGACAGAGACAGCGCAGGGGGAGCCACCACACAGACAGAGACAGTGCAGGGGGAGCCACCACACAGACAGAGACAGTGCAGGGGGAGCCACCACACACACAGAGACAGTGCAGGGGGAGCCACCACACACACACACACACACAGAGACAGAGCAGGGGGAGCCACCACACACACACACACAGAGACAGAGCAGGGGGAGCCACCACACACACAGAGAGAGACAGAGCAGGGGGAGCCACCACACACACACACACACACAGAGACAGTGCAGGGGGAGCCACCACACACACAGAGAGACAGCACAGGGGGAGTCACCACACACACACACAGAGACAGTGCAGGGGGAGCCACCACACACACAGAGAGACAGCACAGGGGGAGTCACCACACACACACACAGAGACAGTGCAGGGGGAGCCACCACACACACAGAGAGAGACAGAGCAGGGGGAGCCACCACACACAGAGAGACAGCACAGGGGGAGTCACCACACACACACACAGAGACAGTGCAGGGGGAGTCACCACACACACAGAGAGAGACAGAGCAGGGGGAGCCACCACACACAGAGAGACAGAGCAGGGGGAGCCACCACACACACACACACACACAGAGACAGAGCAGGGGGAGCCACCACACACACACACACACAGACAGAGCAGGGGGAGCCACCACACACACAGAGAGAGACAGAGCAGGGGGAGCCACCACACACAGAGAGACAGAGCAGGGGGAGCCACCACACACACACAGAGAGAGACAGAGCAGGGGGAGCCACCACACACAGAGAGACAGAGCAGGGGGAGCCACCAAACACACACACACACAGAGACAGTGCAGGGGGAGCCACCACACACACAGAGAGAGACAGCGCAGGGGGAGCCACCACGCACACACAGAGAGACAGCGCAGGGGGAGCCACCACACACACAGAGAGACAGCGCAGGGGGAGCCACCACACACACAGAGAGACAGCGCAGGGGGAGCCACCACACACAGAGAGACAGAGCAGGGGGAGCCACCACACACAGAGAGACAGAGCAGGGGGAGCCACCACACACACACACACAGAGACAGTGCAGGGGGAGTCACCACACACAGAGACAGCGCAGGGGGAGCCACCACACACACACAGAGACAGAGCAGGGGGAGCCACCACACACACAGAGAGACAGCGCAGGGGGAGCCACCACACACACACACACAGAGACAGCGCAGGGGGAGCCACCACACACACACACAGAGACAGTGCAGGGGGAGCCACCACACACACAGAGAGACAGCGCAGGGGGAGCCACCACACACACACAGAGACAGAGCAGGGGGAGCCACCACACACACAGAGAGACAGCGCAGGGGGAGCCACCACACACACACACACAGAGATAGCGCAGGGGGAGCCACCACACACACACACACAGAGACAGTGCAGGGGGAGCCACCACACACACAGAGAGACAGCGCAGGGGGAGCCACCACACACACACAGAGACAGCGCAGGGGGAGCCACCACACACACACACAGAGACAGCGCAGGGGGAGCCACCACACACACACACACAGAGACAGTGCAGGGGGAGCCACCACACACACAGAGAGACAGCGCAGGGGGAGCCACCACACACACACAGAGACAGCGCAGGGGGAGCCACCACACACACACAGAGACAGCGCAGGGGGAGCCACCACACACACACAGAGACAGCGCAGGGGGAGCCACCACACATACACAGAGACAGCGCAGGGGGAGCCACCACACACACACAGAGACAGCGCAGGGGGAGCCACCACACACACACACACACACACAGAGACAGCGCAGGGGGAGTCACCACACACACACAGAGAGACAGCGCAGGGGGAGTCACCACACACACACAGAGACAGCGCAGGGGGAGTCACCACACACACACAGAGAAAGCGCAGGGGGAGTCACCACACAGAGAGAGACATCGCAGGGGGAGCCACCACACACACAGAGACATCGCAGGGGGAGCCACCACACACAGAGAGACAGCGCAGGGGGAGCCACCACACACACACACAGAGACAGTGCAGGGGGAGCCACCACACAGACAGAGACAGTGCAGGGGGAGCCACCACACACAGAGAGACAGCGCAGGGGGAGCCACCACACACACAGAGACATCGCAGGGGGAGCCACCACACACAGAGAGACAGCGCAGGGGGAGCCACCACACACACACACAGAGACATCACAGGGGTAGCCACCACACACACAGAGACATCGCAGGGGGAGCCACCACACACAGAGAGACAGCGCAGGGGGAGCCACCACACAGACACAGAGACAGCGCAGGGGGAGTCACCACACAGACACAGAGACAGCGCAGGGGGAGCCACCACACAGACAGAGACAGCGCAGGGGGAGTCACCACACAGACACAGAGACAGCGCAGGGGGAGCCACCACACAGACAGAGACAGCGCAGGGGGAGCCACCACACAGACAGAGACAGCGCAGGGGGAGCCACCACACACACACAGAGACAGCGCAGGGGGAGCCACCACACACACACAGAGACAGCGCAGGGGGAGCCACCACACACACACAGAGACAGCGCAGGGGGAGCCACCACACACACACACACACAGAGACAGCGCAGGGGGAGTCACCACACACACACACAGAGACAGCGCAGGGGGAGTCACCACACACACACAGAGACAGCGCAGGGGGAGTCACCACACACACACAGAGACAGCGCAGGGGGAGTCACCACACACACACAGAGACAGCGCAGGGGGAGTCACCACACACACACAGAGACAGCGCAGGGGGAGTCACCACACACACACAGAGACAGCGCAGGGGGAGTCACCACACACACACACACACACAGAGACAGCCCGCCCACTGGGAGACACCACACACACACAGAGACAGCGCAGGGGGAGCCACCACACACACACAGAGACAGCGCAGGGGGAGCCACCACACACACACAGAGACAGCGCAGGGGGAGCCACCACACACACACAGAGACAGCGCAGGGGGAGTCACCACACACACACAGAGACAGCGCAGGGGGAGTCACCACACACACACAGAGACAGCGCAGGGGGAGCCACCACACACACACAGAGACAGCGCAGGGGGAGTCACCACACACAGAGACAGCGCAGGGGGAGTCACCACACACAGAGACAGCGCAGGGGGAGTCACCACACACAGAGAGACAGAGCAGGGGGAGCCACCACACAGACAGAGACAGTGCAGGGGGAGCCACCACACACACACAGAGACAGCGCAGGGGGAGCCACCACACAGACAGAGACAGCGCAGGGGGAGTCACCACACAGACAGAGACAGCGCAGGGGGAGTCACCACACAGACAGAGACAGCGCAGGGGGAGCCACCACACACACACAGAGAAAGCGCAGGGGGAGCCACCACACACACACAGAGACAGTGCAGGGGGAGCCACCACACACAGAGAGACAGCGCAGGGGGAGCCACCACACACACACAGAGAGACAGCGCAGGGGGAGCCACCGCACACACACAGAGACAGCGCAGGGGGAGCCACCACACACACAGAGAGACAGCGCAGGGGGAGCCACCACACACACACAGAGACAGTGCAGGGGGAGTCACCACACACACACACAGAGACAGCGCAGGGGGAGTCACCACACACACACACAGAGACAGCGCAGGGGGAGTCACCACACACACACACAGAGACAGTGCAGGGGGAGCCACCACACACACACACAGAGACAGCGCAGGGGGAGTCACCACACACACACACAGAGACAGTGCAGGGGGAGCCACCACACACACAGAGAGACAGCGCAGGGGGAGCCACCACACACACACACAGAGACAGAGAGACAGAGCAGGGGGAGCCACCACACACACAGAGACAGCGCAGGGGGAGCCACCACACACACAGAGAGACAGCGCAGGGGGAGCCACCACACACACACAGAGACAGTGCAGGGGGAGTCACCACACACACACACAGAGACAGTGCAGGGGGAGCCACCACACACACAGAGAGACAGCGCAGGGGGAGCCACCACACACACACACAGAGACAGAGAGACAGAGCAGGGGGAGCCACCACACAGACAGAGACAGCACAGGGGGAGCCACCACACAGACAGAGACAGCACAGGGGGAGCCACCACACAGACAGAGACAGCGCAGGGGGAGCCACCACACAGAGACAGCGCAGGGGGAGCCACCACACACACACAGAGACAGTGCAGGGGGAGACACCACACACACACACACACACACACAGAGAGACAGAGCAGGGGGAGCCACCACACACACATAGAGACAGCGCAGGGGGAGCCACCACACACACACACACAGAGAGACAGCGCAGGGGGAGCCACCACACACAGAGACAGCGCAGGGGGAGCCACCACACACAGAGACAGTGCAGGGGGAGCCACCACACACACAGAGACAGCGCAGGGGGAGCCACCACACACACACAGAGACAGCGCAGGGGGAGCCACCACACACAGAGACAGTGAAGGGGGAGCCACCACACAGACAGAGACATCGCAGGGGGAGCCACCACACACACAGAGACATCGCAGGGGGAGCCACCACACACAGAGAGACAGCGCAGGGGGAGCCACCACACACACACACAGAGACAGTGCAGGGGGAGCCACCACACAGACAGAGACAGTGCAGGGGGAGCCACCACACACAGAGAGACAGCGCAGGGGGAGCCACCACACACACAGAGACATCGCAGGGGGAGCCACCACACACAGAGAGACAGCGCAGGGGGAGCCACCACACACACACACAGAGACATCACAGGGGTAGCCACCACACACACACAGAGACATCGCAGGGGGAGCCACCACACACAGAGAGACAGCGCAGGGGGAGCCACCACACACACACACAGAGACAGTGCAGGGGGAGTCACCACACAGACACAGAGACAGCGCAGGGGGAGTCACCACACAGACACAGAGACAGCGCAGGGGGAGCCACCACACAGACAGAGACAGCGCAGGGGGAGTCACCACACAGACACAGAGACAGCGCAGGGGGAGCCACCACACAGACAGAGACAGCGCAGGGGGAGCCACCACACAGACAGAGACAGCGCAGGGGGAGCCACCACACACACACAGAGACAGCGCAGGGGGAGCCACCACACAGACAGAGACAGCGCAGGGGGAGCCACCACACACACACAGAGACAGCGCAGGGGGAGCCACCACACACACACAGAGACAGCGCAGGGGGAGCCACCACACACACACAGAGACAGCGCAGGGGGAGCCACCACACACACACAGAGACAGCGCAGGGGGAGCCACCACACACACACACACACAGAGACAGCGCAGGGGGAGTCACCACACACACACACAGAGACAGCGCAGGGGGAGTCACCACACACACACAGAGACAGCGCAGGGGGAGTCACCACACACACACAGAGACAGCGCAGGGGGAGTCACCACACACACACAGAGACAGCGCAGGGGGAGTCACCACACACACACAGAGACAGCGCAGGGGGAGTCACCACACACACACAGAGACAGCGCAGGGGGAGCCACCACACACACACAGAGACAGCGCAGGGGGAGCCACCACACACACACACACACAGAGACAGCGCAGGGGGAGTCACCACACACACACACAGAGACAGCGCAGGGGGAGTCACCACACACACACAGAGACAGCGCAGGGGGAGTCACCACACACACACAGAGACAGCGCAGGGGGAGTCACCACACACACACAGAGACAGCGCAGGGGGAGTCACCACACACACACAGAGACAGCGCAGGGGGAGTCACCACACACACACAGAGACAGCGCAGGGGGAGTCACCACACACACACACACACACAGAGACAGCCCGCCCACTGGGAGACACCACACACACACAGAGACAGCGCAGGGGGAGCCACCACACACACACAGAGACAGCGCAGGGGGAGCCACCACACACACACAGAGACAGCGCAGGGGGAGCCACCACACACACACAGAGACAGCGCAGGGGGAGCCACCACACACACACAGAGACAGCGCAGGGGGAGTCACCACACACACACAGAGAAAGCGCAGGGGGAGCCACCACACACACACACACACACAGAGACAGCGCAGGGGGAGTCACCACACACACACAGAGACAGCGCAGGGGGAGTCACCACACACACACAGAGACAGCGCAGGGGGAGCCACCACACACACACAGAGACAGCGCAGGGGGAGTCACCACACACAGAGACAGCGCAGGGGGAGTCACCACACACAGAGAGACAGAGCAGGGGGAGCCACCACACAGACAGAGACAGTGCAGGGGGAGCCACCACACACACACAGAGACAGCGCAGGGGGAGCCACCACACAGACAGAGACAGCGCAGGGGGAGTCACCACACAGACAGAGACAGCGCAGGGGGAGTCACCACACAGACAGAGACAGCGCAGGGGGAGCCACCACACACACACAGAGAAAGCGCAGGGGGAGCCACCACACACACACAGAGACAGTGCAGGGGGAGCCACCACACACAGAGAGACAGCGCAGGGGGAGCCACCACACACACAGAGAGACAGCGCAGGGGGAGCCACCGCACACACACAGAGACAGCGCAGGGGGAGCCACCACACACACAGAGAGACAGCGCAGGGGGAGCCACCACACACACACAGAGACAGTGCAGGGGGAGTCACCACACACACACACAGAGACAGCGCAGGGGGAGTCACCACACACACACACAGAGACAGCGCAGGGGGAGTCACCACACACACACACAGAGACAGTGCAGGGGGAGCCACCACACACACACACAGAGACAGCGCAGGGGGAGTCACCACACACACACACAGAGACAGTGCAGGGGGAGCCACCACACACACAGAGAGACAGCGCAGGGGGAGCCACCACACACACACACAGAGACAGAGAGACAGAGCAGGGGGAGCCACCACACACACAGAGACAGCGCAGGGGGAGCCACCACACACACAGAGAGACAGCGCAGGGGGAGCCACCACACACACACAGAGACAGTGCAGGGGGAGTCACCACACACACACACAGAGACAGTGCAGGGGGAGCCACCACACACACAGAGAGACAGCGCAGGGGGAGCCACCACACACACACACAGAGACAGAGAGACAGAGCAGGGGGAGCCACCACACAGACAGAGACAGCACAGGGGGAGCCACCACACAGACAGAGACAGCACAGGGGGAGCCACCACACAGACAGAGACAGCGCAGGGGGAGCCACCACACAGACAGAGACAGCGCAGGGGGAGCCACCACACACACACAGAGACAGTGCAGGGGGAGACACCACACACACACACACACACACACAGAGAGACAGAGCAGGGGGAGCCACCACACACACATAGAGACAGCGCAGGGGGAGCCACCACACACACACACACAGAGAGACAGCGCAGGGGGAGCCACCACACACAGAGACAGCGCAGGGGGAGCCACCACACACAGAGACAGTGCAGGGGGAGCCACCACACACACAGAGACAGCGCAGGGGGAGCCACCACACACACACAGAGACAGCGCAGGGGGAGCCACCACACACAGAGACAGTGAAGGGGGAGCCACCACACAGACAGAGACAGCGCAGGGGGAGCCACCACACACACACAGAGACAGTGCAGGGGGAGACACCACACGGACAGAGACAGCGCAGGGGGAGCCACCACACACACATACACACACACACACAGACAGAGACAGCGCAGGGGGAGCCACCACACACACACAGAGACAGCACAGGGGGAGCCACCACACAGACAGAGACAGCGCAGGGGGAGCCACCACACAGACAGAGACAGCGCAGGGGGAGCCACCACACACACACAGAGACAGTGCAGGGGGAGACACCACACACACACACACACACACAGAGAGACAGAGCAGGGGGAGCCACCACACACACATAGAGACAGCGCAGGGGGAGCCACCACACACACACACACAGAGAGACAGCGCAGGGGGAGCCACCACACACAGAGACAGCGCAGGGGGAGCCACCACACACAGAGACAGTGCAGGGGGAGCCACCACACACACAGAGACAGCGCAGGGGGAGCCACCACACACACACAGAGACAGTGCAGGGGGAGCCACCACACACACACACAGAGAGACAGCGCAGGGGGAGCCACCACACACACACACACAGAGACAGCGCAGGGGGAGCCACCACACACACACAGAGACAGCGCAGGGGGAGCCACCACACACACACACAGAGACAGCGCAGGGGGAGCCACCACACACACACACACACAGAGAGACAGCGCAGGGGGAGCCACCACACACACACACAGAGACAGCGCAGGGGGAGCCACCACACACACACACACACAGAGAGACAGCGCAGGGGGAGCCACCACACACACACACAGAGACAGCGCAGGGGGAGCCACCACACACACACACACACAGAGAGAGAGACAGCGCAGGGGGAGCCACCACACACACACAGAGACAGCGCAGGGGGAGCCAGCACACACACACACACACAGAGAGAGAGACAGCGCAGGGGGAGCCACCACACACACACAGAGACAGCGCAGGGGGAGCCACCACACACACACACACACACACACACAGAGACAGCGCAGGGGGAGCCACCACACACACACAGAGACAGCGCAGGGGGAGCCACCACACACACACACACACACAGAGACAGCGCAGGGGCAGCCACCACACACAGAGACAGTGCAGGGGGAGCCACCACACACACAGAGACAGCGCAGGGGGAGCCACCACACACACACACAGAGACAGCGCAGGGGGAGCCACCACACACACACACACACACAGAGAGACAGCGCAGGGGGAGCCACCACACACACACACAGAGACAGCGCAGGGGGAGCCAGCACACACACACACAGAGAGAGAGAGACAGCGCAGGGGGAGCCACCACACACACACAGAGACAGCGCAGGGGGAGCCACCACACACACACAGAGAGAGAGAGACAGCGCAGGGGGAGCCACCACACACACACACAGAGACAGCGCAGGGGGAGCCACCACACACACACACACACACACACACACACACACAGAGAGACAGCGCAGGGGGAGCCACCACACACACAGAGACAGCGCAGAGGGAGCCACCACACACACACAGAGAGACAGCGCAGGGGGAGCCACCACACACACAGAGAGACAGCGCAGGGGGAGCCACCACACAGACACACACTACGGGGGCAGAAGTCAGTGTCTCTGCTGGTTTCATTTTCCTAGTATGTCAATCTTCCATACTGTTTATTTCTGTGCTTTGCTCTAGTACGGTGCAAATAAATAAATGCTGGCCTAAAGACGTCTTATCTATTACTTACAAAGAAGAGCAGCGCTACCCAGCCCCACAGACAAACCATATTATGACACGCTAGGAGGGAGGGAAATGAAACATGCAGAGATACTGACAACAGAATGCCTTGAAGTGAGCAAATAAATAATAAAAAAACATATTTAATGTGAAATTACTTTATAAAATATATTGTATAGCTATTAATACAATTAAACATTTACAAAGGAATTAACCTAAAATATCGAGCCATTTTTTAAACTATCAATGAATCCCTGAAATGTCATATTTATGCTCTTTAAGAACTTTATGTTATAATGTACAATAACTATACAGGGTCCAGTCACAATAATATGACTTCTGACATCAGCCGCGAGTCGCCGGTGAAATACGACATGAGTCGCGAGCTGGCTTGGTGGGTGTAAGGTGACATGTCAATCACCGCGGTCATGGGTAAAACGTGTGATTTATCCGGTTTTGGAAAGGGGGATGATCATTGGTTTTCGGGCCAAGGGTCGCAGTATTTCTGATACAGCGCAGTTAGTGAACTATTCGCGTGCTGCTGCGGTTAAAGTGTACCGTGACTCACAAATGGCATCATTGCGAATAGACCGCATGGAAACTGCGGAGCACCACGAGCCATTGATGTCAGATGTTAACATTGGCTGTGAAGGTGTGTGAGGGCCAACCGGCGCGCTACAGATGAGCAACTCACCGTCCAAACGAACCAGGGGGCTACCAGACGTGTGTCTAAAATATCAGTACAGCCAACCATGTTGTGTATGTGACTCCGAAGCAAACGGCTGGTCACTGCACCCATGCGGACGAGGGGTCACTGCCAGAAATGGATTCAATTTGCACGAAATTGGACCACTTCTAATTGAAAAGCGTTGCCTTCTCTGATGAGATCCATCGACTGCATGGACGTTGGCATGTCGGACGCGAAAACTCTGAGAACAAACACTCAGAACACAAGCTGGTGGCGGCAGCGTTATGGTCTGGGGAATGTTCTCTTGGTATTGTCTGGAACTCACTCTCATCTATAGGTTATCTATCCATCCTTGCAGATCAAGTACACGCATACATATTGACTGTCTTCCCTGGAGCGGGTGGGATCTTCCATCAGGGCAATGCAACATGTCATATGGCCAGAATTGGAGGAGCACGACGAAGACTTCCAGGTACATCCCTGGCCTCCAAACTCCCCAGACTTGAACCCCATTGAGCACCTGTGGGACCCCATTGAGCATCTGTGGGACCCCATTGAGCACTTGTGGGACCCCATTAAGCACCTGTGGGACCCCATTGAGCACCTGTGGGACCACCACGATCGCCACATTTGTTGTATAGATCCTCCACCGCATACACTTCAGCAGCTGTCCGACGCACTGCAGTCTGCATGGCTCCAGATACCCTTGCCAACCTTCCAGAGTCTTATTGACCCACTAACACACCATCTAGGTTCTGTCCGTGCTGCACACAGTGGTTATTCAGCATATTAAGCAGGCAACTGTAGATTCAGATAAGATCTCTATTTAATTCTGATGAAAGGATGCCATTATGAATAGCTACTTGCGAATGGAAAGAGAGGAAAAGGTCCAAGTAGGATAATTCTCTATCTGGCTACAGTAAGATTTTCTCTAAAAATGCTTCATGCTCATGGCTTACACAGCTGTTAATGTTGTTAGTTTCATACGTCACCAATCTACAGAAATCCATAAAGGGACATGGAAATATAGATTTTCTTTGCAATATTTGATAAAGTGTCACTTTTTTTACATAAAGATCTCACAGCACAAGATTTTTTAACTGCACTTGGGGGCCTGTCCTCTGCCAGCCAATGAGATCTATAGATTTACAAATGCTCTCTGCATCTCCGGATCCTTTCAATATAGTTTAATTAATATTTGTTCATGCAATAAACAACTTGTGTGAGGTTTAAGACGTGCTATTGAGAAAAACAGGTGTGGGTCCCTTTAATAGCCACTACTTGCATGAGGTTTAAAGCTGCTAAACCAGAGAGCTGACAATCTAATCATGCTGCAATAAGGGGTGCAATGCTCTGCAGGTGCAGTAAGGTGTGCAATGCTCTGCAGGTGCAATAGGTTTGCTATGCTGTGCATGAGTAGTACAGTTTGCAACGCTCTGCAGGTGTAGTAAGGGGTGCAAAAGGAGTGCAGGTGCAATAAGAGGTGCAATAAGGGGTGCAACGTTCTGCAGGTGTAGTAAGGTTTGCAATGCTCTGCAGGTGCAATAAGGGGTGCAACGTTCCGCAGGTGTAGTAAGGTTTGCAATGCTATGCAGGTGCAATAAGAGGTGCAACGTTCTGCAGGTGTAAGGTGTGCAACACTCTGCATGTGCAATAAGGGGTGCTACGCTCTGCAGGTGCAGTAAGGTGTGCAATGCTGTGCAGGTGCAATAAGGGTTAAAGTCATTAGTTTATTTTCAGACACTAAGTGAAAGAGGAGCCCCCCGCCCATCCTGCAGACCCCATGTGCAGCTGCAATCACCCTCCTGACCACTCCCCTCGGTGGGGGGCCCCGTCAGGTGACAAGGACGTCAGTTTGGGATCTGATTGCGCTCCCTCCCTGGGGGTCCTTGTTACGGTCACCACAACACAGGAGCAGTGATACCTGGAGCTGACACTGGGGGGCGCCGAGTGCTGCACATTCCCATAATGCATGCCTACAAACACTGGATCTGATTATTGCAGTGATGTAATCAACAGATCTAATTAAAACATGTGCAATTAATGGTTATCACATGCATTTTCCAGGCTCTAATCAGAGGTGTATAGAATTATCCGACTGGGACTTTTTCTTCTTTGTAGTTCTATTGCTATTCATAATGGCAGTCTTTCATCAAAATTAGATAGAGATGTTATCCGAGTCTACTTATCTGAATCTACAGGTTTTTAATCCTGTTAGGGAAAAACATGTCTGGTGCCCTTAAAATTGAATAAAAGATTGTACATACTTAATTTGTAAAAACAGTTTGTACGTTTCAGTGGTTCGTTAATAATTTTTTTTAAAACACACCCTTTCCCTGCCACATACTAAGCTAATTAGGCCAGCGCTTGATTTAATTCAAGAGCTATATAAGACAACTAGCGGAGGCTCAGCTTGAGTGTTCCATGCGTCCTGCTCGCTTGGAGATTGAGTGGGTGTGTTCTCCAAATTTTTATTATCTATTCAAGAGTAAAAAGGGTCTTGCTGAGCCCTTGGTGGATTCAGATAAGATTTCGGCACAGGACACATTCCCCCTCTCACAGGCCCTGTAGAGGAGGATTGCAAACATACGTATTGCTTGCCCTGCCCCCCAGGTGCCCTGAAAAGGAAGCATGACTCTCACGGCAGCTTCGACTGCTAAAATGAAGACCTTTCTGAAAATAGGCCCCTTGGTCTCGGGGTTCCGCCGGACCACAGGCCCCTTGGTCTCGGGGTTCCGCCGGACCACAGGCCCCTTGGTCTCGGGGTTCCGCCGGACCACAGGCCCCTTGGTCTCGGGGTTCCGCCGGACCACAGGCCCCTTGGTCTCGGGGTTCCGCCGGACCACAGGTCCCTTGGTCTCGGGGTTCCGCCGGACCACAGGCCCCTTGGTCTCGGGGTTCCGCCGGACCACAGGCCCCTTGGTCTCGGGGTTCCGCCGGACCACAGGCCCCTTGGTCTCGGGGTTCCGCCGGACCACAGGCCCCTTGGTCTCGGGGTTCCGCCCGACCCCAGGCCCCTTGGTCTCGGGGTTCCGCCGGACCACAGGCCCCTTGGTCTCGGGGTTCCGCCGGACCACAGGCCCCTTGGTCTCGGGGTTCCGCCGGACCACAGGCCCCTTGGTCTCGGGGTTCCGCCGGACCACAGGCCCCTTGGTCTCGGGGTTCCGCCGGACCACAGGCCCCTTGGTCTCGGGGTTCCGCCGGACCACAGGCCCCATGGTCTCGGGGTTCCGCCGGACCACAGGCCCCTTGGTCTCGGGGTTCCGCCGGACCACAGGCCCCATGGTCTCGGGGTTCCGCCGGACCACAGGCCCCATGGTCTCGGGGTTCCGCCGGACCACAGGCCCCTTGGTCTCGGGGTTCCGCCGGACCACAGGCACCATGGTCTTGGGGTTCCGCTGGACCCTGTCCTGTCTTTCATTCCCCAAATACAATCAATGACAAAATCTATTCCTGGTTAAATTAGAATTGACTGACACTTTTAAGATATTCTTACCTATACCAAATGGGCATGCTCTTCTTCATTCTCTCCCTCCAGTGTTAGAGGTCATTAATCATTTCACATAGAGAGGATCTTTTCAGTAACTTTATACTTAAAATACCTATCTTCTAATTGTTTAAATTACAGCCAATTGCATTTATATTTACGTAGAGCTGTGCGGTGTTACTTTAAGCCTGGATAATTTGGTAGATAAAATGGACATTAGGATGGGATGGAGCCATTGGTTTTTATCCACACTCACATGTTTCTGTGGGTGAATTAGCCAAAGTCTAACACTGCCAAGGAGAGAGGTTTAATTACATTCCTGGGGAGGTTTATAGTGAAATCAAACTGGTCAGAGGAGCACAGGGTAGGAAGCAGCAGGAAGCTGGCATGGAATTATTGGCACCTACGACTCGCCCTGACTGGCAATTATAACATTCCTAGAGCACAGGAGTCAGAAAGAAATGACCAGCCCCGAGGTGGCCGCAGCTCTAATCATGTGCCCTGTGACACACAGAGTGACCAGCCTGGCCGTGGGTGGCAGCATTATCAGTCTGGAATTGGCGCCCTATCAATACTATTATCCATTGCCCTGTATTATCAGCCTGTGCCCTGCCCACATATGGCAGTATCATCAGCCTGTGCCCTATCAATATATAGCAGAATTATGCGCCCGTGCCCTATCAATACATAGCAGAATTATGCGCCCGTGCCCTATCAATACATAGCAGAATTATGCGCCCGTGCCCTATCAATACATAGCAGAATTATGCGCCCGTGCCCTATCAATATGACAGTATTGTGCGGACTGGTAAGTTACAGGACTGCAGCTAGCATCGCTGCCAATGTGTGCTCTGTGACTGGCAGCAGCATCCACGATGCCCACTGCAGTGCTTGGCAATATTATCCCCCATAAGCACAGCCTGTAGCGGACAGCATCAGTGTGCCAGTAGTGGCAGTGTTTTGCTAGGCTGTGAGCTAACTGCAGCTGGCATTATCGCCCATCTGTGGCCTGGTTACACCTCCATTTAAGTGCAAATTTCGGAGTTTAGACACCCGAAAATCACCTAAGCGAGAGAAAAAATGGCCGCCGAAATAAACGAAAACGAGGCTAAAGGACCCTAAACACGCAAAACACCACCATAAACACGCCAAACACCTACGGATATTCCGAAAAAGTCGGACGACATCCGAAAACAAGGACGCAAAATCAGCCACAGCCGCACACCACACATTAGGCGCCATTTTAGAACAATAACTTATACAATCCGGAAGTACACAGCTACGCTAACGGATTTGCCTCGCGCACGCACACTATTACACTGCACACATTCAGCACGCTTACACAGCAGCTCCACAGCACTGATGATGCAGCAACATCAAAACAGATTGCCAGCTCTTCAGCACAATGCCTCCTGCATATATTACTTCACAATAGGTAAAGTATATTCATTTCTTATTTTATTAATTATTCGTTGCCAAACCAAAAAAACACCAACGCTGCTCATAGCACAGAAACAACCAAGAGCCTCGCAATGAGCGCCTGAAGGATCTTAAAACACCAACAAAATTAATTTTGCACGCAAACAACATTACCTGCCTTACTATCTTATTGCCGGCATTTTCTGACGGGCAAGTCGCTAGTAACTAATATCAGCCGATGCCCTGTCCATAGCTGGCAGTATTATCAGCCTGTGCCCTGTCCATAGCTGGCAGTATTATCAGCCTGTGCCCTGTCCATAGCTGGCAGTATTATCAGCCTGTGCCCTGTCCATAGCTGGCAGTATTATCCGCCTGTGCCCTGTCCATAGCTGGCAGTATTATCAGCCTGTGTCCTGTCCATAGCTGGCAGTATTATCAGCCTGTGCCCTGTCCATAGCTGGCAGTATTATCCGCCTGTGCCCTGTCCATAGCTGACAGTATTATCAGCCTGTGCCCTGTCCATAGCTGGCAGTATTATCCGCCTGTGCCCTGTCCATAGCTGGCAGTATTATCCGCCTGTGCCCTGTCCATAGCTGGCAGTATTATCAGCCTGTGCCCTGTCCATAGCTGGCAGTATTATCAGCCTGTGCCCTGTCCATACCTGGCAGTATTATCAGCCTGTGCCCTGACCATAGCTGGCAGTATTATCCGTCTGTGCCCTGTCCATAGCTGGCAGTATTATCAGCCTGTGCCCTGTCCATAGCTGGCAGTATTATCCGCCTGTGCCCTGTCCATAGCTGGCAGTATTATCAGCCTGTGCCCTGTCCATACCTGGCAGTATTATCAGCCTGTGCCCTGTCCATACCTGGCAGTATTATCAGCCTGTGTCCTGTCCATAGCTGGCAGTATTATCAGCCTGTGCCCTGTCCATAGCTGGCAGTATTATCCGCCTGTGCCCTGTCCATAGCTGGCAGTATTATCAGCCTGTGTCCTGTCCATAGCTGGCAGTATTATCCGCCTGTGCCCTGTCCATAGCTGGCAGTATTATCCGCCTGTGCCCTGTCCATAGCTGGCAGTATTATCAGCCTGTGCCCTGTCCATAGCTGGCAGTATTATCCGCCTGTGCCCTGTCCATAGCTGGCAGTATTATCCGCCTGTGTCCTGTCCATAGCTGGCAGTATTATCCGCCTGTGTCCTGTCCATAGCTGGCAGTATTATCCGCCTGTGCCCTGTCCATACCTGGCAGTATTATCCGCCTGTGCCCTGTCCATACCTGGCAGTATTATCCTCCTGTGCCCTGTCCATAGCTGGCAGTATTATCAGCCTGTGTCCTGTCCATAGCTGGCAGTATTATCAGCCTGTGCCCTGTCCATAGCTGGCAGTATTATCAGCCTGTGCCCTCTCCATAGCTGGCAGTATTATCAGCCTGTGCCCTGTCCATAGCTGGCAGTATTATCAGCCTGTGCCCTCTCCATAGCTGGCAGTATTATCAGCCTGTGCCCTGTCCATAGCTGGCAGTATTATCAGCCTGTGTCCTGTCCATAGCTGGCAGTATTATCCGCCTGTGCCCTGTCCATAGCTGGCAGTATTATCCGCCTGTGCCCTGTCCATAGCTGGCAGTATTATCAGCCTGTGTCCTGTCCATAGCTGGCAGTATTATCCGCCTGTGCCCTGTCCATAGCTGGCAGTATTATCCGCCTGTGCCCTGTCCATAGCTGGCAGTATTATCCGCCTGTGCCCTGTCCATAGCTGGCAGTATTATCCGCCTGTGCCCTCTCCATAGCTGGCAGTATTATCCGCCTGTGCCCTCTCCATAGCTGGCAGTATTATCCGCCTGTGTCCTGTCCATAGCTGGCAGTATTATCAGCCTGTGTCCTGTCCATAGCTGGCAGTATTATCCGCCTGTGCCCTGTCCATAGCTGGCAGTATTATCAGCCTGTGCCCTGACCATAGCTGGCAGTATTATCAGCCTGTGCCCTCTCCATAGCTGGCAGTATTATCCGCCTGTGCCCTGTCCATAGCTGGCAGTATTATCCGCCTGTGCCCTGTCCATAGCTGGCAGTATTATCCGCCTGTGCCCTGTCCATAGCTGGCAGTATTATCCGCCTGTGCCCTCTCCATAGCTGGCAGTATTATCCGCCTGTGCCCTCTCCATAGCTGGCAGTATTATCCGCCTGTGTCCTGTCCATAGCTGGCAGTATTATCCGCCTGTGTCCTGACCATAGCTGGCAGTATTATCAGCCTGTGCCCTGTCCATAGCTGGCAGTATTATCAGCCTGTGCCCTGTCCATAGCTGGCAGTATTATCCGCCTGTGTCCTGACCATAGCTGGCAGTATTATCAGCCTGTGCCCTGTCCATAGCTGGCAGTATTATCAGCCTGTGCCCTGTCCATAGCTGGCAGTATTATCCTCCTGTGCCCTGTCCATAGCTGGCAGTATTATCAGCCTGTGCCCTGTCCATAGCTGGCAGTATTATCATCCTGTGCCCTGTCCATAGCTGGCAGTATTATCAGCCTGTGCCCTGTCCATAGCTGGCAGTATTATCAGCCTGTGCCCTGTCCATAGCTGGCAGTATTATCCGCCTGTGCCCTGTCCATAGCTGGCAGTATTATCCGCCTGTGTCCTGTCCATAGCTGGCAGTATTATCCGCCTGTGCCCTGTCCATAGCTGGCAGTATTATCAGCCTGTGTCCTGTCCATAGCTGGCAGTATTATCAGCCTGTGCCCTGTCCATAGCTGGCAGTATTATCAGCCTGTGCCCTGTCCATAGCTGGCAGTATTATCCGCCTGTGCCCTGTCCATAGCTGGCAGTATTATCCTCCTGTGCCCTGTCCATAGCTGGCAGTATTATCCGCCTGTGCCCTGTCCATAGCTGGCAGTATTATCCGCCTGTGTCCTGTCCATAGCTGGCAGTATTATCAGCCTGTGCCCTGTCCATAGCTGGCAGTATTATCCGCCTGTGCCCTGTCCATAGCTGGCAGTATTATCAGCCTGTGTCCTGTCCATAGCTGGCAGTATTATCAGCCTGTGCCCTGTCCATAGCTGGCAGTATTATCAGCCTGTGCCCTGTCCATAGCTGGCAGTATTATCCGCCTGTGCCCTGTCCATAGCTGGCAGTATTATCCTCCTGTGCCCTGTCCATAGCTGGCAGTATTATCCGCCTGTGCCCTGTCCATAGCTGGCAGTATTATCCGCCTGTGTCCTGTCCATAGCTGGCAGTATTATCAGCCTGTGCCCTGTCCATAGCTGGCAGTATTATCAGCCTGTGCCCTGTCCATAGCTGGCAGTATTATCCGCCTGTGTCCTGTCCATAGCTGGCAGTATTATCAGCCTGTGCCCTGTCCATAGCTGGCAGTATTATCAGCCTGTGCCCTGTCCATAGCTGGCAGTATTATCAGCCTGTGCCCTGTCCATAGCTGGCAGTATTATCCGCCTGTGCCCTCTCCATAGCTGGCAGTATTATCAGCCTGTGTCCTGTCCATAGCTGGCAGTATTATCAGCCTGTGCCCTGTCCATAGCTGGCAGTATTATCTGCCTGTGCCCTGTCCATAGCTGGCAGTATTATCAGCCTGTGCCCTGTCCATAGCTGGCAGTATTATCAGCCTGTGTCCTGTCCATAGCTGGCAGTATTATCCGCCTGTGCCCTGTCCATAGCTGGCAGTATTATCCGCCTGTGCCCTGTCCATAGCTGGCAGTATTATCAGCCTGTGCCCTGTCCATAGCTGGCAGTATTATCAGCCTGTGCCCTGTCCATAGCTGGCAGTATTATCAGCCTGTGCCCTGTCCATAGCTGGCAGTATTATCAGCCTGTGCCCTGTCCATAGCTGGCAGTATTATCAGCCTGTGTCCTGTCCATAGCTGGCAGTATTATCAGCCTGTGCCCTGTCCATAGCTGGCAGTATTATCAGCCTGTGCCCTGTCCATAGCTGGCAGTATTATCAGCCTGTGCCCTGTCCATAGCTGGCAGTATTATCAGCCTGTGCCCTGTCCATAGCTGGCAGTATTATCAGCCTGTGCCCTGTCCATAGCTGGCAGTATTATCCGCCTGTGCCCTGTCCATAGCTGGCAGTATTATCAGCCTGTGCCCTGTCCATAGCTGGCAGTATTATCAGCCTGTGTCCTGTCCATAGCTGGCAGTATTATCAGCCTGTGCCCTGTCCATAGCTGGCAGTATTATCCGCCTGTGCCCTGTCCATAGCTGGCAGTATTATCAGCCTGTGCCCTGTCCATAGCTGGCAGTATTATCAGCCTGTGTCCTGTCCATAGCTGGCAGTATTATCAGCCTGTGCCCTGTCCATAGCTGGCAGTATTATCCGCCTGTGCCCTGTCCATAGCTGGCAGTATTATCAGCCTGTGCCCTGTCCATAGCTGGCAGTATTATCAGCCTGTGTCCTGTCCATAGCTGGCAGTATTATCAGCCTGTGCCCTGTCCATAGCTGGCAGTATTATCAGCCTGTGCCCTGTCCATAGCTGGCAGTATTATCAGCCTGTGCCCTGTCCATAGCTGGCAGTATTATCCGCCTGTGCCCTGTCCATAGCTGGCAGTATTATCCGCCTGTGCCCTGTCCATAGCTGGCAGTATTATCAGCCTGTGCCCTGACCATAGGTGGCAGTATTATCAGCCTGTGCCCTGTCCATAGCTGGCAGTATTATCCGCCTGTGCCCTGTCCATAGCTGGCAGTATTATCCGCCTGTGCCCTGTCCATAGCTGGCAGTATTATCCGCCTGTGCCCTGTCCATAGCTGGCAGTATTAACAGCCTGTGCCCTGTCCATAGCTGGCAGTATTATCCGCCTGTGCCCTGTCCATAGCTGGCAGTATTATCCGCCTGTGTCCTGTCCATAGCTGGCAGTATTATCAGCCTGTGCCCTGTCCATAGCTGGCAGTATTATCTGCCTGTGCCCTGTCCATAGCTGGCAGTATTATCAGCCTGTGCCCTGTCCATAGCTGGCAGTATTATCAGCCTGTGTCCTGTCCATAGCTGGCAGTATTATCCGCCTGTGCCCTGTCCATAGCTGGCAGTATTATCCGCCTGTGCCCTGTCCATAGCTGGCAGTATTATCAGCCTGTGCCCTGTCCATAGCTGGCAGTATTATCAGCCTGTGCCCTGTCCATAGCTGGCAGTATTATCAGCCTGTGCCCTGTCCATAGCTGGCAGTATTATCAGCCTGTGTCCTGTCCATAGCTGGCAGTATTATCAGCCTGTGCCCTGTCCATAGCTGGCAGTATTATCAGCCTGTGCCCTGTCCATAGCTGGCAGTATTATCAGCCTGTGCCCTGTCCATAGCTGGCAGTATTATCAGCCTGTGCCCTGTCCATAGCTGGCAGTATTATCAGCCTGTGCCCTGTCCATAGCTGGCAGTATTATCCGCCTGTGCCCTGTCCATAGCTGGCAGTATTATCCGCCTGTGCCCTGTCCATAGCTGGCAGTATTATCAGCCTGTGCCCTGTCCATAGCTGGCAGTATTATCAGCCTGTGTCCTGTCCATAGCTGGCAGTATTATCAGCCTGTGCCCTGTCCATAGCTGGCAGTATTATCAGCCTGTGCCCTGTCCATAGCTGGCAGTATTATCAGCCTGTGCCCTGTCCATAGCTGGCAGTATTATCAGCCTGTGCCCTGTCCATAGCTGGCAGTATTATCCGCCTGTGCCCTGTCCATAGCTGGCAGTATTATCAGCCTGTGCCCTGACCATAGGTGGCAGTATTATCAGCCTGTGCCCTGTCCATAGCTGGCAATATTATCCGCCTGTGCCCTGTCCATAGCTGGCAGTATTATCCGCCTGTGCCCTGTCCATAGCTGGCAGTATTATCCGCCTGTGCCCTGTCCATAGGTGGCAGTATTATCAGCCTGTGCCCTGTCCATAGCTGGCAGTATTATCAGCCTGTGCCCTGTCCATGGCTGGCAGTATTATCAGCCTGTGCCCTGTCCATGGCTGGCAGTATTATCAGCCTGTGCCCTGTCCATAGCTGGCAGTATTATCAGCCTGTGCCCTGTCCATAGCTGGCAGTATTATCAGCCTGTGCCCTGTCCATAGCTGGCAGTATTATCAGCCTGTGCCCTGTCCATAGCTGGCAGTATTATCCGCCTGTGCCCTGTCCATAGCTGGCCGTATTATCAGCCTGTGCCCTGTCAATAGCTGGCAGTATTATCAAGAAGAATTATTAATCCAGCTTGTAACGGATCTCCTGGCAACCCGACCGGGTACCTCCGTTAATAGACGCGTCCTAGCTTGCGTCGAGGCCTACAAGCACCGCACCGGACACCAAAACCACCACAGACTCCAAGGATAGTGCATCAGGAACAAGCGCTCAGTAGTTACAGCTCAAGGGAGTATGCAAAAGCATAGCAATCCCCAGTAGGATATAGCATTCCCCTCCAATAACGAGACGAGGCTACGTTTTGAAGGGTCAAGTAGAACTATTCTTTAATGACAGGGGATCTCCTTTTATGCAATGGTGCCCTCTGAAGGGCTACACCCACATAATTATCACAGCCAATTAGATACATGGTTCAACCCCCACGTCTCCTCCCCTCAGATAACAGGTAACACAATTAAAACAGACACAATTTTAACCACATTCTGGATGTACCTCAAATACAGAGGGTACACCTTTAAGTCCAGCACCGTTCAATAGCTCTCACCCAGGGGAACAACATATTAAAACATGGCATGAATCAGACCAGGGGTTCAAAAGTTAGAAAAAGTATCTTACTGGCAGCATGGCAATCCACATCCCCCATAGTTGGCCACACAATACACATAGAGGGACAATAGGTGTGGTCACCCCTCCCTGAGGCTCCCTGGCAACTTTGATATAATCAGACATTGATTAAATCAGCCTTCTTTGTTCTTATCTGAGAATGAAAACACTTTATACAATCGACTCCCTTATCTCTGGAGTCTCTGTAATAGGATTATCTATTAGCCTAGGTCTGCAAAAGTCTGGGCTAATATTCTGCAGAACATAAACCAACATACATACAGTATAATAGTAGGATCATATTTTAACCAAGAATTAAATAACCATAAAACAGGGTAAAACAGTGATGGGTTCCGTTACAGCTGGGATCTGAGCGCACAAAACTACCGAATAGCGCTCAGATCATCTTCACACAGTTCAATTGCCATGGAGCTAAAGTCTTTCCCATAGTCTTTCATTATATGAATGGGCTCCATGGCATAGCTTTCTGTGGTATCATGGTTCACACAGGGCAAGTACCGAATGACCCCCCTGTATGTAAAGGGCCAGAATGAGTGACATACACTCTGGTATGGCCGAATACTGTGTTTAAAGGGCAATATGTCCCAGGGCCATAGTCTAGCAAACAGTCCTCTCCAAGACAAAGTGGCGAAGGGCACTTCGTCACACAGCTCATGACAGTTGTTAGCTGTGATCTCAACCTGGTACTATTATCAGTGGGCCTCGCCCTATTCCCTGGTTCTGTCACTGTTACCAGTGGGCCTCGCCCTATTCCCTGGTTCTGTCACTGTTACCAGTGGGCCTCACCCTATTCCCTGGTTCTGTCACTATCATCCATGGGCCTCAACCTATTCCATGATTCTGCCCTATTGCCTGGTTCTGTCCCTATTATCATTGGCCCTCAGCCCATTCTCTGGTTCTGTCACTATTATCAGTGGGCCTCGCCCTATTACCTGGTTCTGTCCCTATTATCAGTGGGTCTCAGCCTATTCCATGGTTCTGTCCCTATTATCAGTGGGCCTCACCCTATTCCATGGTTCTGTCACTATTATCCATGGGCCTCACCCTATTCCCTGGTTTTGTCCCTATTATCAGTGGGCCTCGCCCTATTCCCTGGTTCTGTCACTATTATCAGTGGGCCTCGCCCTATTCCCTGGTTCTGTCACTATTATCAGTGGGCCTCGCCCTATTCCCTGGTTCTGTCCCTATTATCCGTGGGCCTCGCCCTATTCCCTGGTTCTGTCCCTATTATCAGTGGGCCTCGCCCTATTCCCTGGTTCTGTCCCTATTATCAGTGGGCCTCGCCCTATTCCCTGGTTCTGTCACTATTATCAGTGGGCCTCGCCCTATTCCTTGGTTCTGTCACTAATATCAGTGGGCCTCGCCCTATTCCTTGGTTCTGTCACTATTATCAGTGGGCCTCGCCCTATTCCCTGGTTCTGTCCCTATTATCCATGGGCCTCGCCCTATTCCCTGGTTCTGTCCATATTATTCATGGGCCTCGCCCTATTCCCTGGTTCTGTCCCTATTATCAGTGGGCCTCACCCTATTCCCTGGTTCTGTCCCTATTATCAGTGGGCCTCGCCCTATTCCCTGGTTCTGTCACTATTATCAGTGGGCCTCAGCCTATTCCATGGTTCTGTCACTATTATCAGTGGGCCTCGCCCTATTCCCTGGTTCTGTCACTATTATCCGTGGGCCTCACCCTATTCCATGGTTCTGTCACTATTATCAGTGGGCCTCGCCCTATTCCCTGGTTCTGTCACTATTATCAGTGGGCCTCGCACTATTCCCTGGTTCTGTCACTATTATCAGTGGGCCTCACCCTATTCCATGGTTCTGTCACTATTATCAGTGGGCCTCGCCCTATTCCCTGGTTCTGTCACTATTATCAGTGGGCCTCGCCCTATTCCCTGGTTCTGTCACTATTATCAGTGGGCCTCGCCCTATTCCCTGGTTCTGTCCCTATTATCAGTGGGCCTCAGCCTATTCCATGGTTCTGTCACTGTTATCAATGGGTCTCGCCCTATTCCCTGGTTCTGTCGCTATTATCAGTGGGCCTCGCCCTATTCCATGGTTCTGTCACTATTATCCATGGGCCTCAACCTATTCCATGGTTCTGTCACTATTATCCATGGGCCTCACCCTATTCCCTGGTTCTGTCCCTATTATCAGTGGGCCTCAGCCTATTCCATGGTTCTGTCACTGTTATCAATGGGTCTCGCCCTAATCCCTGGTTCTGTCACTATTATCAGTGGGCCTCGCCCTATTCCATGGTTCTGTCACTATTATCCATGGGCCTCACCCTATTCCCTGGTTCTGTCACTATTATCCATGGGCCTCGCCCTATTCCAAGGTTCTGTCACTGTTATCAGTGGGCCTCACCCTATTCCCTGGTTCTGTCCCTATTATCAGTGGGCCTCAGCCTATTCCCTGGTTCTGTCCCTATTATCAGTGGGCCTCAGCCTATTCCCTGGTTCTGTCACTATTATCAGTGGGCCTCACCCTATTCCATGGTTCTGTCACTATTATCAGTGGGCCTCGCCCTATTCCCTGGTTCTGTCACTATTATCAGTGGGCCTCGCCCTATTCCCTGGTTCTGTCACTATTATCAGTGGGCCTCGCCCTATTCCCTGGTTCTGTCACTATTATCAGTGGGCCTCAGCCTATTCCCTGGTTCTGTCACTATTATCAGTGGGCCTCGCCCTATTCCCTGGTTCTGTCACTATTATCAGTGGGCCTCGCCCTATTCCCTGGTTCTGTCACTATTATCAGTGGGCCTCGCCCCAGGACAGTCCGCTTCCTTTCCACCCCCTCATTTCTAGTCCATGTGGTTTTTGCTTCCTCTTCTACATCCGACCATACTACCTCTTCCCAGCATGCTCTGGGTGTGAGGTTACAGGTGATGTCTCTGGGGTTACACATCTGGTACAGAGGGCAATAAAGCTAAGCTAGGAAGAAAATATTCATGGTGATTATTATTATCCTTTAAATGCATTAAGGGGATAGGGAAGCGTTCTAGAGGTTAGTGTCTATATTTATATATAGTAAAATATAGTAAATAAACAGTACATTTGTGTTCACATTCGAATCTCTAAAGTAAGTTAAAAATCTTGTTTCCAACTTAGAATTCAGAGAAAAAAAAAAACACTGCATTCTGGGAAGCCAAGCAAGGACATGCAAATGTGCCCACAAATGCCTCACTCTTCAATCCATAAACCATTTTAAACATGTCTTCCTTTATGCTTATGCCCGCTACATTACACAGCTTTTATGCAAAGCCAAGGTTGGATTATACACAAGCTGGGAATCCTATCCACGCACAGCTGTGTTGTGGATTTTATGAGTAGGTAGTTCACCACAACAATTATTTAATATATTTTGGGCAAAAGAGTAAATACATAGCGCATCTGTGTTCACATTTGAATGTCTAAACCAAGTTAAAAAAAACTATTTCCAGCTCAGAATTCCGATAAAAACAGTTATTACACTATATATATATATATATATATATATATATATATATATATATATATATATATATATATATATATATATATATATATATATATATATATATATGAAGTGCTTAATACAGTCTAAAATCAAATCTTCCCTCTGCAGCTCGGGCAGACACAAACTCTGGTGGACCATCTCTCTGCAACATTATACAACATGCTGCTGAGATGTGGTCCGTGATAGGCTAGGACACCACAGTGCACGCCCAGCCCTACAGACTCTGTGTCTGCATACACTGCAGAGGGCATGGTGACATGGGATGTACGTGCTCTGGTGCAGGGTGACATGGGATGGAGGCGCAGGGTGACATGGGATGGAGGCGCAGGGTGACATGGGATGGAGGCGCAGGGTGACATGGGATGGAGGCGCAGGGTGACATGGGATGGAGGCGCAGGGTGACATGGGATGGAGGCGCAGGGTGACATGGGATGGAGGCGCAGGGTGACATGGGATGGAGGCGCAGGGTGACATGGGATGGAGGCGCAGGGTGACATGGGATGGAGGCGCAGGGTGACATGGGATGGAGGCGCAGGGTGACATGGGATGGAGGCGCAGGGTGACATGGGATGGAGGCGCAGGGTGACATGGGATGGAGGCGCAGGGTGACATGGGATGGAGGCGCAGGGTGACATGGGATGGAGGCGCAGGGTGACATGGGATGGAGGCGCAGGGTGACATGGGATGGAGGCGCAGGGTGACATGGGATGGAGGCGCAGGGTGACATGGGATGGAGGCGCAGGGTGACATGGGATGGACGTGCTGTGGTGCATGGGATGGACGTGCTGTGGTGCATGGGATGGACGTGCTGTGGTGCATGGGATGGACGTGCTGTGGTGCATGGGATGGACGTGCTGTGGTGCATGGGATGGACGTGCTGTGGTGCATGAGATGGAGGTGCCATGGTGCAGGGTGACATGGGATGGAGATGCCATGGTGCAGGGTGACATGGGATGGAGATGCCGTGGTGCAGGGTGACATGGGATGGAGATGCCGTGGTGCAGGGTGACAGGACATGGAGGTGCCGTGGTGCAGGGTGACAGGACATGGAGGTGCCGTGGTGCAGGGTGACAGGACATGGAGGTGCCGTGGTGCAGGGTGACAGGACATGGAGGTGCCGTGGTGCAGGGTGACAGGACATGGAGGTGCCGTGGTGCAGGGTGACAGGACATGGAGGTGCCGTGGTGCAGGGTGACAGGACATGGAGGTGCCGTGGTGCAGGGTGACAGGACATGGAGGTGCCGTGGTGCAGGGTGACAGGACATGGAGGTGCCGTGGTGCAGGGTGACAGGACATGGAGGTGCCGTGGTGCAGGGTGACAGGACATGGAGGTGCCGTGGTGCAGGGTGACAGGACATGGAGGTGCCGTGGTGCAGGGTGACAGGACATGGAGGTGCCGTGGTGCAGGGTGACAGGACATGGAGGTGCCGTGGTGCAGGGTGACAGGACATGGAGGTGCCGTGGTGCAGGGTGACAGGACATGGAGGTGCCGTGGTGCAGGGTGACAGGACATGGAGGTGCCGTGGTGCAGGGTGACATGAGATGGAGGTGCCGTGGTGCAGGGTGACAGGACATGGAGGTGCCGTGGTGCAGGGTGACAGGACATGGAGGTGCCGTGGTGCAGGGTGAAAGGACATGGAGGTGCCGTGGTGCAGGGTGACAGGACATGGAGGTGCCGTGGTGCAGGGTGACAGGACATGGAGGTGCCGTGGTGCAGGGTGACATGGGATGGAGGTGCTATGGTGCAGGGTGACAGGACATGGAGGTGCCGTGGTGCAGGGTGACAGGACATGGAGGTGCCGTGGTGCAGGGTGACAGGACATGGAGGTGCCGTGGTGCAGGGTGACAGGACATGGAGGTGCCGTGGTGCAGGGTGACAGGACATGGAGGTGCCGTGGTGCAGGGTGACAGGACATGGAGGTGCCGTGGTGCAGGGTGACAGGACATGGAGGTGCCGTGGTGCAGGGTGACAGGACATGGAGGTGCCGTGGTGCAGGGTGACAGGACATGGAGGTGCCGTGGTGCAGGGTGACAGGACATGGAGGTGCCGTGGTGCAGGGTGACAGGACATGGAGGTGCCGTGGTGCAGGGTGACAGGACATGGAGGTGCCGTGGTGCAGGGTGACAGGACATGGAGGTGCCGTGGTGCAGGGTGACAGGACATGGAGGTGCCGTGGTGCAGGGTGACAGGACATGGAGGTGCCGTGGTGCAGGGTGACAGGACATGGAGGTGCCGTGGTGCAGGGTGACAGGACATGGAGGTGCCGTGGTGCAGGGTGACAGGACATGGAGGTGCCGTGGTGCAGGGTGACAGGACATGGAGGTGCCGTGGTGCAGGGTGACAGGACATGGAGGTGCCGTGGTGCAGGGTGAAAGGAGATGGAGGTGCTGTGGTGCAGGGTGACATGAGATGAAGGTGCTGTGGTGCAGGGTGACATGGGATGGAGGTGCTGTGGTGCAGGGTGACATGAGATGGAGGTGCTGTGGTGCAGGGCGACATGAGATGGAGGTGCTATGGTGCAGGGCGACATGGGATGGAGGTGCTATGGTGCAGGGCGACATGGGATGGAGGTGCTATGGTGCAGGGTGACGTGAGATGAAGGTGTTATGGTGCAGGGTAACATGGAATGGAGGTGCTATGGTGCAGGGTGACATAAGATGAAGGTGCTATGGTGCAGGGTGACATAAGATGAAGGTGCTATGGTGCAGGGTGACATGAGATGGAGGTGCTGTGGTGCAGGGAGACATGAGATGGAGGTGCTGTGGTGCAGGGAGACATGAGATGGAGGTGCTGTGGTGCATGGTGACATGAGATGAAGGTGCTGTGGTGCAGGGTGACATGAGATGGAGGTGCTATGGTGCAGGGTGACAGGAGATGGAGGTGCTATGGTGCAGGGTGACAGGAGATGGAGGTGCTGTGGTGCATGGTGACATGGAATAAAGGTGCTATGGTGCAGGGTGACATGAGATGGAGGTGCTATGGTGCAGGGTGACGTGGGATGGAGGTGCTGTGGTGCAGGGTGACATGAGATGGAGGTGCTATGGTGCAAGGTGACATGAGATGGAGGTGCTATGGTGCAGGGTGACATGAGATGAAGGTGCTATGGTGCAGGGTGACATGGGATGGAGGTGCTGTGGTGCATGGTGACATGAGATGAAGGTGCTGTGGTGCAGGGTGACAGGAGATGGAGGTGCTGTGGTGCAGGGTGACATGGGATGGAGGTGCTGTGGTGCATGGTGACATGAGATGGAGGTGCTATGGTGCAGGGTGACATGGGATGGAGGTGCTGTGGTGCAGGGTGACATGGGATGGAGGTGCTATGGTGCAGGGTGACATGAGATGAAGGTGCTATGGTGCAGCGTGACATGAGATGAAGGTGCTATGGTGCAGGGTGACATGAGATGAAGGTGCTATGGTGCAGCGTGACATGGAATGGAGGTGCTATGGTGCATGGTGACATGAGATGAAGGTGCTATGGTGCAGGGTGACATGAGATGAAGGTGCTATGGTGCAGCGTGACATGGAATGGAGGTGCTATGGTGCATGGTGACATGAGATGGAGGTGCTATGGTGCAGGGTGACATGAGATGGAGGTGCTATGGTGCAGGGTGACATGAGATGAAGGTGCTATGGTGCAGGGTGACATGAGATGGAGGTGCTGTGGTGCAGGGTGACATGGGATGGAGGTGCTATGGTGCAGGGTGACATGAGATGAAGGTGCTATGGTGCAGGGTGACATGAGATGGAGGTGCTATGGTGCAGGGTGACATGAGATGGAGGTGCTATGGTGCAGGGTGACATGAGATGGAGGTGCTATGGTGCAGGGTGACATGAGATGGAGGTGCTATGGTGCAGGGTGACATGGGATGGAGGTGCTATGGTGCAGGGTGACATGAGATGGAGGTGCTATGGTGCAGGGTGACATGAGATGGAGGTGCTATGGTGCAGGGAGACATGAGATGAAGGTGCTATGGTGCAGGGTGACATGAGATGAAGGTGCTGTGGTGCAGGGTGACATGGGATGGAGGTGCTATGGTGCAGGGTGACATGAGATGAAGGTGCTATGGTGCAGGGTGACATGGGATGAAGGTGCTGTGGTGCAGGGTGACATGAGATGGAGGTGCTATGGTGCAGGGTGACATGGGATGGAGGTGCTATGGTGCAGGGTGACATGAGATGAAGGTGCTATGGTGCAGGGTGACATGAGATGGAGGTGCTATGGTGCAGGGTGACATGAGATGGAGGTGCTACGGTGCAGGGTGACATGAGATGAAGGTGCTATGGTGCATGGTGACATGAGATGGAGGTGCTGTGGTGCATGGTGACATGAGATGAAGGTGCTGTGGTGCAGGGTGACATGGGATGGAGGTGCTGTGGTGCAGGGAGACATGAGATGAAGGTGCTATGGTGCAGGGTGACATGGGATGGAGGTGCTATGGTGCAGGGTGACATGGGATGAAGGTGCTAAGGTGCAGGGTGACATGGGATGGAGGTGCTGTGGTGCAGGGAGACATGAGATGAAGGTGCTATGGTGCAGGGTGACATGGGATGGAGGTGCTATGGTGCAGGGTGACATGGGATGAAGGTGCTGTGGTGCAGGGTGACATGGGATGGAGGTGCTATGGTGCAGCGTGACATGGGATGGAGGTGCTATGGTGCAGGGAGACATGAGATGAAGGTGCTATGGTGCAGGGTGACATGAGATGGAGGTGCTATGGTGCAGGGTGACATGGGATGGAGGTGCTATGGTGCAGGGTGACATGAGATGAAGGTGCTATGGTGCAGGGTGACATGAGATGAAGGTGCTATGGTGCAGGGAGACATGGGATGGAGGTGCTATGGTGCAGGGAGACATGGGATGGAGGTGCTATGGTGCAGGGAGACATTAGATAAAGGTGCTGTGGTGCAGGGAGACATGTTCTCTACATTCTCTCTCTCACGGTTCTCACCTCCAGACATTCTCTCCTTCTCTCCCGGTACTTTTCCGCTTCTCTCTGCACGCTGCTTCCTGGTTGGGCGGGGCCTGATTGCGTCATTACCCGTGGGCGGAGGCGCTCCCTGCCGCACGTCACTCAACCGGAAGTTGTCTTCACGTGGTGATGTTACCATGGCTACAAGAGAACGAGACAGGAAGTTCGCAAATCTAAAGACAATGACATCAGCCAGCAATCTATTTTTATGGCATTAATGTCACAGGTCATTATATCTATCAAACAAAGTGATGCCAGAGAACATTCTTTAGATAATGAAGCCACGCAGGAGACTTCTTGTACACAGTGACGTCATATTTGTGTGTCACGGAGCTTGGGCTAAAGCTGTGCAAGCAAATATGAGCAGCCCAGGCCCAGAAACCAGACCTCAAGTTGTTTTAGGTTATTCTTAAAGAGGATCAAAAACTGGCTATAGGTTGTATTATCCATTGTTTTCTAAAGTGAATCAATCCTTGGAAATTTCTCTTTGTTGTTGCTAAATTTATATACAAATGAGCAGCTTATGCAGATTAATTGGCTGCTTTGATTTGCTGTGTGTTAATTTTGGGCAAAATGCTTTTAAAAAAACTTATAAAAGAACATATTTCATATTTAAAATGTATACTGGGAATTTTGGACTATGGCGGCCATTGACTTTTTCTTCGTTGTTTTCTTTACTGGGGGAGCCATTTGCTTTTGTAAATGTCATAATGATTCCCTTTGGATGGATAATTACTAAAAATAATATTTTTTCTTTAAAAGTTCTCAATACTGCTTGCTTACATAGCTACTATTTTGATTAATGTCTTACAAACAAGCATAGATTTTCTGAAACTACAGTGGCCCTTTAAAGGGGCGATCAGGACTCTTTGGGCCTCATTCAATTCGTGGCTTGCAACTTGATCGCAGACGGCTAAATGACTGCCATTGAGTTGCAGGCTCCATTTGGTCTCCAATTGCAATGCTATTCAATTATCCGGGGCGCTAGTTAGCTGCCGGTCCCAAAAATAGGAACACCATGCTGTCAGACATAGCATTTCTAGGCTTGACCATGTTAGTGGAGCAAGCCCGTAACTCCTGATGCAGAAACAGCCAATGGAAACAGAGATCGTCATCATGACCAACCTCCAAGCCTGTAACTCGTAGTTGAAGCCCGTAGGACATTTTAAAAATCCAACCTCCATTTTTTCAAAGTCCTACGGGCTTCAACCTCTAAGCCCGTTGGTCTTTGAAAATAGAGGTTGGATTTCAAAGTCCTACGGGCTTGGAGGTTGAAGCCCGTAGGACTGCACGTTGATTGCCGTGATTGATATAGCACAAAAAGTGAACATGAAATAAAGTATTGGAGAATGCTAATAATTCTAAGACCTAACATCACTTTCACTCTTAATAAAAGTACAATATTTATTTTTTATTTGCTTGTGAAGTGCTCCGAATTGTCATTAAGCCCTTTGCAAGACCTCCTTGGTACCATTAACTTGTGGTTAGATATTTGCGGAGTGGTCAGCGAGGGGGAATCGGAGCAATTGAATGTCTTGGCGGGCATTGACTTGCAATTTTTTAAATCGTGTTTGTTCAGATGACTTTTGTGACCAATTATTATTTGGAATATACGTCCTGCCCAGGAGCTGGTACCTTAGAATAATACCCTACACCACCATTGACCATCTAAGCAATGTGGCATATAGATGCCAATATAGAGATACGGCCAGGTTTAGTCGTTCAGTGGTGTCTGACTTTCTGTGACCTTATGGACCGCAGCATGCCAGGCACACCTATGAGCCACAGCCCCTCTGAGCTCCATCAACTTCAAGTTCATTGCTTCAATGATGTCATCTATCCATCTCTGCCATCCCCTTCTCCATCCGCCTTCAATCTTCCCCAGCATCAGAGTAATCTCTAGGGAATCTGGATCTTATTTCAGTCCATGGGACTCTAAACTATTTCCTCCAACACCATAATTCAAATGCATATTCAGTGTGGTCTCCTAGCCTATCAGGGACCATGTCTTAACAGGATGTTGCTGAGAGATGGTCACTGATTGGTCACTATGAGACACTGCACAGTCAATATCGCATATGCTGCAGTGGGCAGATCCGTACAGGGACTATTTGAATTATTTTAGGTAATAAAAACAGAGCTTATAAGCACTTCTTCATAAAATAAAGTACAAACAAAGTAAATAGATATCCATGGATATTATACACTGAGTAAAATCCCAAAAACTTCAATATCCATTTAGATATCTTGATATAAACAGTAGAAAGAAGGATCCAGAAAACATCTTGAAAAATGTACCTTAGGCACGTGACATATGTGACGATATCAAATCAGAACTATCCAGTTATACGATTTAATAATTATTAGTGTCTCCTATTTAATGGAATTCCATATGTGGCCTAGCAATAGGAGAATGACACATGATGGGATGGTGCCATTACCTGGGGCACAGTGACACACACAGGAAGGGACAGGCTATAATTAGCAGCCAGCTAATGAGCCCTGTGTGGTAAACAACAATGCATTGCAGGAAAGCTTGCAATCAGGAAATGTTGGTACACAAAGATTGAAATAGATGCAAACTTATGGGATATAAAGTCCATATAGACTGCCCACTGCATCTACCTTTCTCTATTGATTTATTTGTTGGTGGCCTAATGCATATCCTGGCCATGCTTAAATTATTTCACTTTGTTTTTCGCTACTAATTCATCGCAAGGCGCGTACGACTTTGGCTGCAATAGCGCCGCAGGTGCTCATTGCAGGGCGCTCAAAGAGCGCCAAAGGAGCTCATCGTGAGCACCGCAAGACTTTAAAACAGCCTACACATGGACACAAAAGTTGCTTATGTCATAGCAATTTCCCACTGATCGCGAGGCACGCAACAGTTTACTATTTTAACGGACGAAAATATCTCAACCGCGTAACTCGAAAGACCCCCCAAAACAGCCAAATAATTTAAAAAAATGACTGACTTACACACAGCACAGTGGGAGAGCCAGGAAGCCTGTGTGTGAGGTTGCAAGCTATTTTGAGCCATATTTGGTGTTTTTTGTCGATCAAAAATCGGCTAAGTGAGGGGAAAAAAATTCTCAAAAAGGATCAAAACGAGGCCGAAGCCAGTAACACTTACCAAAACAACGCCAGGCACGCAGGACTTGGGCAGAAGAGCTTGCGATGAGCGCCAAAGGTGCTCAGAGGGGGCAGAACATCACATTGTGTGGCAAGCAGCATTGTCAGGCTTCAAATTGTATTGCCATCATTTTTGACGGGCAAGTCGCTAGTATAATATAATGTAATGCTTTATGATACCATGTAATATTATACCACTAGCGACTTGCCCGTCAAAAATGACGGGGCAATAACATTTGAAGCCATGGGAATGCTGTTTGAGACATAATTGAAACCGTTTTGTACTGTGAGGACCTTCGGCGCTCATTGCAAGGCTTGTGCTAAGCACCTTTGGCGCTCATTGCGAGACTCTCCTGTTGTGAACTTTTGGTCCTCAGAGAGATATATATTTCTATGTTTATGTTAAGTAATAATGAATGATTTCTTAAATCAATTAATATACTTTAATTATTTTTAATTGATATATGCAGCGAGCAATTGGCTGAAGAGCTACTTATACTGTTCCAAGTGCGCATCTAAATAGGCTGCGTGCGCGAGGTAAAGCCGTAGGTTTATTGTGTAATGCGGCGTTGTATACTCGTAACGTTATTAATGTGGTACGCGTCTCGTGAGTATTTTCCGGCTTGTGTAATAGTGTATCTTGTAGGTCGTAGTGTGACGTGTAAAGTGCTACGCGTTTTGCAGTGTTTTGCGCGGTCCGAGGTCGTGTAGCTTAGTCTACATTTTTTCGCTGCCCCTTTTTTCCCTCACTTAGGCGATTTTCGAGTGGCGAAAATCGTCTAAATGGAGTTAAATTTGCGTTCCACCTCACTCACACGTCCTGGCTGTTGCCCAATGCTGTGCGTGATGTTCGTGTATTTAGTGTGTTTTTCAGATTTTTTGTTTGGCCGCTAATCTCGTAAATGTTTGCGTCTCGTATCTTATTTTTTTCTAAGTCCTGCGTCTCGTATTTTAACGGCTCACCTCGCTTCCCCTAAGTCGTACGCACCTCGCAAAGCGTGACGACATCTCGCAGTTTGGCAACTAGTATATGTGATATTGTTATGTAATGCTATATATCATGTCATATAATGTAATGTAATGCTATATAATACCATGTAATATTATTATACTATATAATGTCAGGTAATATGATAGTAGATTACAATATAATATTTAATATAAGACAATACACAGAGTACTCCCATCCTTCCCTCATGTTTATCTATTCCTGTCATTTCTCCTTTGGAATGTGTAAAAACACAGCTGTTTGAGCTCTGATTGGTTGAGCCTGCAGTCCTCTAGCGCCGTGATTGGTCGGGCCGTTTCCTTGCGCATTGATTGACTGTCCCGGTTACAGCCCGCTCTATGATTGGCTACGAGCTCTCATCGTTGTGGTTGGCTCCGTGCGGCACGTGACCTCACAGCTGATTTCCTGGCTGTGTTTGGGGACCCCCGAGCTACACATGGCGCACTCTGCACCGGATAACATGGAGCAGCTCGGGCCCATCAGGGTGGAGCACGACAGGAAGAGGAGGCAGTTTTGTGTGAGGCTCAATGGTGAGATTTGGGGGAGAAAGAGAGACGGGGGGGAGGGTAGAGAGAAGGGGTGCCTGAAAAAGGGGTCTGGGGGAGAGACCAGGGTTGCTGGGCTCGGGGGAGAAAGAGAGTGCTTGATGGGGTGCTGGGTGGAGAGAGAGAGTGCTTGATGGGGTGCTGGGGGAAAGAGAGTGCTTGATGGGGTGCTGGGGGAAAGAGAGTGCTTGATGGGGTGCTGGGTGGAGAGAGAGAGTGCTTGATGGGGTGCTGGGGGGAGAGAGAGAGTGCTTGATGGGGTGCTGGGGGGAGAGAGAGAGTGCTTGATGGGGTGCTGGGGGGAGAGAGAGAGTGCTTGATGGGGTGCTGGGGGAAAGAGAGTGCTTGATGGGGTGCTGGGTGGAGAGAGAGAGTGCTTGATGGGGTGCTGGGGAGAGAGAGAGAGTGCTTGATGGGGTGCTGGGGAGAGAGAGTGCTTGATGGGGTGCTGGGTGGAGAGAGAGAGTGCTTGATGGGGTGCTGGGGAGAGAGAGAGAGTGCTTGATGGGGTGCTGGGGGGAGAGAGAGAGAGATTGCTTGATGGGGTGCTGGGGGGAGAGAGAGAGAGTGCTTGATGGGGTACTGGGGGGAGAGAGAGAGAGTGCTTGATGGGGTACTGGGGGGAGAGAGAGAGTGCTTGATGGGGTACTGGGGGGAGAGAGAGAGTGCTTGATGGGGTACTGGGGGGAGAGAGAGAGTGCTTGATGGGGTGCTGGGGGGAGAGAGAGAGAGTGCTTGATGGGGTGCTGGGGGGAGAGAGAGAGAGTGCTTGATGGGGTGCTGGGGGGAGAGAGAGAGTGCTTGATGGGGTGCTGGGGGGAGAGAGAGAGTGCTTGAGGGGGTGCTGGGGGGAGAGAGAGAGTGCTTGATGGGGTGCTGGGGGGAGAGAGAGAGTGCTTGATGGGGTGCTGGGGGGAGAGAGAGAGTGCTTGATGGGGTGCTGGGGGGAGAGAGAGAGAGTGCTTGATGGGGTGCTGGGGGGAGAGAGAGAGTGCTTGATGGGGTGCTGGGGGGAGAGAGAGAGTGCTTGATGGGGTGCTGGGGGGAGAGAGAGAGTGCTTGATGGGGTGCTGGGGGGAGAGAGAGAGTGCTTGATGGGGTGCTGGGGGGAGAGAGAGAGTGCTTGATGGGGTGCTGGGGGGAGAGAGAGAGTGCTTGATGGGGTGCTGGGGGGAGAGAGAGAGTGCTTGATGGGGTGCTGGGGGGAGAGAGAGAGTGCTTGATGGGGTGCTGGGGAGAGAGAGAGAGTGCTTGATGGGGTGCTGGGGGGATAGAGAGAGTGCTTGATGGGGTGCTGGGGGGAGAGAGAGAGAGTGCTTGATGGGGTGCTGGGGAGAGAGAGAGAGTGCTTGATGGGGTGCTGGGGGAGAGAGAGAGTGCTTGATGGGGCGCTGGGGGGAGAGAGAGAGAGTGCTGGATGGGGTGCTGGGGGGAGAGAGAGAGTGCTTGATGGGGTGAGTGAGGGTGCTTGATGGGGCGCCTGGGGGTGAGTGGGGGTGCTTGATGGGGCGCCTGGGGGGGAGTGGGGGTGCTTGATGGGGCGCCTGGGGGGGAGTGGGGGTGCTTGATGGGGCGCCTGGGGGGGAGTGGGGGTGCTTGATGGGGCGCCTGGGGGGAGTGGGGGTGCTTGATGGGGCGCTGGGGATAGAGAGGGGAGGGAGCTGTTGGGGAAAGGAGAGAAGGGTAGAGACATTTGGAATACGGAGAAGTGAGATGAGCGACCTGTGCACTAACAAAGGAGAGACAGAGAATGGAGATAGAGAGGGACATTTCATAAAGACCGACAAGGGAGAAGGAATCCCTGAGAGAGGAGATACAAGGGACTACTGGGGAGGGAGAGAGAGGTGGGAGATGGGAAGAAGACAAGGGGACGGAGGGCTACTGATTGTAGAGACGGGCAGAGTCTGTAGTGATAAACTAAGAATCAGTGGGTGGGCACTGAGAGAGAGGCAATGCGCTGGGGTGTAGAGGGCACCAGGGGCAGAGGGCGGGTGCTAGGTGGATGGGGGGTGGCACTTAGGGGCCAGACATATTTTTATATATATATATATTACATTTGGTTGAGAGCTGGTGTTGGATAACTGAGCTTAAAAAAATAGGAGTTTTAAGAGCAAATTACCTGAAAAAATCGTCCTTAAGCTGAGTGACTTGCTCCCATTGGTCAGTAGTTCACGCTCAGTTATTAAACCCGCATAATCACAATGACAAAGGGCCTCGGGACCTCGCTTTTGGATAGAGGGTCACTAACTGAAAATAATATGCTCTGGGCTTATATAGAGCCCTATTCAATTTACCAAATCACAATTGATTGAGGCCCACATACTTCGTATTACAGCGCGCTGTATATGTATCCCAGGGGGTCGCGCTCCTTCTCATCAGCCGGGTGTAGGAGAGATTTAATCGCCCTAAATAAGTTGCATAGAGGGAAGATCTAACACTTCTGATGAATGTTCCTAATAACCGCCATTTGTAATTATATTTATTTATATGGGTGATGTTCATTTGGATAATCTGGCGCCTTTGCGTAACCCTCGTGGGTCCTCTTGGTGCCATTGTGCATCGTTTGGGTTTAAACCACTAGGCCATAGATTAGGTCAGATCTTCCTAGATCCCAGACTCGGAGTGACTGGGAATCTGCTCCTTTCTTGGCTGCGGATAAGGTTGCTACTCTGGGTATGTTTATTATCTTAGGAAGAGCATGCTTTAGTGATAGTGTCTTTGGCCACAGCTTCAAAAATCTTACGACCTCCTCCTAAGCTTTTATTTGGGGGGGGCTGACAAGTTTGTCTGAAATTTTAGGAGCCAGCCAGGTTTGACAGGAAGAACAAAGTAAAGATCTAATAAGTCAATACAGAAAGGTAGATAAAGTGGGCAGCCCATGATAGATCCAATAAGCTTTTATATATATATATATATATGTATGTGTGTAGCAGCAGTTAGATTTAAGTAGCCCTGGCTCCCGGGATTTGTATTTGTCACTGTCTCTTTAAAAAAAAAAAAAAAGTAAAAAAGATTGTCTGGCTCCTCAATACACCAGTGAAGATGGGGAAAAACCTTACATGTTTCTGAAGCTTGTAACAAATTAACATCATTAGCATCTGCGTAAGTTCTGAAATCTTTATTTTAGTAGCCACGGATTGTACCTGAACGAGGCCGGGTTTGTAGTTTGGTCCTTCAGTCGTGTCCGACTCTCTGTGATCATATGGAGGCGGCACGCCGGGCGCATCTGTCTGTTTCTGGTTGTGCTTATCCATATGGTTTTTCTGGCAAAGATGCTGTAGAGGGTTGCCAGTTCCTTCTCATTTGTCTGACTTCTCTGCTATGATCTGCCCATCATGGGCGACACAACATGGTATAGCTCACAGCTTCATTGAGGTACACAAGCTCCTTCACCAAGACATGGTAGCGATCCAGAAGGGGATTAATACGTTGGGGACTTACATGTTTATAGCAGCTTCGTATCTGGTTCCCCAGATATTATTTAGGTCCATTGTGGGACTTTTTTCTAATAAAAGTTATATTTTAGATTATTATTAGTGGTTGATAAGTCAATTAGCAGTGTTTGCTTAATTTACAACTCGTTCCAAAGGTTAATAGGTGAGGTCAGGACAGGGCCGGAGGCAACAATTCCCCAACACATTAATTGAAAGTGACATAACGTAGGTATAATTTAAGGCAGCCTTTCGTATCCTCCAGAAATGTGTATCTTTTGTTAATGAGAGATGATTGCCATTCATTTCTGATTGGGCCATGAAACTTTGGGCCCATTGTCACCTAGGCATGCTCAAATCCAGCTGACCTCACATAAGAAAATGGACCCAGGACATTGGGTGACTCCGTGTATGAGAGTCCACAGCCGTATTCTGCGCTTTCATTCTCTGTTCCATTTCTGTAGGCTGCCATGACAGAGCCGTCCTGCTTTATGAGTACGTCGGGAAGAAGATTGTTGATCTGCAGCACACGGAGGTGCCCGACGCATTCCGAGGGCGAGGAATCGCCAAACACCTCGCCAAGGTACGAGAATCCACTGGAGGGAGACATTAAGGGCCATAATGCTTTAATGGAAGATCGAGTAAATGAATAGTATGTAATTTTTGAGGATAAGGCAGTAAATATTTGTGTGTGTGTATATATATATATATATATATATATATATATATATAATTTATATATATTGTTGTTCAGTCATTTTGGACTCCTTGTTACCCTATGGACCGCAGCATATCTGACGCCACTGCATTTCTGAGCTCCCTCAAGCTCATGTCCATTGCTTCTATTTCTTAAGCTATCCTTTCTCTGTGTGTGCATCTGCAATTTTGAGCAGAATTAGGCAAGAAAAAGTTAAGGTAGAAAATAAATCTATAATAGTTGTAGATGTGAGTAGCGCCTGCGCTGTGCGTTATGTGCAGGCGTTACTCACATCCTCATTGGTGGTAGTGCGAGCAAGGCGGGGGTGGGAAGGAGAGAGAAAGGAAAGGGTGGCGCGAGACAGAGTGCCGAGCGGGGGGGGGCGCGCGAGAGACAGAGCGCCGAGGGGGGGGGGGGGGCGAGAGACAGAGCGCCGAGGGGGGGGGGGGCGAGAGACAGAGCGCCGAGGGGGGGGGGGCGAGAGACAGCGCCGAGGGCGCACAGACAATTGAACATAACATATGACACCATCATTGATGACGGGCAAGTTACTAGTCATTAATATTTCATGAGAATACAATAAATTGTGATGCCTCTGCAGGATCCTGGAGGAATCCATGATACATATGCCTTGTGTCCCTACCACTGGAAGGCTACGCACTAACCTTCCTGTACAGACACATTTATCTAGACATACTTCCATTCTGGAGTTTCTATCTTATCTCCCCTCTCTTCTCTTCTCTCCCCTCTCTTCTCTCCCCTCTCTTCTCTCCCCTCTCTTCTCTCCCCTCTCTTCTCTTCTCTCCCCTCTCTTCTCTTCTCTCCCCTCTCTTCTCTTCTCTCCCCTCTCTTCTCTTCTCTCCCCTCTCTTCTCTTCTCTCCCCTCTCTTCTCTTCTCTCCCCTCTTCTCTTCTCTCCCCTCTGCTCTTCTCTTCTCTTCTCTCCCCTCTTCTCTTCTCTCCCCTCTTCTCTCCCCTCTTCTCTCCCCTCTGCTCTTCTCTCCCCTCTCTTCTCTCCCCTCTCTTCTCTCCCCTCTCTTCTCTCCCCTCTCTTCTCTCCCCTCTCTTCTCTCCCCTCTCTTCTCTCCCCTCTCTTCTCTCCCCTCTCTTCTCTTCTCTCCTCTCTCTTCTCTTCTCTCCCCTCTCTTCTCTTCTCTCCCCTCTCTTCTCTTCTCTCCCCTCTCTTCTCTTCTCTCCCCTCTCTTCTCTTCTCTCCCCTCCCCTCTTCTCTTATCTCCCCTCTTCTCTTCTCTCCCCTCCCCTCCCCTCTTCTCTCCCCTCCCCTCTCTTCTCTTCTCTTCTCTCCCCTCTCTTCTCTTCTCTCCCCTCCCCTCTCTTCTCTCCCCTCTCTCTTCTCTTCTCTCCCCTCTCTCTTCTCTCCCCTCTCTCTTCTCTTCTCTCCCCTCTCTCTTCTCTTCTCTCCCCTCTCTCTTCTCTCCCCTCTCTCTTCTCTTCTCTCCCCTCTCTCTTCTCTTCTCTCCCCTCTCTCTTCTCTTCTCTCCCCTCTCTCTTCTCTTCTCTCCCCTCTCTCTTCTCTTCTCTCCCCTCTCTCTTCTCTTCTCTCCCCTCTCTCTTCTCTTCTCTCCCCTCTCTCTTCTCTTCTCTCCCCTCTCTCTTCTCTTCTCTCCCCTCTCTCTTCTCTTCTCTCCCCTCTCTCTTCTCTTCTCTCCCCTCTCTCTTCTCTTCTCTCCCCTCTCTCTTCTCTTCTCTCCCCTCTCTCTTCTCTCCCCTCTCTCTTCTCTTCTCTCCCCTCTCTCTTCTCTTCTCTCCCCTCTCTCTTCTCTTCTCTCCCCTCTCTCTTCTCTTCTCTCCCCTCTCTCTTCTCTTCTCTCCCCTCTCTCTTCTCTTCTCTCCCCTCTCTCTTCTCTTCTCTCCCCTCTCTCTTCTCTTCTCTCCCCTCTCTCTTCTCTTCTCTCCCCTCTCTCTTCTCTTCTCTCCCCTCTCTCTTCTCTTCTCTCCCCTCTGCTCTTCTCTTCTCTCCCCTCTGCTCTTCTCTTCTCTCCCCTCTGCTCTTCTCTTCTCTCCCCTCTCTTCTCTTCTCTCCCCTCTCTTCTCTTCTCTCCCCTCTCTTCTCTTATCTCCCCTCCCCTCTTCTCTTCTCTCCCCTCCCCTCTTCTCTCCCCTCCCCTCTCTTCTCTTCTCTCCCCTCTCTTCTCTTCTCTTCTCTCCCCTCCCCTCTCTTCTCTTCTCTTCTCTTCTCTCCCCTCCCCTCTCTTCTCTCCCCTCTCTCTTCTCTTCTCTCCCCTCTCTCTTCTCTTCTCTCCCCTCTCTCTTCTCTTCTCTCCCCTCTCTCTTCTCTTCTCTCCCCTCTCTCTTCTCTTCTCTCCCCTCTCTCTTCTCTTCTCTCCCCTCTCTCTTCTCTCCCCTCTCTCTTCTCTCCCCTCTCTCTTCTCTCCCCTCTCTCTTCTCTCCCCTCTCTCTTCTCTCCCCTCTCTCTTCTCTCCCCTCTCTCTTCTCTCCCCTCTCTCTTCTCTCCCCTCTCTCTTCTCTCCCCTCTCTCTTCTCTCCCCTCTCTCTTCTCTTCTCTCCCCTCTCTCTTCTCTTCTCTCCCCTCTCTCTTCTCTTCTCTCCCCTCTCTCTTCTCTTCTCTCCCCTCTCTCTTCTCTTCTCTCCCCTCTCTCTTCTCTCGTCTCCCCTCTCTCTTCTCTCGTCTCCCCTCTCTCTTCTCTCGTCTCCCCTCTCTCTTCTCTCGTCTCCCCTCTCTCTTCTCTCGTCTCCCCTCTCTCTTCTCTCGTCTCTCTTCTCTCGTCTCCCCTCTCTCTTCTCTCGTCTCTCTTCTCTCGTCTCCCCTCTCTCGTCTCCCCTCTCTCGTCTCCCCTCTCTCGTCTCCCCTCTCTCGTCTCCCCTCTCTCGTCTCCCCTCTCTCGTCTCCCCTCTCTCGTCTCCCCTCTCTCGTCTCCCTCTCTCGTCTCCCCTCTCTCGTCTCCCCTCTCTCGTCTCCCCTCTCTCTTCTTCCCTCTCTCGTCTCCCCTCTCTCTTCTCCCCTCTCTCGTCTCCCCTCTCTCGTCTCCCCTCTCTCGTCTCCCCTCTCTCTTCTTCCCTCTCTCGTCTCCCCTCTCTCGTCTCCCCTCTCTCGTCTCCCCTCTCTCGTCTCCCCTCTCTCGTCTCCCCTCTCTCGTCTCCCCTCTCTCGTCTCCCCTCTCTCGTCTCCCCTCTCTCGTCTCCCCTCTCTCGTCTCCCCTCTCTCGTCTCCCCTCTCTCGTCTCCCCTTTCTCGTCTCCCCTCTCTCGTCTCTCTTCTCTCGTCTCCCCTCTCTCTTCTCTCGTCTCTTCTCTCTTCTCTCGTCTCCCCTCTCTCTTCTCTCCCCTCTTCTCTTCTCTCCCCTCTTCTCTTCTCTCCCCTCTTCTCTTCTCTCCCCTCTTCTCTTCTCTTCTCTCCCCTCTTCTCTTCTCTTCTCTCCCCTCTTCTCTTCTCTCCCCTCTTCTCTTCTCTTCTCTCCCCTCTTCTCTTCTCTTCTCTTCTCTCCCCTCTTCTCTCCCCTCTTCTCTTCTCTCCCCTCTTCTCTTCTCTTCTCTCCCCTCCCCTCTTCTCTTCTCTTCTCTCCCCTCTTCTCTTCTCTTCTCTTCTCTCCCCTCTTCTCTTCTCTTCTCTTCTCTCCCCTCTTCTCTTCTCTTCTCTTCTCTCCCCTCTTCTCTTCTCTCCCCTCTTCTCTTCTCTTCTCTCCCCTCTTCTCTTCTCTTCTCTCCCCTCTTCTCTTCTCTTCTCTCCCCTCTTCTCTTCTCTCCCCTTCTCTTCTCTCCCCTCTTCTCTCCCCTCTTCTCTTCTCTCCCCTCTTCTCTTCTCTTCTCTCCCCTCCCCTCTTCTCTTCTCTTCTCTTCTCTCCCCTCTTCTCTTCTCTTCTCTCCCCTCTTCTCTTCTCTTCTCTTCTCTCCCCTCTTCTCTCCCCTCTTCTCTTCTCTCCCCTTCTCTTCTCTCCCCTCTTCTCTCCCCTCTTCTCTTCTCTCCCCTCTTCTCTTCTCTCCCCTCTTCTCTTCTCTTCTCTCCCCTCCCCTCTTCTCTTCTCTTCTCTTCTCTCCCCTCTTCTCTTCTCTTCTCTCCCCTCTTCTCTTCTCTTCTCTTCTCTCCCCTCTTCTCTCCCCTCTTCTCTTCTCTCCCCTCTTCTCTTCTCTCTTCTCTTCTCTCCCCTCTTCTCTTCTCTCCCCTCTTCTCTCCCCTCTTCTCTTCTCTCTTCTCTTCTCTCCCCTCTTCTCTTCTCTCCCCTCTTCTCTTCTCTCCCCTCTTCTCTTCTCTCCCCTCTTCTCTTCTCTCCCCTCTTCTCTTCTCTCCCCTCTTCTCTTCTCTCCCCTCTTCTCTTCTCTCCCCTCTTCTCTTCTCTCCCCTCTTCTCTTCTCTCCCCTCTTCTCTTCTCTCCCCTCTTCTCTTCTCTCCCCTCCCCTCTTCTCTTCTCTCCCCTCTTCTCTCCCCTCTTCTCTTCTCTCCCCTCTTCTCTTCTCTCCCCTCCCCTCTTCTCTTCTCTCCCCTCTTCTCTCCCCTCTTCTCTTCTCTCCCCTCTTCTCTTCTCTCTTCTCTTCTCTCCCCTCTTCTCTCCCCTCTTCTCTTCTCTCCCCTCTTCTCTCCCCTCTTCTCTTCTCTCCCCTCTTCTCTTCTCTCCCCTCTTCTCTTCTCTTCTCTCCCCTCTTCTCTTCTCTTCTCTCCCCTCTTCTCTTCTCTCCCCTCCCCTCTTCTCTTCTCTCCTCTCCCCTCTTCTCTTCTCTCCCCTCCCCTCTTCTCTTCTCTCTTCTCTTCTCTCCTCTCCCCTCTTCTCTCCCCTCTTCTCTTCTCTCCCCTCCCCTCTTCTCTTCTCTCCCCTCCCCTCTTCTCTTCTCTCCTCTCCCCTCTTCTCTTCTCTTCTCTCCCCTCCCCTCTTCTCTTCTCTCCCCTCCCCTCTTCTCTTCTCTTCTCTCCCCTCTTCTCTCCCCTCTTCTCTTCTCTCCTCTCCCCTCTTCTCTCCCCTCTTCTCTTCTCTCCCCTCTTCTCTTCTCTCTTCTCTTCTCTCCCCTCTTCTCTCCCCTCTTCTCTTCTCTCCCCTCTTCTCTCCCCTCTTCTCTTCTCTCCCCTCTTCTCTTCTCTCCCCTCTTCTCTTCTCTTCTCTCCCCTCTTCTCTTCTCTTCTCTCCCCTCTTCTCTTCTCTCCCCTCCCCTCTTCTCTTCTCTCCTCTCCCCTCTTCTCTTCTCTCCCCTCCCCTCTTCTCTTCTCTCTTCTCTTCTCTCCCCTCCCCTCTTCTCTTCTCTCTTCTCTTCTCTCCTCTCCCCTCTTCTCTCCCCTCTTCTCTTCTCTCCCCTCCCCTCTTCTCTTCTCTCCCCTCCCCTCTTCTCTTCTCTCCTCTCCCCTCTTCTCTTCTCTTCTCTTCTCTCCCCTCTTCTCTTCTCTCCCCTCCCCTCTTCTCTTCTCTTCTCTCCCCTCTTCTCTCCCCTCTTCTCTTCTCTCCTCTCCCCTCTTCTCTCCCCTCTTCTCTTCTCTCCCCTCCCCTCTTCTCTTCTCTCTTCTCTTCTCTCCCCTCCCCTCTTCTCTCTTCTCTTCTCTCCTCTCCCCTCTTCTCTCCCCTCTTCTCTTCTCTCCCCTCTTCTCTTCTCTCCCCTCTTCTCTTCTCTCCCCTCCCCTCTTCTCTTCTCTCCCCTCCCCTCTTCTCTTCTCTCCCCTCCCCTCTTCTCTTCTCTCTTCTCTTCTCTCCCCTCCCCTCTTCTCTTCTCTCTTCTCTTCTCTCCTCTCCCCTCTTCTCTCCCCTCTTCTCTTCTCTCCCCTCTTCTCTTCTCTCCCCTCTTCTCTTCTCTCCCCTCTTCTCTTCTCTCCCCTCTTCTCTTCTCTCCCCTCCCCTCTTCTCTTCTCTCCCCTCCCCTCTTCTCTTCTCTCCCCTCTTCTCTTCTCTCCTCTCCCCTCTTCTCTTCTCTTCTCTCCCCTCTTCTCTTCTCTCCCCTCTTCTCTTCTCTTCTCTACCCTCTTCTCTTCTCTTCTCTCCCCTCTTCTCTTCTCTTCTCTCCCCTTTTTCTCTTCTCTTCTCTTCTCTCCCCTCTTCTCTTCTCTTCTCTCCCCTTTTTCTCTTCTCTTCTCTCCCCTCTTCTCTTCTCTCCCCTCCCCATGTAGACATGTCCATCTATAACTATGACTAATTGTTGGGCTCTCTCCATTCCTCCTGGTCACTTATGACCAGTTGATAAGGTCTCGGGGACCTGCACCAGTCCTAGGATCCATCATATTATTTGGAGATAGTCTGCAGAACCGACATAATGTACTAGATGAGGTCTGACTAGGGGTCTAGAGAAGGGTGCACAGGTTCGGTCCTGGAGGGCCACACCCAAGCCTGGATTTGAAGATATCCCTTCTGCTCAGTTATCCTGATTGACATACCTGTGTGCTGAAAGGATATCATCAAATCCTGGCCTGTGTGTGGCCCTCCAGGAGTAGAAACTCGCTTTCATATACTGGCTATTCATGCAGATTTATTGCATTTCTTGTCTACTTTTAAACACAATGATCTAATAATTTCAGCAAGAAACCATTATTATAAGTTCTCCTACTTGATAGATAATGCCAGGGTTGTGTTCCTTGTAGTTTTGACATTTTGCTTCGTCTGCCCCTCAGGCTGCCATGGACTTTGTAGTGGAGGAGGACTTGAGGGCTCACCTAACCTGCTGGTACATCCAGAAATACGTCAAGGAGAACCCTCTGCCGCAGTACCTAGAACGCTTGCAGCCTTAGCCTGGACTCCTGGGACCACCCATCTTATTCTAGCACGTGGAGCTCACTCTACACAGCCACTGGTGGACCACCTAGAGGAAGGGAGGCCACATTCAGAAGATGGATTTTGTACATGTGGCGTGAGGAACTCTTGTGCATTTGAGGACAAAAGCTGCCCCCTACCCTCAAGTCCTCTGCTTTTGGGGAAGGTCCAGATATCACTCCGCATCTCCTGTGGCTTCCATCTTGGGCATCTCCCATCTTAATGGATGTTTGGAGCAGTTGTCTCGGGTACCCAATATGCCCTCATCTATGGTTGGTCCTGTGCCAGCTGCAACCACATAGGGCAGACTTGTGGCCCTCGGGTTCCTTTTTGCAGAGGTCATGGGAGGAGCCTGTATCTCATCCGAAAAAAACCAGACACTGTTTGTGGATATCTGGCCATAAGAGGTCAACAGCATGAGACGCACAGAGACAACCCCGGGGCTGATGGGGCAAAGCAATCCTACAACATCTAAGTGTAATATCACCGGATTAACACTGTAACTGCCAGACACCCCAGTGGCTCTGCTCTATAATAATCTGCACAACTCTCTGGCAGTTAAATTGTTAATCTAAATTAAAGTGATGGTAACGTCCCACATTTTGCTATCATGACCTTGTTTCCCTGTCTTCTCTAGTTGTAATGTTTAAAACATGCTCTGTTAATTGATTGATACAAATGTGGGATTTTACTGTCCCTTTAAGAGGGTGATACACCCCCCTGTGTGGTAGGCGCATGTCCTCTCTCCTGCTAGTCTCCATTTTTTCTTTTTCCATTTGTTAGTACTTTTTCTCTTTTTTTTTTGCGTAATCGGTCTGGCACAGGTGGCGTGGGTGAAGATTTCTGCCATTGTACCCCCCTTTAAATGTCAAAGTGCTTTGTCGTTCCTGTACCCAGGGCCAGATTTGCATCTCAGGCACCCCTAGGCACAGCAGCTTCCTTGCCCTCTAGTTCCAGGCATCCGCTTAGTGGTGAATCTGTGAACTGCAGTATCTCCTTTCTTTATGCCGAGGAACATTTTGAAGCATGAAACGAGACGCCCTTCACAGGGAAGCGCCCCTAGGCGGCTGCCTGGATCTCCATATTTAGTTTGCTGTCTCCTACAACCATCAAACAGGGACACAGCAAATGTTCCAAATACAGTATATTATTAGTATTTATTGGGTTAATATTATTTATACAATTGCATATTCTTGTAGTAAAATGACATGATTTTTGTAAATGTTATTAGTCACGTGTCCTTTCTGATCCTCCCACCAATTTTTGCTTCTGATTATTTCCCGGCAGGTTACACATGCTCATAGTGATTAAAACTAGTGTATAAGAAGCTGGAATCAACATCAGAATTTTAATAGCCAATTAAAGTGTAATTTTTATAGTATGCTCTTATAAAGTACTTTATGTGCAAAATGTTTTTAAAATTAACTTTTTTTACCTTTTTTTTTTTGTATTCAGTTTTGCTTTGGAGGTAGCAGACATTTTATCTTTGTTCCTAACAGGATTAGAAACCTGTGCATTTAGATACAATGTCTAATTTAGTTCTACGGGATGCTTTTGTCATGTTGTAATCATAACAGAAGAGTAAATCCCAGTCGGATAACCCTCCACCTCATGCTAAAAGCAGACTAGAAGCCCATGATTAAATTACTTCTGAAACAAGGTGACACAAGTTCTCTAAAAATGTTTGTTACAAACATCATAAACATGTACATTTTTTCCCAAACTACACTGGTTCTTTAGACTCATGACCTAAAGTTAAGAAGAACGAAGTGGTCTTCAGAAGGACAGTCATTTCAAATATTTAGTGTAAGAAAATGCAATTTGTTCCTGTAGATAGTTGAAATCGGGGCTTGACAAATACCAGGAGCCAGGGAGCCACGGCGCCTAAATATCTGCTGGTTCCTAACATTTAAGATAGGATATTATTTATATATATATATATATATTATTTGGAGCATTTTTGTGCACCTTTTCCGTAAGCCGTTCCTTAGCATTCGCAGTCAGTTTCGCCGCCATTCCTTTGATCACTTGCTAATGACGCAGTAATGACTCCCCTTTGCCAGCAGCCATTGCACGACCAGTCCTGGAGGCTCTGGGTCTTTGCGTTTTTTTCCTCCTTCCAGCGTACCAGGCTCCAAATCACGGACATATTGAACTATTTTTGGACCCACTTCAGCTGCTTCCTGTGGTTTCCGTGGATCTGCTGCCGAGATGCTCTAATTACCCTGGCAAACCAGTTTGCCATCTTTAAACTAAGCAATACAGCAGAGGACTGCTCAGAAGCTGAAACATGGCCGCTCCCGTACAGACGCCCTGGATTAATAGAAGCTGTGCCCCTCTCCTGCGGGCGACGCCCTGCAAGATACTCTGTGTTTTTACTCTTTCACTGGGCGCCGCTCTGTGTTTTTGACCTTTGACACAGCAGAGGCCGGACAGGCGTCCTAGTGGACTGGTGCTAAGTGTATTGCTCCCTAATGCTGCCCTGAGAAGAACTCGGTCCTGTACCCCAGTATATCTTGTTATGATCATCTGTCCCTATTTTATATCTCCTTTCACTTTAAGAACACCTGTAATTTAAAGGGCCATCGCAGCGCTCCTACAAATCTGTTTCATTTGTTTATTTAATAACTGACAAGCAATAAAATCAATAAAAGATAATTGTGTTGCTTTTAAAAGTGAAAACTGAACGCTAATGATTCAGACTTTACCAACCCACCCTCACCGCCGCCTATAACGTGTCAAGGAGATCTGCCCAAGAGGCTATCCTGATCAGTGGCTGTCTCCTACCCTGCTATGGCCAATAGACCATTTAGATAAAAAAACCAGGACAGCCTCTTGGGCAGACCTTCACCCATGTCTTTGGCCATTATTAGGTAATAGAAAGAAGCAGCTCAAATATGAGTATTAAAAACTGTTTCTTTAAATGCCATTATGTGTTTTTGCTAGTTCAGTATTAAATAAGTGACCCTGTTGTATGAGCAGTGAGCACTACTGTAAGGGATGCTCAACATTAGCAGCTATGGAAGTTAAGGACATTTTATATATATATATATATATATATATATATATATATATATATATATATACTCAAGTATAAGCCGACCCGAGTATAAGCCGAGGCACCCATTGTACCACAAAATACTGGGTAAAATGAGTGACTCGAGTATAAGCAGAGGGTGGGAAATGTGCTGCCCCCTGTGGCCCTCTTGTGCCCTCTGTGTCCCCCATCTCTCTCCTGTGTCTCTTCCCCCCCTCCCTTATCACCCTCCTCATTCTCATCCTCCCTCCTCATCCTCAACCCCCCCATCCTCATCACCCCTACTCAACCTCCCTCCTCAACCCCCCCATCCTCATCCTCCCTCCTCAACCCCCCCATCCTCATCCCCCTCCTCAACCTAAACCCCCCTAAATACCTCCCCCTCGGCCTATACTCAAGTATATACGGTGTGTATATATATACACTCTTAATGGAAGCCATGTTTGATATGATTTTGGATTGCAAGAGCAAAGCCTTTGTGGGCACATTTGCATGTCCCTGCCAAGGTTCCCAGAATGCAGTGTAATAACTGTATTTCTCGTGGGTTCTGGGCATGAACACATTTTTTAACTTGTTTTAGACGTTCAAATGTGAGCACAAATGTACTATTTATTTACCAGTTTGCCTTGGTTCTTAGTTCTAACATTCCAGGTTCCTATGCTGAGTTGATCTTTGCAGCATCGGACTTTCCTTTCCTTCCAGACATATCCACAGCTGGGTGTCCTTTCGGCTTGGGCCCAACCACTCCATTAGATCTGGTGCTACTTGTACTTTTGCCCTCTGCTCACATAAGTACCTTCACCACGATAAGGTAGTGATCCGGAAGGGGATATATATATATATGTTCACCACAACAATTATTTAACATATGTTGGGCAAAAGAGCGATAGAAGCCTTTACCGTAAAATAAATAAATAGCACATCTGTGTTCACATTTGAATGTCTAAAACAAGTTAAAAAACCCTGCTTCCAGCTCAGAATTCCAAGAAAAATAGTTATTACACTGCATTCTGGGAAGCTGAGCTGGGACATGCAAATGTGCCCACAAAGGCTTCGCTCTTATCATCCAATACCATACTAAACCTTTATTTATTTATCACATATATAGTTGTGAGCAGGCGAGCCTGCTCAAGCCGTTGCTCACGCTTGTGGGCTTGTGTATCAAAGCGAGGGCCGCAGTTGCTGGCAAGGAGCGCCACAGGCGCTCCTTGCCAGCAACTGCGACCCTCTCAAACTGTACGTTGCAACGCAAACAACACGACACAGCAACTGCGACCCTCGCAAACTTTACGTCACAACGCAAACAACATACAAGACACGTTACGACCCATTAGGACCTTGCAAAAAACGTTCGCAACCCGCGGACAGGAAAAAATTAAAAACACAATAAATACAGACAGCACATACATAAAAAGGTTACCTACAGCAAGAGGAAGCATCCAGGACCTCAAAGAATGAAGTTACACCTTAATTTAACTCAAAATAAAAGAGTTTAAACACTCAAAAAGTCTCTAAGCGAGAGATAAAATGGCCGCCGAACAAAACGAAAATGAGGCTACAGCACTCTACCACAAGAAACCCACAAAAGACCTACAGATATTCCGATACAGACGCATACCACACATTACCCGCCATTTTACAACAATGCGGAACTACACCACTACGCTAACGGTTTCGTCTCGCGCACGCACACTATTACACTGCACACATTCAGCATGCTTACACAGCAGCTCCACACCACTAATGCTGCAGCAACATCAAAACACATTGTCAGCTCTTCAACACAATGCTTCAAAATAGGTAAAGTAGATTCATTTATTAATGTATTATATATGTGATTATTATACACCAGCATTAGCTACCTTACAATTTCATTGCCGTCATTGTTTGACGGGCAATTCTCTAGTATATTATAAATGCCATAAAACAGAACTTGGGAAATCCCAGAAATCTGATTTTCTTTAAAAAAAAGTATTCTCATGGCTTACTTTGTTGTTAATGTTGTTTTTCTGTTACTCAAATCCCAACCGTGAAGATTTTCCCAAACTAGACATTTCTAACATGGTGGAATTCCTATTTATTGAAGGTCTGGCCAATTAGTGATAACACAATATGGATTCCCTCATTTTATAACTTAAAGGGCCAGTGTAATGGTCAGTTGTACATCTATTGCACGTAGTGAGGATCAATGTAAATGTTTCAGATAATTATAATGAAAAAATAAAATTTGTTTCTTGAAATGGTTGTTTTTTAGGCTCCTCCCACCTTTTTACAATCAAGCAGTAGTGTCATTTACTCTGACTGCTAATGAGCAGGGAAGTGGTAGTATACTCTGCTACCATGTTAGTAGTTTGTAAATCATGGAAGTAATGATCTATACTAAATGTGCAATCGTGATGGGAGAAACCCTAATGTACTTTTCCTACACTATTCTTTATTTAAATATTTGGGTGATTTAAAAAGACTCTGTCACCCCAAAATCAAGTTATTTTTTGTTATCCATAAAGACCATGAAAAACTGTCAATCTGTTGTGTTATCCATTGTTATTTCCATGTTGTAGTTTTTGCTCTATTTGCAAATGAGTGGCTCATGCACATTAATTAGCTGCCTTGATGTGCTAATTGGGATTTCAGTCTTCTTGTCTGTATCTGTAATTGATAAAATAAAGATCTCCAATGTTATCTGGCAGTTAGACCCCTCTCCCACCCTTTTAAGTACTGTGAGCCGCACATTAGCATACAAAAGCTGCAAAATAATTTCTTAATATTTCAAGAATGATATACTGTAGAGAAAAACTGCTAGTACAATGTATTTTTAAAATCACATAAACTTCTTGTTGGTGTGACATGTCTTTCATCTTTTTCCTAGAATGGCTGGGGGAGTTTTTAAACTAGTAGGTGGGGGGGAGGGATGAGATAGAAGTAATGGGGTAGTAAGCGTAGAGGGGGTAAGGAACGCATTAACTAGTCATGGGGGAGGAGATGGGGGGAGGGTTAAGTATAGCCAATAGGGAGGTATTGCTAAGTAACTCAAGTACAGTGGCAGGCACTTCAGAACTACAGACTCATAACATAAGGTGTATGCTTCCTAAAGCCAGAAGCTTGCCAGGAAAAATGGGAGAGTTTGAATTATGAGCAGTTAATGAAAAATGTGATTTAATAGGCATTACCGAAACGTGGTGGGATGAATCTCATGACTGGACTGTTAATCTGGATGGTTATAACCTATTTAGGAAAGATAGAGGCAATGGTAAAAGAGGAGGAGGGATTTGTCTGTATGTTAAGCCTGAATTTAAGGCTATACTCAGAGAAGATATTTATGGTGGAACTAGTGATAAAGTTGAATGTTTGTGGGTAGAGTTAAATAGCGGAGCAGCAAATTCCAAAAGAATATTAGTAGGAGTATGCTATAAACCCCCAAATATAGCTGAAAGTGAGGAAATACAATTATTGTTACAGATTGGAAATGCAGCGAAGCATGGGCAAGTTCTAATAATGGGAGATTATAATTACCCTGAAATAAACTGGATAAATGAGACCAGCAGTTCAGCTAAGGGGAGCAGGTTCTTGAGTACACTCAGGGATCATTATCTGGCCCAGGTTATACAAGAGCCTACTAGAAATGAAGCCATCTTGGATTTAGTTGTCACGAATAATATTGATATAGTATCAAATGTGGAAATAGGGCAACCTTTGGGAAACAGTGATCACAACACAGTCTCATTTGAGATTGAATTAAAAAAACAACATTTTAAGGGGCCAACAAAAACTCTAAATTTTAAAAGGGCAGATTGTAACGGTCTAAGGGCAGCGATACAAAGTATAGACTGGGACAGAGGCATGATGGGTAAAAACACTGAACATAAATGGACAACATTTAAATCCTTACTAAATATACATACACATCGGCATATACCAAGTGGGAATAAAAGTAAAAGGAGTAAATCACATCCAATGTGGCTTACCAATGATTTAAAGATCAAGATACGGAGTAAAAAACAGGCATTTATATTATACACACAAGAGGGGACAGAGACAGCTTTACGGGAATACAAGGAAATCAACAAGGCAGCAAAAGCGCGATTAGACTGGCTAAAATAGAAAATGAAAAATTAATTGCAAAAGAGAGGAAGACTAACACTAAAATATTTTTTAAGTATATTAATGGGAAGGCGGCGAGGAAGGAAGCTATAGGAACATTACAATGTGACACAGTCTGATAATTAGTGACCAGGAAAAGGCAGATGAGCTAAATAGGTTCTTTTCTTCAGTATACACAAGGGAGGTACCAGTGGTTGGGACATAATGGGCTACACTACCTTTGCCAAATAATTGGTCAACCCAGGAAATAATCCAAAAGAGATTGGAGAAAATAAATGTTAATAAAGCCCCGGGACCTGATGGAATACATCCAAGGGTACTGAGGGAACTGGGGTCTGTAATAGCCAAACCATTATATTTCATTTTTCAAGATTCACTCAACACAGGGTCTCTACCAGATGACTGGAGAAAAGCTGATGTGATACCTATATTTAAAAAGGGAGCAAGAGCAAATCCGGGGAATTATAGACCAGTGAGCCTCGCTTCTGTAGTGGGGAAGCTTTTAGAAGGGTTAATAAGCGATAATATACAAGAATATGTCTATTTGAACAGGATTATAAGTAGGAGCCAACATGGATTTATGAGGGATAGGTCATGTCAAACAAATCTAATTAGTTTCTATGAGGAGTGTAACGGAACCCATCACTGTTTTACCCTGTTTTATGATTATTATGGTTAAAATATGATCCTACTATTATACTGCATGTATGTTGGTTTATGCTCTGCAGAATATTGTCCCAGACATTTGCAGCTACTTGGCATGGGAGATAATCCTGTTACAGAGACTCCGCATAAGATAAAAGAAGTCTATTGTATACAGTGTTTTCATTCTCAGATAAGAACAAAGAAGTGTAATTGAATCAATGTCTGATTGTATCAAAGTTGCCAGGGAGCCTCGGGGAGTTGTGACCCACTTATTGTTCTCTTTATGTGTATTGTGCGGCCAAATATGGGCATGTGTATTGCCTGTGGGAAGAGATGGGTATAAATATTTATGCACATAACAAAATAAAGTGAGTATTCATTTGACTCCCAAATTGTGTGTCGTAAAAAATGGGAGGTCGGGATGGTGAAACTGTAGTGCCTCTTGGGTTTTTTACCGTATACCAGCGGAGATATTGGACTGCGTGTTCCAGCTCCGTTACAAGGAGGTTAGTAGGAACCTGGATCAAGGCAACTCAGTGGATGTAGTCGTTTTGGATTTTGCAAAGGCTTTTGATACAGTGTCACATGGGAGACTATTGGGCAAACTAAGGGATACAGGAATTGCAGTAAATATCTGCTCATGAATTGAGAGCTGGCTAAAAGACAGGAAGCAAAGGGTTGTTGTAAATGGAACATACTTGGATTGGACTAATGTGGTAAGTGGGGTTCCTCAGGGTTCAGTATTAGGTCCTCTCCTTTTTAACATATTTATTAATGACTTAGAGGTATGATTGGAGTGTGGTGTCTCCATTTTTGCTGATGACACAAAGTTGTGCAAGGTAATTGAATAAAAAAATGATGTACTTTCCCTCCAAAGGGATTTGCATAAATTTGAGGAATGGGCGGCTAAATGGCAGATGAGATTTAATACAAATAAATGTAAAGTTATGCATCTGGGAAGGAAAAATAGCCATGCAATTTATAATCTTAATGGAGCAAATCTAGGTGTATCTGGTATTGAAAGGGATTTGGGACTACTGGTGGACAACCACCTAGGTAACAGTGCTCAAAGCCAAGCAGCAGCTGCAAAGGCAAGTAAAATATTAGCATGTATTAAGAAGGGTATAGAAGCCAGGGAAGCAAATATAATTCTGCCACTATACAAATCTCTAGTACGCCCTCATTTGGAATATGGAGGACAATTTTGGGTACCACTTCATAAAAAGGACATTTTTGAGCTAGAAAAGGTGCAGAGAAGGGCAACAAAACTAATAAGGGGAATGGAGGGGCTAAGTTATAAAGAAAGACTAAGCAAACTAAACTTATACACTCTAGAAAAAAGCCCCCTAAGAGGAGATATGATTACCTTATATAAATACATCCAGGGTCAGTATAAAGATTTGTCAAGGGAACTTTTTGTGCCAAGAGGTTTTTAACTGACAAGAGGACATCCTTTGAGATTAGAAGTAAAAATATTTCACCTTAAAGAAAGAAAAGGGTTCTTCACAGTAAGGGTGGTTGATCTGTGGAATTCTCTACCAAAGGAGGTGGTGACAGCAGATTCGATAGATAACTTTAAAAAGGGATTGGATATATTTTTTATATTTGGAAATTTTTATTATCACACATGTCATAGGTAGCTGCATCGATTTCAGACTCGCAGGTCTGCAACATTTACAACATTGTTATTTGACATGATTCCAACCTTTATTGACATACAACACTGTGATAACTCTCCTCTCCTTTTCCCTTTTCTGATACTTATATGTCTTCCCCTGATGTTAAACAAGTTAGTAGATATGCCCTAGCGGGCTTTGTGTGTGGGAATATAAATGTAGTTTGAGTATAATGTATTCAGTTCGTTAAATTTTTAGATCTCCTTCTTGTTCACGTAATTGTGCTGTCTGTATTTGCTACCCAATAGGTTTACCAACATAACTAAAAAACAAAACAAAACCTGTACCTCGTGTTTTACTAGATTCTGCACTCCGACCGTGATTCACGGTCTTACCTTCAATCTTGACGTCTCCCCCGGTGTGGAAGTGGCTGCCCTGATCCCTGCGTCCATTCACCTCTTTCCTGCTAACACAGGGTCGCGTGTTGAGACCTATTCCATGTCCCCCAAATTTTATGAAAAATTATTAGTGTGTTGTGAGTGTGTCATCTTTTCGTAAATTTGTATGTAATTCAGTTTATTTACGATTTCTGCTATGCTCAGAGTCGTCTTCAACCACTTTTTGGCTAAATGGCATTTGGCTGCTAGCATAACATATTGAATCCACTCGTTTTGGTATTTAGACAAGTTGGAGTCTGGTATTCCCAGCAAGCATCTATCAATCATGGGGCGTAAGTCTACTTCCAATGTGTCTGAAATTAGGCCGGTGACTTGACTCCACGTGGTCTTTGCAACCTGGCAATTGCACCATATGTGTTGGAATGATCCCACCTCTTGGCAACCTCTAAAGCAGTTTTGGGGCGCTGCCGGGTTCATTTTGTGTAACTTGTCAGGGGTGTAGTATGCCCTGTAAAAGACTTTGGTCGCTGTCTCCATGTGGCTAAAGTATAAGGAACCCCTGGTCAGTCTTGCACTAATTTTGTTCCATGCTTTGCAGTCCCAAACTACCCCCAACTCTCTTTCCCATTGGAGGACATTATTCGGTTTGTGCTCATCTCCAATTTTGTTTACTTCCATGTAAATTGTTTTAAGTATGCCTCTGGTCAGAGGTGCTTTACGGCACACCTTTGTGAGCCATGTTGTTTGTGGCATTCCATTCTCCCTAACTAGGGACGAGATAGCATGCCGTATTTTATTATAGTGGAAATACTCTCGGATGGGTAGTTCATATTTCTCGATAAATTGCTCTTTTGTCAGAAGACTATTTCCTTCTATCCAACCCTCTAGCCTGTCTAGTTTCTGCGTCGTCCACCAGCTCAGTGAGTCAGTGACAATAACCTCTACGCCATTTAAACAGTTGAACGTGGGTGTTAGGGCGCTGATCGCTGGTTTCAAGTGGTGTCTGGACGAGGTCCTTTCCCACTCTCCCAGTCCTAATTTGATCATCGGGTTGTTATCTCCTAGCTTGTGAGGCACTACGCTATTAGTTATCCAGGGCAGAGTGTCCCATTTCAAAGGCCTTATCTGGAAGTTCTCTATAAAAACCCACAGGGGTTGATAAGTGATGGAGTGTGCTTGCGGGATGAAGGATATTTGGGCCGCGTTGTAGTACAGCCTAAAGTTTGGGCAACCCATGCCTCCCAGAGTTTTGTGTGCATACACGTTTTTTTTGTTATTTCGGGGTCTTTTATATCCCCATGTAAATCTAAAGGTATCTCTTTGGAACATGTCAAGTTCTCTTTTATTAATGGGAACGGGGAGCGTCCTGAAGTAATACAGGATTCTTGGTAGGATATTCATTTTAATGGCGTTCAGTCGCCCTGACCAAGAGAGTTTATATTTATACCACTTATTCAATTCTAGTCTTAGTTCCCGGTACAGGGGGATATAGTTCGCCCCATATATGTTTTCTATTTCCGGTGTTAACTTAACTCCTAGGTATTTGAGGTGTTTTGGGGGCCATGTGAATGGGAACTTGTCCTTAAGCTGCTTAATTTGTTTTTGGGGGAGTCTAGAGCCCATTGCTTCCGTCTTATCTACGTTAATTTTTAATCCCGAGATGCCCCCAAACGTTTCCAACAGGGCCAGGATGGCGGGTATGGAGCTAAGGGGGTCTGTGAGTGTGCACACGATGTTGTCCGCAAAGAGGCAGCACTTAAAGTTGTGCAAACCCACCTCTACTCCCTTAATAGCTGTACTGTTCCTGATGGCTTATGCCAGGGGTTCTACTGTTAATGCAAAGAGAAGCGGTGAGAGTGGGCAGCCCTGTCTCGTGCCTCTACTTATCCGAATGGGCATCCCCGGGTAAATTGATGTTCGCTATGGGGTCTTTGTAAAGTGTGTTGATAAGGTTAGTGAATTTCCCCGCAAACCCAAATTTCAAAAGGGTGGCTAGGAGAAACGTCCACTCGATCGAGTCGAATGCTTTTTCTAGATCTATGCTCAGGGTACAAAGTGGGATGTATCTATGTTTAGCAATATGGAGGAGGTTCAGGATTCGTCTTACATTATCTCCTGCTTGCCGGAGAGGAATGAACCCCACCTGGTCTTTGTGAATCAGCCTAGGTATAATGGCTGCCAATCTGTCCGCCATTAATTTTGTCAGAATTTTGATATACCCTTGAATAGGGATATGGGGTGGTAGTTTTCTACTTTATTTGGGTCCCTTCCCTGTTTGGGGATAAATATAAGATTTGCCTGGTTAAACTCTGGGGGCATGGATCCCCCCCCCCCCCCCAGGGCTGCGTTACATAATTTTGTCAGTAGTATGGCCAGTTCTGCTTCGCATGCTAAATAGTATATGTTCGTGAAGCCATCAGGTCCGGGGGCTTTCCCTTTCTTAAGGGAACGTATCGTCTTGCACACCTCTTCTACTGATATGTCTGCGTTTAGTTGGTCTACTTCCTCTTTAGATAGACTAGGGAGGTCCTGACTTCTTAAGAAGTCCTGGATCTGGAACTCGCTTGCAACCTGCTTAGTGGAGTATATCTCTTGGAAGGCTGTTATGAAAGTTTCTTTTATTTCATTCTGTTTTTTGGTGATATTACCTTTCCTATCTCTTATTTGGTTTATTTTGTCATCTCCCCTTTTATATCGGAGCCTCCTAGCTAACATTGAGGAAGGTTTATTAACTTGGGAGTAGAATTTATGCGAGGTCTTTTTAATGGCTAGCCCCGTTCTTGCTGCTAGGACCGCATCCAGCTCTAGTCTAGTTTTATCGATAATATTTTGGGTTTCCCTGCTAAACTTGGCTTGATTGTCTCTTTCTAACTTTTGCAGCTTGTTAGTGAGGGCATTTTCTGCCTGTAATTGCTGCCTTCTACGTGTCACTGCTAATTTCATTAGTACCCCTCTTATGTACGCTTTATGGGCTACCCATGACCAGCCAATTCCTGTCTCGGGGATGTTGTTTATTTCAAAGAACGCTTTGATCTCCTCCTTAACCTGGGTTGGACATGAGTCCCTCGTTGAGGCTCCACTGTTTACCCCCTCCAGATTCAATCTGATATAAACTACTGCCTGATCTGACCAGGGGCATGCTAGAATTTGGGAATCAATCGTATGATTGAATAGCGAGGCTTCTACTAACAGCGTGTCAATTCTTGAGTATGTGCCGTGTGTGTTTGAGAAAAATGTGAACTGCTTGTCAGCTGGGTGTATCCCTCTCCATGCGTCTATCAATTCCAGTTCTGCAAGTAACTTATGTGCTATCTGGAGTTTCTTGGCATCTCTGTTAAGTGAGGATTTCCCCGATCTGTCTAGTAGGGGTTGCAGTGTCAGGTTTAGGTCACCTCCCATAATTACCCTTCCCATGTTAAGATGTTTCATAGTTCTTAGTAATGCTATTAATGTATTTGCTGGGTTTGTGGTTGGGGCGTACAGATTGACCAGGGAGACCCTCATGCCCTCCTTGTCTTTTAGTTGATTCTCAAATGTAAACGGTAGGTCCTTGTGTATTAGAGTGGCTATACCCGTTTTCTTATATTGTTGGCAGCACGTGTATACATTTGGGTAATCACTATGTAGGAATGAGGGGACCCTGCCTTTCGCAAAGTGTGTTTCTTGGAGAAAAATAATTGCAGGTTTAATTTTTTTATAGTATAGAAATGCTTTACGCCTTTTGCAAGGTGAATTGAACCCCCTCACGTTGTGCGTGATTATAGTGTGTGTACTATCCATCTGGTACCCTAGTTGTTTGTCTAAGATCTCTAGTTATGTGCATCACCTGTAAGTGACCATCTCTTCTGAGTGCACTAGTGACCGTGAGGGATACAGGAGCGGGGCCTCCACTCCACACTCCAGGGATTTTTGACGTCTGATCGTTTCTAAGTTGCGAGGTACTAACCTTAATAAAAAAGGAAAACATAACATAGGTTAACAACTTGTTTAAGCTATTGCATAACTTTAACTTGTATTTCAACATTGTAACTTTATTTTTCCTCCCTGTACACCACCTAGTCCTATGGTAGTCAAGGCCTCAGGACACTCTCTCCCTTGCCTCTGACGGCCCCAGGGGAGGAATCTACTTGGTTTAAAAAACCTCAGGGTTTCTGGGCTAATTCTCCCACCCCTTAACCAAGTCGTGTCTTCCCACTATCGCTATCCTCCATAGGTACTTAATACTGTCGGTTAGTTAGCGTTCCCCCTAGACTATCCGTGTGCTCCTATTACTCCCCCAGTCTGGCTAGACTAGTTAAAATACCCCCTTCTGCCTTCCACTACCTAATGTCTACTATCTCACCTTGTGCTGGCTAAGCCCCACCCTGTGTTGTATAGTTTTGTGCCCTAGAGTCCCTGGGCTCAGTGCTAGTAGACATACTGCGGAAAAAACTATGTACTTTGAGGCCACCCGTGTCTATCATTAGTTCTTATGCGGTGGAGACCCTTTGCCCCTCTTAGTCCTTTCTTGATAGATCTATGTCCTTTCCCCTTTAGGACCCTTGGCTAAAAATCAACTCAACCTGTGGAGGGTATGTGTTATTAGTCCATAGACATAGTACAATTTTCAGTAAATCAGGCTAGTCTTTCAAAAAGTCCTCAGGAGTGCTCTCATTTTTGCTGAGTCTGTCTGGATAGTTCTGGAGGCCGTCCTTGTGGACTGAATCTCCTTCTGATTCTTAATTGTTTCAGTTAGACGCGCCTGAGCCCTGGCCTGCCTCTCTCGTTTCTGAGTTTGTAGCAATGTTCCCCAGGTGTTTAGAGGCCTCTGTATTCCTTTCGGGTAAGCCGGTCTTTGTGTTGTCTGGAGCCATTAACTTTAGCCTTGCCAGTATCTCCATGCATTCATCCAAGTTTTGTACTCTGTACGTTTTCCCACCTAGATGGAAAGTGAGGGCAAATGGGAAGCCCCATCTGTATATTATTTTGTGTTGTTGTAGCGCGCACAGTGCCGGCCTAATTTCTCTTCTCTTTTGGAGGGTGGATGGGGCCAGGTCCATGTAAATCTGTATTTTCGACCCGTCTGGGCCTGTCAGGATCTGTTTTTTCCTAGTCTCCATTAGGACTGCGTCCCTTGCTTTCTGCAGAACAAATCTCAACATGATGTCTTTAGGGAGATTGGGGTCTTTTGCGGAGCCTATCGCTCTGTGTAGTCTCTCTATGGCCCAGTCCGATTCATCTGTCGTAGGCAGGAGGGAGTGCAGTAGGCCTTTTGTGTAGGACATCAGGTCTGTTACTTTGTTCGGGACGCCCCTGATGCGGATGTTGTTTCTGCGCAACCGATTCTCTAAATCTTCAATTTTAGCTTGCATTTCATTTATTTGATTAGAGTTCTGCTCTGTTTCAAGCCTGCAATGCTCATGTGATTCAGCCAGTTGGTCGAGGTTTTCTTCCAGAAACTGCGTCCTCTGGTTCAACGTGTGGATGTCTTTGCGGAGGTCTTTCACTGCCGAGTGTATCTCCTCCTGCAGCATTAGTTTAATTTTTTTGAGTGAGCAGTCTGCAATAACCATGGGGGTACTCTGTGGCTCCTCCGTTTCCGATGGGTCCTGCACTCCTGCTAGGTCCGACTTTGGGCTCCTGCTTGAGGACTGGCTGCTATCTGTTGATTTATAGAAGTCTTGGATGTTTTTGTTGCTTTGGCTTCTCTTTGATGCTTTTGAACTTGTCCGAGTGGCCATTTTGTATGTATTTTCTGGCCAGGCTCTGAGGTAAGTAGACGTGAGGTCTTGTTAATGTACGGCCTGGATAAAGCGGTTCTAACGGGCGGTGTTCTGTCTCTTTAGTTCCATTGGAGATTTGTTGCTACTGTACCCATGGAGATATCTCGTGTGGTCCTGTTAAACTGTCATTTTCACCAGCATATAGTTCTCTGTACCAGGGTCATATGCTGTTCAGACATGATATGTTGTGCAGCTTAGTTTGTGAGTCCTGTGTCTTCAGGGCTGCTGCTCAACCCCTGCTTCCCTCCCTGGTAGAGCAATTCGGGTTTATGGACCCCCAAACTTGGGCTGTGTGGCCCACTCTTGGTGGTTTCTTCCCCTACCTGGGGCTCTCTGCAACCTTGGGGGTGGGATTGGCCTTTTTGGCCTGTGGCCTCTTACCCCACGTCGTAGCTTCACAATAAGAAATTTTTAAGGGTACCTTTCAAGTACCATCAGCTGTGGGTTCAAGCTCAGGGAGATCTTTTTTGTCAGACCTTAGTAGCTCAGTCAATAGATCTTATGCAGAGTGACTCTTTCCCCTTTAGGGCTCAACAAAGTCTAGTTCCTTCAAACTTTAGCTCCCACAGGGCCTCCTTATTTCCAGATTTTAGGGGGAGAAGCTGTGTAATAGCCTTTACACAGGTGTGCTGCCTGTTACAGGCTTGAGCAGCTTATGTTTAGGCAGCCCTGGACCTCCTTAGATGTGCAGTGTCCACCACAAGAGCCCCTGTGGAGCTAGTACAATCTTCAGGGTACTCACTGTTTGCAGGCCTCTGTCAATCCAAGATGGCCGCCGTCTCTCCTGACCTCTCCCTAAGATGGCAACTGGAGCTTCCAGGCCCCACCTGCACCTCTCCTTTCCTCTCACACAGCCCTTCTGATGCCTTGTGCAACCCCCACCCAACCACACCAGCGACCCCCAGGTGCACCGGCAGGTCTGTTACACAGGTTTTTTGCCTCTCACCACGGGGTCTGCTGGGCTGGCTGGCAGGCTCTGGATCCACAGCTACTAGCTCTGTTTTGCTGCTAATAGAGCAGGCTCAGGGTCCCCCGGGGGTTACAGGTGACCTCTTCCTACTACCCCAATATTGAAAAAAGGCACTCTGCCCCTTCTATGTGGGAATTTAGGGCCAAAACACAGAGTTGGCCCTGGAGCTCTCTCCACACACGTCTGCTCCAGTCAGACACAAACTCAGCCCCTTGGATATATTTTTTAATAAAAAGGGCATCAAGGGTAAATAGAGACGGGGTATTATCCAGAGATGTATACGATCGCCAGTATCTAGGGTCAGGAAGGAATTTTATATATTTTTCCTGTTGGGACAATTGGTAACGTCAACGATCAATTAACAATAAATCTGCGTATTGCAGATCAGAGGAGATCTAAAAAGGTTGAACTTGATGGACTAAGAGTCTTTTTTTTTTCAACCCAAATTACTATGTAAATGTCATAGAACATTTACTTTTAGGAAGTCCTCAGAGTAGCAGTTTCTCAAATTAGTCTTCCTGATGGCTTTCATGTAGGGTGCCATGTTTTACAGCTGTGACCTGAGGCCAAACCTACAGGGAGGGTCTTCACACTGACCCTGTCTCCTACTACTCTGCTGCAGTGACAGTCCCGCCCCTGGGCATGGCCATGGAACATGGCACCCTACATTAGAAAGAACAGGAAAAAATGGGAGGTTCCAAAAGGTGAGAACTTTTACTCCATGGGCTACTAGAAGTAAATGAAGGTGTGATATATCACAATTTACACTGAGGAAGATAAATATATAAAAACAGAAACATTACTTAAAGGAAACTCGTTTGTAATGTTTAAACCCCCCTCATGACAGCAAATGTGTGACCCCCCCATGTCTATTTATTGCAGCAGCTACTGTCCTGTATAGCTCTGTATGTACATGTACATGTGCAATAAACACTCTCGGTTTTCTAGTATATGTTGTCTCTGTGCATTTAAAAAAAAAAAAGGTATAAACTTGACTAAAATTAGAATTTAGTTAAACATGTTCTCCTGGAGATCTTGTGTCTTTGCAGTTGGTTATTCACCCGTATAATTCGTTCTTCTCTGACGGTTGCATGTTCTCTCCTGCTCTCATTGGCTTCGTCCCTGTCCGTCTGGCCCTTGCTCCTCCCTCCATGCTGCCCCCTTCACGCCGCCATTATCCACTCCTGCGTGCCCGCCTCTCCCTTCCGCTGCTCCACGCCCGTCCTTTCCTCCGGATGCTCCCATTCTCCTGTCTCCATAGCCTCCGTTGTTCACCTCTTCTGGTTTTGGGCCTTTGCTTTCCCGTCCTGTCTGCTGCGCACCTCCCCTTCTCCACAAGTCCCTCACTTCGCCTCTTCTCATTGCCTGCCTCTCGGTTCTGGGTCCTTCGGTCCTCCTCGGTCTCTGTTGCTTGTCACCAGCTGTCACTGCGGTCTTCTGTTCCCTGCGTCTCGGACCCTCGCAACCCAGTTCAGTATCCTGCGCGCTGCTCCTTCCCCTTGCGTATCATAATCTTAGCATACTAGAGCCATATCTTGCCATACCATACTCCTATCATACCTATCTGCACCATCTTGCATTATTTTAGTAGTATATCGTGCCATATCTAACAGACATACACCCAGAATACCAGCATATATCAGACCGCATCATACAAAGCCAAAGTATAAGTCATATCTTATACTATTGTACTACTTGTATTCCAAACCGCATCTTACCGTAACATACCCCAAGCATACTGTATCAGATCTCTAGCATTCCAAGTCATAACATACTATATAATACTCATACGGAATCCTTTGAAGTGATATTGTACTCCTTGCTTACCAAATAATACCATGCTTATTGCACTCTACAACTATCCTACCCCTTGCAAACCACGTCCTATCTTACTGTATGACACAGTCAACATACAAACTCGTATCATATTACTAGTATCGCGCCGCTAGCACGCCAGTCATATTGTACCGTATTGTTCTCTTAGAGTACCGAGTACTATCGTACTCCTATCATACCAAGTCCTTACATACTGTATCACACTAACATAGCAAATCATATCCTACCATTTCATATTCCTAGCGCACCAAGTCATACTATACCAAGCCATATTCCTAGCATTCTGAGTCATATGCTTCACATCATACTCCTAACATACTAAACCTCACCATAGCGAATTTCACTCCAAGAGGATAGAATCATATCATACGGTAACGCCCACCTAATGCACAAAAATCACATACCATTCGGTATTCCTATGTACCGAGTAATTTCTTTCTACTTCATACATCTGCAGTTCCAAATCATATCATTCACCTTACGCACCAAGCAATATTGTTCTGTATCGCACTCCTAGCATACCACACATACAATCAAATCCTTACTAAGAATCCTAGAACTCAAAAAAGGATCCCAACCTCCTAGCCATATGCCAACAGATGGTCCGTTGTTTAAGCTACTGCTAACCGTCTTCTGAATCCTACCTTCAGATCTGAAACATCCACTACCATCTCTACCACGATCTTCTTAGCATTCCACAGTTCCTAGCAGCCCAGGCTATTTACAATATCACCTCCCACCAATATTCCTCGCAAGACATCATCTAATGAAAGATGGAAATCCTCCTGCTATGACCACTCCATCCATAACTCCACCACTAACTTGCACTAAACATACCAGGCCATCTCAAATTAGATGTAATTGTCAAATTTCCTACTGACTTTATACTTTTGGGCGTTTTATCAGGCTCGGACAACATAGCCACACGTCAACACGGCACACATCAAGCTACCTTCCCTAAAGAGAAGGCTTCGACCACAAATGCTAGGTTATTTTAACCTGGAGTTGTGTGAGCGGCTGTAAATCCCCATCTTCTCATACATTTTCACCAACCTGTACACTCACCTTCTTGTCAATTCCCTCACCCACTTCTCTAGCTTCATTTCATGTAGAGTTTGGGAAAGAGGTAGCCCTCCAGTTAGGCAGGACTAGAGGGGGAGAGGTTCCCTGTGGGACAAAGGATTACTATACAGGAACTCGGAGAGGATAGGGGCTGGGTCCATACTGATCCCCATGAAACAGTTGGTAGTACCACAGAAATATAGGCAGGAATTACTCTGGATAGACCATGATATTCCGTTACCCGGACATCTGGGATTTAGATTAACTAAATACCGGCTAACTCAGAACTTTTTCTGGCCCGGGGATTTCAAAAAATATTCGACAGTACTGTCAGACTTGTGACATCTGTCAAAGGATGGGTAAGAGAGGGGACTGCCATCAAGCAAAACTTCACCCCCTTCCAATTATCGAACAATCGTTTAGCAGGGTAGCAGTAGATTTGGTAGGGCCCCTAACTAGACCGAGTCCTTCCGACAAGAAATACATCCTGACCCAAGTAGATTATGGCACTAGATACACAGAGGCGGTCCACGCTGAGAAGGTCGTGGATTTCCTGATGCAGATATTCTCTTGATGGGATTTCCCAGAGAGATTATTTCGAATCAGGACACCCAATTTACCGCAGAAGACACCCACCAACTCTGGAGACTATGCGGAATAAAGCATAGTAAACTTGGCATACCACCCCAAGTCCAATGGTCTCTGTGAACGTTTTAATGGGACGCTAAAACAAATGCTCCCATATGTGTTGGAGTTTAGGGACTTCCTGGAGGAGTTGACCCAGACGGTACAATCCAACCTCCAGGTGGCCAAACTTCAGCTCCGATGATACGATAGGGGAGCCAGGGACTGGAGCTTTCAAGTGGGACAAAAAGTATTGATTTTGAAACCCGTCCGCAATGACAAGCTGCAGGCCGCCTGGCAGAGCCCATACCGGGTGGTAGAACATTAATGCCATACCACCTTTGTGATTGGCCCATGCGGATTAGGGGGAAGACGCATGCTCCTTGTGAATATGCTAAAACCCTATCATGAGAGCACAGAGGATGTGGCAGCTATTTGCGCCCCAGCCTCCTAAGATTTTGAGAACCTCTCTCTACCAGACCTCTTAGAAAAAGCAGACCAGACAGAGGGCTTCGGAGGGGTACAGCTAGGAGAGCGGCTGAGTCCACAGGAGCGTACCCAGGCGCAGAAGTTGATCAGGGGGCCACTTTCTCCAATCTGTCTGGATACAAACCTCTGGCCACTCACCGCGTAGAGACCCACGGCCAATTACCACTACGCCAAACTCCCTACCGCATCCCTGAATCTGTAAAGAAGAATATGCGTAAAGAGATTCAGGAGATGCTTCAGCTAGGGGTTATTGAACATTCTGATAGTCCCTGGGCATCCCCGGTAGTGCTAGTACCAAAGCGGGATGGAACGACCCGATTCAGTGTGGACTATAGGAGGCTAAATGACACAACGGTGTCTGATGCCTATCCAATGCCCAGGAATTACTAATTTTTAGACAAAATGGACAGAGGGCGGTACCTCACTACAATAGATCTTTGTAAGGGGTACTGGCAAATTCTACTAGCCAAAGAAGCCATACCCAAGTCGTCGTTTGGCCTGTACAAGTTTCGAGTCATGCCCTTCGGGTTGAAAAACGCTCCGGCAACTTTGCAACGGATGGTAGATCCGCTATTGGACGGGTTCCAGGAGTACGCTTGTGCCTACCTGGACAATATAGCTAAAGTGGATATAAAAAGTCTACACACCCCAGTTAAAATGTCAGGTTTCTGTGCTGTAAAAAAATTAGACAAAGATAAATCATTTCAGAACTTTTTTCACCTTTAATGTGACCTATAAACTGTACAACTCAATTGAAAAACAAACTGAAATCTTTTAGGTGGAGGGAAGAAAAATAATGTGGTTGCATAAGTCTGCATACCCTTTTATAACTGGGGATGTAGCTGTGTTCAGAATTAAGCAATCACATTCCAAATCGTGATAAATAGGAGTCAGCATACACCCGCTATCATTTAAAGTGCCTCTGATTAACCCAAATAAAGTTCAGCTGCTCTGGTTGGTCTTTCTTGAAATTGTCTTAATCGCATCCCACAGCAAAAGCCATGGTCCACAGAGAGCTTCCAAAGCATCAGAGGGATCTCATTGTTAAAAGGTATCAGTCAGGAGAAGGGTACAAAAGAATTTCCAAGGCATTAGATATACCATGGAACACAGTGAAGACAGTCATCATCAATTGGAGAAAATATGGCACAACAGTGACATTACCAAGAACTGGAGCTCTCTCCAAAATTGATGAAACGACAAGAAGAAAACTGGTCTGGGAGGCTACCAAAAGGCCTACAGCAACATTAAAGGAGCTGCAGGAATATCTGGCAAGTACTGGCTGTGTGGTACATGTGACAACAATCTCCTGTATTCTTCATATGTCTGGGCTATGGGGTAGAGTGGCAAGACGAAAGCTTTTTCATGCGAAGAAAAACATCCAAGTCAGGCTAAATTTTGCAAAAACACATCTGAAGTCTCCCAAAAGCATGTGGGAAAAGGTGTTATGGTCTGATTAAACCAAGGTTGAACTTTTTGGCCATAATTCCAAAAGATATGTTTGGTGCAAAATCAACACTGCACATCACCAAAAGAACACCATACCCACAGTGAAGCATGGTGGTGGCAGCATCATGCTTTGGGGCTGTTTTTCTTCAGCTGGAACTGAGGCCTTAGTTAAGATAGAGGGAATTATGAACAGTTCCAAATACCAGTCCATACTGGCACAAAACCTTCAGGCTTCTGCTAGAAAGCTGAACATGAAGAGGAACTTCATCTTTCAACATGACAACGACCCAAAGTATACATCCAAATCAACAAAGGAATGGCTTCACCAGAAGTAAATTAAAGTTTTGGAATGGCCCAGCCAGAGCCCAGACCTGAATCTGATTGAAAATCTGTGGCGTGATCTGAAGAGGGCTGTGCACAGGAGATGCCCTCGCAATCTGACAGATTTGGAGTGTTTTTGCAAAGAAGAGCGGGCAAATCTTGCCAAGTCAAAATTTGCCATGCTGATAGACTCATGCCCAAAATGACTGAGTGCTGTAATAAAATCAAAAGGTGCTTCAACAAAGTATTAGTTTAAGGGTGTGCAGACTTATGCAACCAATTTATTTTATTTTTATATTTTTTCTTCCCTCTACCTAAAAGATTTCAGTTTGTTTTTCAATGGAGTTGTACAGTTTATTGGTCACATCAAAGGTGGAAGAAGTTCTGAAATGATTTATCTTTGTCTCATTTTTTTACAGCACAGAAACCTGACATTTTAACTGGGGTGTATAGACTTTTTATATCCACTGTATTTACAGCGGCATTTGGTCAGAACACCTGACCCAAGAAGGTGCAGTGTTAAACCGTATCAGGGAAGCAGGGTTGACCCTCAAACCTAGTAAGTGTCACATATGGATGGCTGAAGTGCAGTACCTCGCCATTGATTAGGTAGTGGTCAACAGAAACCAGAACCAGCCATGATAGAGGCTGTAGCCAAATGGCAAGACTCAGATCCTAGCTTTCCTGGGAACAGCAGGGTATTATCGCAAATTTGTGCCCAACTATAGTGCCCTGACCAAGCCCCTTACTGATTTGACCTGTAAGAACCTCTCTAGGCAGGTAGTCTGGGCCCCAGAGTGTGCACAGGCATTTCAGCAACTGAAAACTGCTCTCATCAAGGCCCCTGTACTGGCTGCTCCTGACCCCACCAAACGCTTTCTTGTTCATACAGAGGCTTCTATGTTTGGATTGGGGGCCATATTGAGCCAAGGCGGAGCAGATGGCGGCGAAAACCCAGTGGCTTACTTAAACAGAAAATTATTACCCGAGAAGTGAGCTACGCCGCCATCGAAAAAGAATGCCTGGTCGTGGTTTGGGCCCTCAAGAAGCTACAGCCGTATTTGTATGGGCAAACCTTTTCCTTACTCACAGATCACAGCCCATTAGTGTGGCTCAACAGGGTGGCAAGAAACAATGCCAGATTGCTTCGCTGGAGTCTAGCACTGCAGGCTTTCGCTTTACAATACACTACCGCGAAACAGCAAAGCTGACGGGTTATCCAAACTGAACTGGAAAAGTGATCTGCGAGGACTCCCCCGGACATCCTTAACCCGATCCTCTGGGATCAGACTGGGTATGCCGGCTTGTGGTTACGGGGGAGCTGTGTGGCAAAAAACAGCGACTTAGTCTTATTACTAAGTAATTGTGAGATTGATACGTGTTAATATACAGAGTGCAGGGTGTAATACACAGAGCTAGAGGGTACGGCAGACAAAAAGGGTTAACCTTTGCCCTGCTAGAGTCATGGGGGATTACTTGGTAGCTATCCGGAAGACCTTGTGGAGACACATAGGGCAAAGAGAGGGATGATCCTATCAATCTCTGTACTATATGATAATGCCTGTTATTGTGTAAGAGTAGCCAGCTAGGCACCAGGAGATGTGCGATGTGACCGCAACTATTGTTCTCTCTCTCTCTGTACTGTGTGGCCAAATATGGGCATGTGTTTATTTACCTGTGTTGGTTTCCTGTTTTCCCAGGGGATATATATATGTGTGTGTGAGAAAATAAATGAGTGGTTTCTTTACTCCCAACTCCTTTTTCTGCTCTGTAAGAATAACTTAATTTTGTTGTGATGGTTGGGTGTGTTAAGGAGAAAGTGAAGTGGTCATAAATAATTTTGCTGCTGGTATACCTAGATTGCATTCAAGCGCATTGTAATCAGTGGACATTAAAAATATGTCCCCGGGGCTTGCTCCCATTTTGTTCAGATCAAGTGGTGAGACAAAAAATGACTAATGAATAAATATAGATATTATGTGCAGGGGCGGAGCTAGTAAAGGGAGGGCCCAGGTGCAAAATAATTTTGCCATTCTCCATACAAGATAAGTACAATAAATAGCCAAGAATATATATACAATGATCAGATCATCCCTAGGTTGATTATCTGACGCTCTTCCCGAACAAATATTCCAACTTTACTCCAGGCTCCGGAAACTAAAAAAAGAAAGAAAAGAAAATGTTAATAAAATCAGAAATAATGGAATACAGTAGCGCCACGGGTAAATACATTCGCAAACATTGGCCTTTTATTCAGGGCACTGAAGCTCTGTATGGACAGTAACTATACCAGGGAACAATCGCCCATTGTCCGGAGCAGGCTCAGGCTCTGGGCTCCCACTCTCACTGCCAGCTCAGATTTCTGCTGACCGCGCAGATCGGGACACCGGACACAGCTGTGTGCGATGGGTTTGACTAAACTTGTAATTTATATAGGACACGATTCACTAAGGTTGGTATTCCTACATCTTTACACATTGATAGACAACTCCTATATGGATCCACTTGACACCATTGTAAATTGCTGTATCAACAGAGCTGAATTAGAACCCTATCTGCATTCAAGGTTCCTTCATGCAATACCTGTGTTTTTATTTCTGTCCTAGGCACTGAATCAGGCTCTCTCCTTTATATAAAGCCTCAGTGCCTGGCTACTGACCCCAGCTGCCTCCTTTACATAAAGACTCCGTACCTGGCTACTGACCCCAGCTGCCTCCTTTACATAAAGACTCAGTGCTTGGCTACTGACCCCAGCTGCCTCCTTTACATAAAGCCTCAGTGCCTGGCTACTGACCCCAGCTGCCTCCTTTATATAAAGCCTCAGTGCCTGGCTACTGACCCCAGCTGCCTCCTTTACATAAAGCCTCAGTGCCTGGCTACTGACCCCAGCTGCCTCCTTTACATAAAGCCTCAGTGCCTGGCTACTGACCCCAGCTGCCTCCTTTACATAAAGCCTCAGTGCCTGGCTACTGACCCCAGCTGCCTCCTTTCTATAAAGCCTCAGTGCCTGGCTACTGACCCCAGCTGCCTCCTTTACATAAAGACTCCGTGCCTGGCTACTGACCCCAGCTGCCTCCTTTACATAAAGACTCAGTGCCTGGCTACTGACCCCAGCTGCCTCCTTTACATAAAGCCTCAGTGCCTGGCTACTGACCCCAGCTGCCTCCTTTCTATAAAGCCTTAGTGCCTGGCTACTGACCCCAGCTGCCTCCTTTATATAAAGCCTCAGTGCCTGGCTACTGACCCCAACTGCCTCCTTTACATAAAGCCTCAGTGCCTGGCTACTGACCCCAGCTGCCTCCTTCACATAAAGCCTCAGTGCCTGGCTACTGACCCCAGCTGCCTCCTTTACATAAAGCCTCAGTGCCTGGCTACTGACCCCAGCTGCCTCCTTTACATAAAGCCTCAGTGCCTGGCTACTGACCCCAACTGCCTCCTTTATATAAAGCCTCAGTGCCTGGCTACTGACCCCAGCTGCCTCCTTTATATAAAGCCTCAGTGCCTGGCTACTGACCCCAGCTGCCTCCTTTACATAAAGCCTCAGTGCCTGGCTACTGACCCCAGCTGCCTCCGTTACATAAAGCCTCAGTGCCTGGCTACTGACCCCAGCTGCCTCCTTTACATAAAGCCTCAGTGCCTGGCTACTGACCCCAGCTGCCTCCTTTACATAAAGCCTCAGTGCCTGGCTACTGACCCCAGCTGCCTCCTTTACATAAAGCCTCAGTGCCTGGCTACTGACCCCAGCTGCCTCCTTTACATAAAGCCTCAGTGCCTGGCTGTCGCCTCCTTTATTTTCTGTCCTAGGCTTGGAGTGCCTCTTCTTGTATACACTCGCCTGGAAGCCTAATCTCCTGTATTTGGTGCACTAGGCCCTGTGGCAGAATGCCTCACTTTGTAATTGCCTTCCTAGAACCAGTGTTTAGAGGTTTCCCCTTGAAATTGCAGTCCTAAGCCACAGGCTAAGCTGCCTCCCTTTGTAACTGCCACCCTAGTACTTAATTACCTTCACCTGTAAATGCCTTCCTGTGCCTGGCTGCCTCTCCCTGTATTTTCCCCCTAGACACTGTGCCAAGCTACATTCCCTGTATTTCCTGCCCTAGACCGGGTGCCAAGCTGCCTTCCCTTGTATTTTCCTCCCTAGGCCCTGTGAAGATTGCCCTCCCCCCTGTATTTTCCTCCCTAGGCCCAGTGCAAGGCTACCTCCCCAATATTTTCTGCCCTGTGCCAGGCTGCCTTCCCCTGTATTACCCTCCCTAGGCCCTGTGCCAGGCTGCATCTTCCTCCCTAGGCCCTGTGCCAGGCTGCCTCCCCCTGTATTTTCCTCCCTAGGCCCTGTGCCAGGCTGCCTCTTTCCCGCCCTTGGCTCAGTGATGACGTGTGTCTGTACGTTCTACCCCATGACATTCCCTGAGCCCTCTGACCGCACTACATCTCCCAGAAGCCACCCACGCGCCCATCACCTGACCTCGCCGGGGTGTACGCCGGGTATCGTAGTCCTGTCCCTGGCGCGCTCTCGCCGTGGCCGAGAGCGCGAGCACTACATTATCCAGCAGCCTCCGCGGCCCGCGCCGCCTCCAGGGAGACATTTGCCAGCGGAGTCTCCAAGATGGCCACTTGGGGAAGGAGGCGCGCAGGGCCGGGTGGGAGAGAAAGGTGAGAACAGGGCCTGGGGGAGCGGGGAGACCCCGGAGAGGGCAGGGGACACAGCACCGAGCACGGGAGGAGACATCAGGGTGGGATACGGCTGGGAGGCCTGGGCCGGAGGGGCGAGGGGAGGCCTGGGCCTGTGTGATAGAGAGGGGCACGGGAGTGATGGGAAGGCACAGTATAGAGGAAAGGAAGTGCAGACATGTAGGGCACAGGGATTAGTGCTGGGAATGAGAGGCCCGGGGTGACAGGCCGAGGAGCGAGCGATTGAGGCCCGGGGAGACAGGGCGAGGAGTGAGAGAGAGAGACCCGGGGTGACAGGCTGAGGAGTGAGAGAGAGAGACCCGGGGTGACAGGGCGAGGAGTGAGAGAGAGAGACCCCGGGGTGACAGGGCGAGGAGTGAGAGAGAGACCCGGGGTGACAGGGCGAGGAGTGAGAGAGAGACCCGGGGTGACAGGGCGAGGAGCGAGAGAGAGAGACCCGGGGAGACAGGGCGAGGAGCGAGAGAGAGAGACCCGGGGTGACAGGGCGAGGAGCGAGAGAGAGAGACCCGGGGTGACAGGGCGAGGAGCGAGAGAGAGAGACCCGGGGTGACAGGGCGAGGAGCGAGAGAGAGAGACCCGGGGTGACAGGGCGAGGAGCGAGAGAGAGAGACCCGGGGTGACAGGGCGAGGAGCGAGAGAGAGAGACCCGGGGTGACAGGGCGAGGAGCGAGAGAGAGAGACCCGGGGTGACAGGGCGAGGAGCGAGAGAGAGAGACCCGGGGTGACAGGGCGAGGAGCGAGAGAGAGAGACCCGGGGTGACAGGGCGAGGAGCGAGAGAGAGAGACCCGGGGTGACAGGGCGAGGAGTGAGAGAGAGAGAGACCCGGGGTGACAGGGCGAGGAGTGAGAGAGAGAGAGACCCGGGGTGACAGGCCGAGGAGCGAGAGAGAGAGACCCAGGGTGACAGGGCGAGGAGTGAGAGAGAGACCCGGGGAGACAGGGCGAGGAGCGAGAGAGAGAGACCCGGGGAGACAGGGCGAGGAGCGAGAGAGAGAGACCCGGGGTGACAGGGCGAGGAGCGAGAGAGAGAGACCCGGGGTGACAGGGCGAGGAGCGAGAGAGAGAGACCCGGGGTGACAGGGCGAGGAGTGAGAGAGAGAGACCCGGGGTGACAGGGCGAGGAGTGAGAGAGAGAGACCCGGGGAGACAGGGCGAGGAGTGAGAGAGAGACCCGGGGTGACAGGGCGAGGAGTGAGAGAGAGAGACCCGGGGTGACAGGGCGAGGAGTGAGAGAGAGACCCGGGGTGACAGGGCGAGGAGTGAGAGAGAGACCTGGGGTGACAGGGCGAGGAGTGAGAGAGAGAGACCCGGGGTGACAGGGCGAGGAGTGAGAGAGAGAGACCCGGGGTGACAGGGCGAGGAGTGAGAGAGAGAGACCCCGGGGTGACAGGGCGAGGAGTGAGAGAGAGACCCGGGGTGACAGGGCGAGGAGTGAGAGAGAGAGACCCGGGGTGACAGGGCGAGGAGTGAGAGAGAGAGACCCTGGGTGACAGGGCGAGGAGTGAGAGAGAGACCCGGGGTGACAGGGCGAGGAGCGAGAGAGAGAGACCCGGGGAGACAGGGCGAGGAGCGAGAGAGAGAGACCCGGGGTGACAGGGCGAGGAGCGAGAGAGAGAGACCCGGGGTGACAGGGCGAGGAGCGAGAGAGAGAGACCCGGGGTGACAGGGCGAGGAGTGAGAGAGAGAGACCCGGGGTGACAGGGCGAGGAGTGAGAGAGAGAGACCCCGGGGTGACAGGGCGAGGAGTGAGAGAGAGAGACCCCGGGGTGACAGGGCGAGGAGTGAGAGAGAGACCCGGGGTGACAGGGCGAGGAGCGAGAGAGAGAGACCCGGGGAGACAGGGCGAGGAGCGAGAGAGAGAGACCCGGGGTGACAGGGCGAGGAGCGAGAGAGAGAGACCCGGGGTGACAGGGCGAGGAGTGAGAGAGAGAGACCCGGGGTGACAGGGCGAGGAGTGAGAGAGAGAGACCCGGGGAGACAGGGCGAGGAGTGAGAGAGAGACCCGGGGTGACAGGGCGAGGAGTGAGAGAGAGAGACCCGGGGTGACAGGGCGAGGAGTGAGAGAGAGACCCGGGGTGACAGGGCGAGGAGTGAGAGAGAGACCTGGGGTGACAGGGCGAGGAGTGAGAGAGAGAGACCCGGGGTGACAGGGCGAGGAGTGAGAGAGAGAGACCCCGGGGTGACAGGGCGAGGAGCGAGAGAGAGAGACCGGGGGTGACAGGGCGAGGAGCGAGAGAGAGAGACCCGGGGTGACAGGGCGAGGAGCGAGAGAGACCCGGGGTGACAGGGCGAGGAGCGAGAGAGAGAGAGACCCGGGGTGACAGGGCGAGGAGTGAGAGAGAGAGAGACCCGGGGTGACAGGGCGAGGAGTGAGAGAGAGAGAGACCCGGGGTGACAGGGCGAGGAGTGAGAGAGAGACCCGGGGTGACAGGGCGAGGAGTGAGAGAGAGAGAGACCCGGGGTGACAGGGTGAGGAGTGAGAGAGAGACCCGGGGTGACAGGGCGAGGAGTGAGAGAGAGAGACCCGGGGTGACAGGGCGAGGAGTGAGAGAGAGAGACCCGGGGTGACAGGGCGAGGAGTGAGAGAGAGAGACCCGGGGTGACAGGGCGAGGAGTGAGAGAGAGAGACCCGGGGTGACAGGGCGAGGAGTGAGAGAGAGAGAGACCCGGGGTGACAGGGCGAGGAGTGAGAGAGAGAGACCCGGGGTGACAGGGCGAGGAGTGAGAGAGAGAGACCCGGGGTGACAGGGCGAGGAGTGAGAGAGAGAGACCCGGGGTGACAGGGCGAGGAGTGAGAGAGAGAGAGACCCGGGGTGACAGGGCGAGGAGTGAGAGAGAGAGAGAGAGAGAGACCCGGGGTGTCAGGGCGAGGAGTGAGAGAGAGAGACCCGGGGTGACAGGGCGAGGAGTGAGAGAGAGAGAGACCCGGGGTGACAGGGCGAGGAGTGAGAGAGAGACCCGGGGTGACAGGGCGAGGAGTGAGTGAGAGAGAGAGAGAGACCCGGGGTGACAGGGCGAGGAGTGAGAGAGAGAGAGACCCGGGGTGACAGGGCGACGAGTGAGAGAGAGAGAGACCCGGGGTGACAGGGCGAGGAGTGAGAGAGAGAGAGACCCGGGGTGACAGGGCGAGGAGTGAGAGAGAGAGAGAGATCCGGGGTGACAGGGCGAGGAGTGAGAGTGAGAGACCCGGGGTGACAGGGCGAGGAGTGAGAGAGACCCGGGGTGACAGGGCGAGGAGCGAGAGAGAGACCCGGGGTGACTGGGCGAGGAACGAGCGAGAGGCCCGGAGTGACAGGCTGAGGAGCGAGAGAGAGAGACCCGGGGTGACAGGGCGAGGAGCGAGAGAGAGAGACCCGGGGTGACAGGGCGAGGAGCGAGAGAGAGAGACCCGGGGTGACAGGACGAGGAGCGAGAGACCCGGGGTGACAGGACGAGGAGCGAGAGACCCGGGGTGACAGGACGAGGAGCGAGAGAGAGAGACCCGGGGTGACAGGGCGAGGAGTGAGAGAGAGAGAGACCCGGGGTGACAGGGCGAGGAGTGAGAGAGAGAGAGACCCGGGGTGACAGGGCGAGGAGTGAGAGAGACCCGGGGTGACAGGGCGAGGAGTGAGAGAGAGACCCGGGGTGACAGGGCGAGGAGTGAGAGAGAGAGAGACCCGGGGTGACAGGGCGAGGAGTGAGAGAGACCCGGGGTGACAGGGCGAGGAGTGAGAGAGAGAGAGAGAGAGACCCGGGGTGACAGGGCGAGGAGTGAGAGAGAGAGACCCGGGGTGACAGGGCGAGGAGTGAGAGAGAGAGAGAGACCCGGGGTGACAGGGCGAGGAGTGAGAGAGAGAGAGAGACCCGGGGTGACAGGGCGAGGAGTGAGAGAGAGAGAGAGAGAGAGACCCGGGGTGACAGGGCGAGGAGTGAGAGAGAGAGAGAGACCCGGGGTGACAGGGCGAGGAGTGAGAGAGAGAGAGAGACCCGGGGTGACAGGGCGAGGAGTGAGAGAGAGAGAGAGACCCGGGGTGACAGGGCGAGGAGTGAGAGAGAGAGAGAGACCCGGGGTGACAGGGCGAGGAGTGAGAGAGAGAGAGAGACCCGGGGTGACAGGGCGAGGAGTGAGAGAGAGACCCGGGGTGACAGGGCGAGGAGTGAGAGAGAGTGAGAGACCCGGGGTGACAGGGCGAGGAGTGAGAGAGAGACCCGGGGTGACAGGGCGAGGAGTGAGAGAGAGAGAGAGATCCGGGGTGACAGGCCGAGGAGTGAGAGAGAGAGACCCGGGGTGACAGGGCGAGGAGTGAGAGAGAGAGAGACCCGGGGTGACAGGGCGAGGAGTGAGAGAGAGAGAGACCCGGGGTGACAGGGCGAGGAGTGAGAGAGAGAGAGACCCGGGGTGACAGGGCGAGGAGTGAGAGAGAGAGAGAGACCCGGGGTGACAGGGCGAGGAGTGAGAGAGAGAGAGAGACCCGGGGTGACAGGGCGAGGAGTGAGAGAGAGAGAGAGACCCGGGGTGACAGGGCGAGGAGCGAGCGAGAGAGACCCGGGGTGACAGGTCGAGGAGTGAGCGAGAGAGACCCGGGGTGACAGGTCGAGGAGTGAGAGAGAGACCCGGGGTGACAGGTCAAGGAGTGAGAGAGAGACCCGGGGTGACAGGGCGAGGAGTGAGAGAGAGACCCGGGGTGACAGGGCGAGGAGTGAGAGAGAGAGAGACCCGGGGTGACAGGGCGAGGAGTGAGAGAGAGAGAGACCCGGGGTGACAGGGCGAGGAGTGAGAGAGAGAGACCCGGGGTGACAGGGCGAGGAGTGAGAGAGAGAGAGAGACCCGGGGTGACAGGGCGAGGAGTGAGAGAGAGAGAGATCCGGGGTGACAGGCCGAGGAGTGAGAGAGAGAGACCCGGGGTGACAGGGCGAGGAGTGAGAGAGAGAGACCCGGGGTGACAGGGCGAGGAGAGAGAGAGACCCGGGGTGACAGGGCGAGGAGTGAGAGAGAGAGAGAGACCCGGGGTGACAGGGCGAGGAGCGAGCGAGAGAGACCCGGGGTGACAGGTCGAGGAGTGAGCGAGAGAGACCCGGGGTGACAGGTCGAGGAGTGAGAGAGAGACCCGGGGTGACAGGGCGAGGAGTGAGAGAGAGACCCGGGGTGACAGGGCGAGGAGTGAGAGAGAGAGAGACCCGGGGTGACAGGGCGAGGAGTGAGAGAGAGAGAGACCCGGGGTGACAGGGCGAGGAGTGAGAGAGAGAGACCCGGGGTGACAGGGCGAGGAGTGAGAGAGAGAGAGAGACCCGGGGTGACAGGGCGAGGAGTGAGAGAGAGAGAGATCCGGGGTGACAGGCCGAGGAGTGAGAGAGAGAGACCCGGGGTGACAGGGCGAGGAGTGAGAGAGAGAGACCCGGGGTGACAGGGCGAGGAGTGAGAGAGAGAGACCCGGGGTGACAGGGCGAGGAGTGAGAGAGACCCGGGGTGACAGGGCGAGGAGCGAGCGAGAGGTATAAATATATTTTATGCTTCGAACATGTTAGGAGCTAACAGTACAGTTTTAGTCACCAGGGTTAGTCAGGAGCTGGTATGACCCCTGGCAGAGTTAGTGTGTACATGGAGGGCAGGGCTGGTAAAGGGGTAATGAGGTGGGATGATGACATGGGCTGGGCCTGGTTGGACAGGATCTGAAGGAGATGGATCCAGCTGCAGACAGATGTAGTGTCTGTGTGTGTATATATATATATATATATATATATATATATATATATATATATATATATATATATATATATATATATATGTAATAATACTTTAGAGGGAATTCTATGGCGTGTCAGGGGCTGTACCTGGTGTGGATTGCTGGACAGAACCAGATCCTCGAGTGCCTCTCTTTTGGACCTCCACTAAACTATTACATTTATCACGTATTCCCCTGGTTGATAGTTTTTTGTCTCGGCTTCACGTGTAAGTCTCCTTGACACACCCTTTTAAATGCAACAAATTTAACATTTCTGTTGGTTTCCATTAACAAAGATTTGGATTCCAGATCGTGGTTTTCTATGGATTGGGTGCATTGCACATCTATTTTATTATCAGTCTCACCTTTATGTGTAAATATTGGTACAAA
>CM050172.1:102106323-102268823 GCA_027410445.1 Discoglossus pictus | reverse complement strand
TAATAAAAATGTTCGATGAGATGCGCTGCTTACATATAAGCTGCTTTTTGCCTACAGAGTGCAAAAATGTATTTATCCAGCTCACTTAGATATCCCTTTAAGCCTCTATACTACCTATAGGACGGCTCCTTACTGGGATAAGGGTGTACATTACCTAGAGGACCCTACAAGTATTTGGTTGTAGCAGAAGTTAAGGGAGCCACTTCTTACCCCCTAATTATGTGTATATAAACTAGTAAATCGCACATATGACACAGGCTACACTTGCCTCCTATTGTATATCCCCTGGAGCCGTTCAGAATTAAGCATAAGAAAACATATGCAATCAATTGCTCTATCCTACTAGTTATCCAGAGTGCTGCCAGAATAGACTGACACGCACGTTTCGCACTGGCTTCTACTTTTTGCATGAACAATTCCCAAAATAAACATCAACAAACTCAACCTGATGTTTGCTAATTCTCTTGAGTTTGCAGATTGTTTTGGGAGTTAACACCTCTTGATATCCCTGCTAAAATTAGCATAAAATCCATAATTAGTTTTGTCCAATCACAGGAAGCTAATGCATTGTAACAATTTTTGATGCCAGTTTGTGCAGGAACGAATTATGGGATGTTCCCAGTAGAAGGAAGAGTTAGACACTGATCTGTAGATCTCTGCATTATCTTGCTGCTGCCTTGATGGTTAGTAAAGGGATATAATCAGTATCCACAAGCAAGCTTTCAATTGGTAGGTATATTGTGCCTATGTAAACACCACTGGAGGCCTGGAAAACATTTTATTTATTTATTTTAATAAAATCTGTGTATGGAATGACTCCATGTAATGTGTGTCTAATATAAGCCGTATGTGTTCAATTAGAAGAGGGTAAGAACATGGAAACGTAAACGTTTATGGGTGTGTTGTATCATTTACATCTCTTTTACGCATAAAAAAAATCCCTCCCTTATCGTTTATAACATGAATTATATATCAATAATTCTTTTTCCCTGTATAATCTCTGCACTTGTTACCTTGTCACGTCTGTCCTGGGAAATTATACAGAGCCGGGTCATAGACATGTGCGTATATATTAGATGTCATCTGGACGCCGTGTCCCTTACACATGTGTGGCAGCTGCTTCATCACAGCATTAGCAGATAGCGTGACCTTGACACCGTGTACCTTGCACTGATTGCCGGCTAATGTTTCACATCTTACATTCAGGTTCAAGGAGCATCTGTATATGTGTCTAGACCTTTAAGTGATTACAGTTTCTAGAAATAAACAGTAAATGTGACCTGGCATCTTATTTACTTATTGCAGGACTTAAATATCTGGCGCCGCAGCTAATAAAGTACACACACGATTTTGGTGTACAATTCTTACCCCCTGGTTTAATGTCTTAGACTGCATACGACAGGAAGGAGAGGGACTTGCTATATGTTGTGTTATCCATTATTTTCTAAAGTGCATGAAGTCCATATTGTTGCTGCATTTATATGCAAATCTTCTGCTCATGTATGTTAATTAGCTGTTTTCATCGGCTAATTAGTATCTTGGTAGTGCCCAAAATAAAGACCCCCCAATGTTATCTGGTAGATATACCCCACTCCCCCCTTATCAAGTACTCAGAGCCACAGATTGGCATACTGAGGCAGAAAATAAATTCTGAATGTTTCAGAAATTATTTATGGTAAAGAAAAATGACTAGTACAGTTTTTAATGCTTTTTAAAATTTAAATAAACTTCCTGTTGGGGTGGCAGTGTCCCTTTAAGTAGGCTGGATTGTAGAAAGTTAATGTAAAGATTACCGTAATGATTATAAGAGCCGAGCAATAGATGAACAAGAATCCTAAGTAACAATGTCTCTTTATCAGGGTGGCGCTCTCATCGGGCGAGTGTTACATCGTCCACGAGATTTACAACGGGGAGAACGCCCAGGACCAGTTTGAGTATGAGCTGGAGCAGGCCCTGGAAGCACAGTACAAATACATTGTGATCGAGCCCACGCGCATCGGAGACGAGACCGCTCGCTGGATCACGGTGGGCAACTGCCTGCACAAGACGGCGGTCCTTTCCGGCACGGCGTGCCTCCTCACCCCACTGGCTCTGCCCTCTGAGTATTCACACTACGTGTCCCTGCCGGCTGGCGCGCTCAGCGTGGCTTGCTCCGCCCTCTACGGCATCTCCTGGCAGTTCGACCCCTGCTGCAAGTACCAGGTGGAGTACGACGCCTATAAACTGTCGCGGCTGCCGCTGCACACGCTCACCTCCTCCACACCCGTTGTGCTTGTTAGAAAGGACGACGTCCACAGAAAAAGACTGCACAACACAATAGTGCTCGCCGCTCTGGTCTACTGCGCCAAGAAGATCTACGAACTGTACGCCGTATGATTTATTTTTGAACATGGCGCCACAAAAGACGCAACAGTAACAATTCTGTTTCCCCCTCTAAAAGTTGGTGGAAATAGAGGAGTTTAAACAAAAATCTCTGCTGCACTGAATTTTATTTTCAGCCCCTCTTACACTTGGAGGACCTGCAGTGAACTCACCAGGATGCAAGCTGTGAGCGAACTTAGAATATCTGGGGGTATGAGGGAGTAAAAACAGTTTAGTTTTTTTTTTTTTTTAACATTTAAATATATTATTCGTTGTACCATACTAAACCAGCCAGAAGTCCGTGTGACCATTAAAATATATACAAAAGAATCTGCTTTACTTGCTTTCCCTGGGTCCGACTGAGACAAACAACTTTTATATTTCAAGCCCTTGTGTAGGATAAAGAGACATTCCAGTCATTAACCGACCATCCAATTCAGGATTTAATGAGGGATCTCACTGCTGTTCAAATGGTTCCAGTATTAAACATACATTTGTTTAAATAGAATAAGTGTGTTTGTCTGTGCTGTACAATGGCGACAGCGTCTGCTTTGTCCGTCAATTAAAGGGCCACTGTGGTCTATTTTTTCAATATTATTATAATATATTTTTTTATTAATATTATATACTTTTTCAATATTATATATTTCTATAATATATAAATATATATATATATATATATTTTTATTAATATATATTTTATAATATATTTCAATATTATATTTTTTTCAATATATATTTTTATTATATATTATAAAAATATATAATATAGAGTTTTAAAAAATATAGATTTTTATAATATAATTTTTACAATATTATCGATTTTTATAATAAATATCATTTTTACTATATTATAGATTTTTATTATATATAATATAGATTTTTACTATATTATAGATTTTTATTATATAGAATATAGATTTTTACTATATTATAGATTTTTATTATATAGAATATAGATTTTTACTATATTATAGATTTTTATAATATATAATAAACATTTTTACTATATCATAGATGTTTATTATATATAATATAGATTTTTACTATATTATAGATTTTTAGAATATATAATATAATTTTTACTATATTATAGATTTTTAGAATATATAATATAATTTTTACTATATTATAGATTTTTAGAATATATAATAGATTTTTACAATATTATATATTTTTATAATATAGATGTTTTATAATATAATTACAATATTATATTTTATATATTTTTTTAGTATTTATTTCAATATTATATCAAATATATAATTTTATAAAATATGATAATAAATATAGATTTGCTATATTTCATATTTTTGGTAATATTATATTTTTTCAATACTGTATAATTTATTTATTAGATATTTTTTCAAAATCTTGCTTTAAAAGGACCACAGCAGAGATCGCAGTTATGGTATCATACTAAAGAACCCTTACCAATCTGAATATATGCAAATAGAAGTTGTTGAAAGTTTCTGGAAGATTCCTGGATTACAAAGCATCTGATCGAGCAGAATCTCAGGAATCTTTTTTTTTTTTTGCATTAAAAAAAATCCCCAAATTAACATTAATACATTTACCCTAAAGTTTGCTAAATTTCTTCTGTTGATTTTGAGAAGGATGTCCCTGAAAATGAAGCTAAATTAGCCTAAAATTCATAATGAGTTGTGGCCAATCAGAGGCAGGTACAGCAATGTATCGGGTTCTCTCTCACTGGTTGAGACAAAGCTACAGTTGTGATACTAACAGCTGATTGGCTAGGACACGATTCCCCACATCTCATTGGCTAGGATGCTCTGCCCCTTATAGCATCCTCAGGGGTGGAGCTCACACAAATGATCTCTGAAATACAAATATGCCGAATTCCAGACAGGAGATCCCACACTGACCTTTTTAAAACAGTAGAAACACAACTTTAAATTTACTAACTTTTGGCTGTCCCTCTTCTCAAGAGATCCTCTACAAAACTGGTCTTGGTTTCAGTATCGAATTACATCATTAGTGGATGAAAAGCTTCCTTTTGCATAGGACTGGCACCACAGAAGTCCTAGGCAAAAAAGAAGCCATTAGGCAGGGATCCATTTATCAGTAATGATGAATATGATGTGCTTATAAGACTATTCTGGTGGGCGGATCTCTTGTGCTGACTGACAGCCACAATTTAGTAAATTCAAAGCTGTTTTTTGTATTGGTGGATAGTATTTTTAATAACTTTCAATCAGTTATTTAGTATCCTACAATAACTGTGACCTCTGCTCCATCCTGAGCTTTGCAGTTTCAACTTTTTAAATTATATTCTTGAAGTTTTCTTTTCATAGCTGTTACTATAAACGTTTGAGCTTTCCATTAGTCTTTTATGGGAAGTGCTGACTGTTTTGACTCCCAAATTCCCACTGCAGAAGCTTTCAAATTTCCTTTCACCTCATTTGAAATGAGCCTATATGCTTGTCTCCACCCCCAGTTACGTCATCAGGAAGTGAGAGGATCAGCTCAGTAGACTGAGCTAAATTGCTGATTTTTTAAAATAGACACAACAGGGAAGGAGGCAAATAATGATATCAGGGCAATAGGGTATTATGTCATGAGGATATCATGCCTGGGCAGCTTGTAAGATTTGCTTTTACTGCCTAAAATTACACAAATAATCCCTGTATGGATCTGCCCTCTGCTGCTCATGAATATGACTCCACTGTACTTGCTGTATCTCATACAAACCAATTAGTGACCAGCTCTCTGCAACATACTGCTGAGATGTGGTCCCTAATGGGCTAGGACACTGCACTTCCAGCCATACAGGGTCCATGTCTGCATATGCTGAGGAGGGCAGACCCATACAGGCACTATTTGTTAGAGCTTTTAATCACCTCTTATTAATATAAAGTCAGTGGTGGCTGGTGATTCATTCTAATTAGTATCAGGAGGTGCCTGGGATACCGTCCATTGTGGGAGTGCATTGCATCAGAGACCGCAGGAAGAATCGCTAGCGTGGGAGTTATCAGACAGCGAGCGCAATATCCACACCCAGCGCTCGCGGTTATTCCTGGTACTAGACGGGAGACTTCACGGCGTCCTTTGTATCTGCCTTATATGTAAGCAGGCGTATATATATATATTATTATCTTTATTTATAATACATGTGTGTAGAGAAAGATATATGGGGGTTCCCTGGTGGTCCTGTGGTTAGGATTCGGTGCTTTCACCGCTGCAACCTGGATTTGATTCCAGTCAGGGAATCAGGAGGTCACACCAACCTGAAGGCAAGCAGGGATGGACCTGATCAGTACTTAGACCACCTAGGAATATCAGGAGCTGTATGCTGTGACCCACTGGAGAAGGAACTGGCAACCCACTCCAGTATCTCTGCCATAAATATAAAACTAAATAAAGTGGATCAGCATGATGTGTTACGGTCCACGAGGCCACAGAGAGTTGGAGCGACACACACACACACACACACAAAACTGGCCTCCTGCTGATGGCTGACATAACTGCTAATGCAACGTAAAGGGAAATATAATATCCCTGGGTATCGATTTACTTTTATGTACTTTATTTTATTCAGAAGTGCTTGTAAGCTCTGTTTTTCTGCCTAAAATTGTACAAATAGTCCCTGTATGGGTGTGCCCTCGGCAGCTCATGAAGACATAGACTCTGCTGTATTTGCCTTGCATTGTCTCGTACTAACCATTCAATGACATGCTGCCAAGACGTTATCCCTGAAAGACTAGGACACCACACTACACATACAGTCCTACAGAGTCTGTAACTGCATTTGCTGCAGTGGGCAGACCCATTCAGGGACTATTTGTATGATAATTACATATTAATAGAGGTTGAAAAAGTCTTTTAGTCCATCAAGTTATTCTTTTCAGATCTCTTTTTTTTCCTTTACTTACCTTTACCGTGTTAGTATATTATTAACACTACATTGTTGGATTTAATTTATTTACAGCATTGCGTCGCCGGCCCCTTTATCACTGCAAGGGTTAAATGAATGATGGCAAACGTATGGCTGTTTTTGTTTAACCCCGCGCATCTCTTGTTCTTTCAGAAAATAAAGTAAGGCAATTATTCATTACTGCAGTCTGTTACTTTCTGAGGAGCGGGCATGCTTGTAAACAAATGAGCATGCCATTAGGCTTTACGTTCCCATTAGCCACAATCCATTTGCAACAGATGCAACAGAAGTGTAAAGGTAATGGGTTAGGGGCTGTATTATTTTAACAAAACATATATATATATATATGTTTAAATAAATATGTATGTATATATTTATATATTTTTTTAATTACTTATTGAATTTATATATATATACACACACACACAATCTGCTGCTCTGGAAGGAGCGCCAAGGTCAAACAGAACAGGGGCCAGATACTAAAATAGCTCCCGGGCCGGGCTGCTCCCAAACAATGGACGGGGTCCAGGGATTAGGAGTCACTTTACACACCAGCTGTTTCTGGACATGGAAATGTTTGCACAGCTCCGGCTCTCATATTGTGCCGGGCTCAGCCTTTCTGAGCGACGGTGACGGACACGTCTAGATACGTAATGGACGTTTATCAGATTTTTTCAAAAATTTAAACTATTACTGATACCCATCCGACATCCCGGGTATGGTAGGGTAATGACCCCACAAATCTTCAAAATATTTAGATGCGACTGTAGTTTATGTATTAATTAAAAGCAGCTTTGAATTCTTTACTACATTTTGACTGTCAGTCAGCCCAAGCGATCCTCCTACCAGACCTCGCAAGTTAGAGGTGGGAGAGCCTCGCATAGGGTGGCAAACAGCATTGCCAGGCTTCAAGTTTTATTGCCGTCATTTTTGACAGGCAATTCCCTAGTTATATATATTTATTTTGGAGGACAACCCCTCTATTGATAATATCGTGATTTGGTATAGATTTATCGATGATATTCCGATCATATGAGATAACAAAGGAAAAGATTCCAAGGCCAATAGTAGGAGTTTCGTTTTTTCTAGGCAGACAGATGGTCCCCGAGCGGCAGACGGCGTCAGCACGAAGTTATGCACTAAACCAACAGGCTCCAACGCCAATATGCGCGCGACTAGCCAAAATATACCAAATTCAAAGCTGTTTTTTTTCTGGGCAGGAAATACATTTATTAGCGTATTTTAGGCAGGCGCACAAATGCACGCTTATTCTGTGATAACTCGTATCATTACGGTGTTTTACCATCATGCACTTCTTTGGGGCTCTGCTGGAGGGTTTCAGCTTCTCTTATTTATCCTGTTATATGTGAAGCATTGCAATGCTTGTGGAATCTGAAAGGGTTAACCATGGAACTGACCACCTGCTTATCGATAAGAGTCGTCTTGGTGCCAGGGCTGTAATTACTAAGTACAAACAGGACCTGTTATCATTGTCTTGGCATCACTCTGTATGTTTGAGACCTTTGGTGACCCATGGAAGAGGGTGTTTGGACATGGTTGTGGTCTACCTAGAGGGACTGGGACATTCATTTGTTATTGACCAAAAGCTAATCTGTGTGTTGTCTCTTTAAGAACTACCAACTAAGAGAAACATATTCCATCTCTCTGCCCCTCTGAACACATCTTCCCTGGGCACTCGCCATTTTCCCCCCTCTAAACACATCTCCTTTGGATGCTCTCCATCTTTCTGACACTCGCAACACATACTCCATGGACACTCTCCATCTCCATGCCATACTGAAAACAGCCAGTCTATGGAAGGTGACCAGCCAGTCTCCAGACCATTGGGGTTTGACCGGATATTCTCTGCCCATTTGACCACATCTCCTTTGGACACTCTCAATCTATCTGTCCCTCTGCCCACATCTCCTTTGGACACTCCATCTCTCTTTCCCTCTGTCCACATCTACTCTGGACACTCCACCTCTTTGCCCCTCTGACCACATCTCCGCTGGACACACTCCATCTCTCTGTCCCTCTGACCACATCTCTTTTGGTCACGCTCCATCTCTCTGCCCCTCTGACCACATCTCCTTTGTGCACTCTCCATCTCACTGCCTTTCTGAACACATCTACTCTGGACTCTCCATCTCTCTGCCCCTCTCACCACATCTACTCTGGACACTCCATATTTCTGCCCATCTGAATACATCTCTTGTGAACACTCTCCATCTCTCTTTCCCTCTGACCACATCTCTTGTGAACACTCTCCATCTCTCTGCCCCTCTGACCACATCTCCTTTGGACACTCTATCTCTCTTTCCCTCTGACCACATCTCCTTTGGACACTCCATCTCTCTGCCCCTCTGACCACATCTCCTTTGGACACTCTCCATCTCTCTGCCCCTTTGACCACATCTCCTTTGGACACTCTCCATCTCTCTGCCCCTCTGACCACATCTCCCCTGGACACTCTCCATCTCTCTGCCCCTCTGACCACATCTCCCCTGGACACTCTCCATCTCTCTGCCCACATCTCCTTTGGACACTCTATCTCTCTTTCCCTCTGACCACATCTCCTTTGGACACTCCATCTCTCTGCCCCTCTGACCACATCTCCTTTGGACACTCTCCATCTCTCTGTCCCTCTGACCACATCTCCTTTGGACACTCCATCTCTCTGCCCCTCTGACCACATCTCCTTTGGACACTCTATCTCTCTTTCCCTCTGACCACATCTCCTTTGGACACTCCATCTCTCTGCCCCTTTGACCACATCTCCTTTGGACACTCTCCATCTCTCTGCCCCTCTGACCACATCTCCCCTGGACACTCTCCATCTCTCTGCCCCTCTGACCACATCTCCCCTGGACACTCTCCATCTCTCTGCCCCTCTGCCCACATCTCCTTTGGACACTCCATCTCTCTTTCCCTCTGACCACATCTCCTTTGGACACTCCATCTCTCTGCCCCTCTGACCACATCTCCTTTGGACACTCTCCATCTCTCTGTCCCTCTGCCCACATCTCCTTTGGACACTCTCCATCTCTCTGTCCCTCTGACCACATCTCCTTTGGACACTCTCCATCTCTCTGTCCCTCTGACCACATCTCCTTTGGACACTCTATCTCTCTTTCCCTCTGACCACATCTCCTTTGGACACTCCATCTCTCTGTCCCTCTGACCACATCTCCTTTGGACACTCTATCTCTCTTTCCCTCTGACCACATCTCCTTTGGACACTCTCCATCTCTCTGTCCCTCTGACCACATCTCCTTTGGACACTCTCCATCTCTCTGTCCCTCTGACCACATCTCCTTTGGACACTTTATCTCTCTTTCCCTCTGACCACATCTCCTTTGGACACTCCATCTCTCTGTCCCTCTGACCACATCTCCTTTGGACACTCTATCTCTCTTTCCCTCTGACCACATCTCCTTTGGACACTCTATCTCTCTGCCCCTCTGACCACATCTCCTTTGGACACTCTCCATCTCTCTGTCCCTCTGACCACATCTCCTTTGGACACTCTCCATCTCTCTGTCCCTCTGACCACATCTCCTTTGGACACTCTATCTCTCTTTCCCTCTGACCACATCTCCTTTGGACACTCCATCTCTCTGTCCCTCTGACCACATCTCCTTTGGACACTCTATCTCTCTTTCCCTCTGACCACATCTCCTTTGGACACTCTATCTCTCTGCCCCTCTGACCACATCTCCTTTGGACACTCTATCTCTCTTTCCCTCTGACCACATCTCCTTTGGACACTCCATCTCTCTGTCCCTCTGACCACATCTCCTTTGGACACTCTATCTCTCTTTCCCTCTGACCACATCTCCTTTGGACACTCCATCTCTCTGCCCCTTTGACCACATCTCCTTTGGACACTCTATCTCTCTTTCCCTCTGACCACATCTCCTTTGGACACTCCATCTCTCTGCCCCTTTGACCACATCTCCTTTGGACACTCTCCATCTCTCTGCCCCTCTGACCACATCTCCCCTGGACACTCTCCATCTCTCTGCCCCTCTGACCACATCTCCCCTGGACACTCTCCATCTCTCTGCCCACATCTCCTTTGGACACTCTATCTCTCTTTCCCTCTGACCACATCTCCTTTGGACACTCCATCTCTCTGCCCCTCTGACCACATCTCCTTTGGACACTCTCCATCTCTCTGTCCCTCTGACCACATCTCCTTTGGACACTCCATCTCTCTGCCCCTCTGACCACATCTCCTTTGGACACTCTATCTCTCTTTCCCTCTGACCACATCTCCTTTGGACACTCCATCTCTCTGCCCCTTTGACCACATCTCCTTTGGACACTCTCCATCTCTCTGCCCCTCTGACCACATCTCCCCTGGACACTCTCCATCTCTCTGCCCCTCTGACCACATCTCCCCTGGACACTCTCCATCTCTCTGCCCCTCTGCCCACATCTCCTTTGGACACTCCATCTCTCTTTCCCTCTGACCACATCTCCTTTGGACACTCCATCTCTCTGCCCCTCTGACCACATCTCCTTTGGACACTCTCCATCTCTCTGTCCCTCTGCCCACATCTCCTTTGGACACTCTCCATCTCTCTGTCCCTCTGACCACATCTCCTTTGGACACTCTCCATCTCTCTGTCCCTCTGACCACATCTCCTTTGGACACTCTATCTCTCTTTCCCTCTGACCACATCTCCTTTGGACACTCTATCTCTCTTTCCCTCTGACCACATCTCCTTTGGACACTCCATCTCTCTGTCCCTCTGACCACATCTCCTTTGGACACTCTCCATCTCTCTTTCCCTCTGACCACATCTCCTTTGGACACTCTCCATCTCTCTGTCCCTCTGACCACATCTCCTTTGGACACTCTCCATCTCTCTGTCCCTCTGACCACATCTCCTTTGGACACTTTATCTCTCTTTCCCTCTGACCACATCTCCTTTGGACACTCCATCTCTCTGTCCCTCTGACCACATCTCCTTTGGACACTCTATCTCTCTTTCCCTCTGACCACATCTCCTTTGGACACTCTATCTCTCTGCCCCTCTGACCACATCTCCTTTGGACACTCTCCATCTCTCTGTCCCTCTGACCACATCTCCTTTGGACACTCTCCATCTCTCTGTCCCTCTGACCACATCTCCTTTGGACACTCTATCTCTCTTTCCCTCTGACCACATCTCCTTTGGACACTCCATCTCTCTGTCCCTCTGACCACATCTCCTTTGGACACTCTATCTCTCTTTCCCTCTGACCACATCTCCTTTGGACACTCTCCATCTCTCTGTCCCTCTGACCACATCTCCTTTGGACACTCTCCATCTCTCTTTCCCTCTGACCACATCTCCTTTGGACACTCTCCATCCTCTCTCCCTCTACATACTAACCCTATTCCAATGCTCTGTCTCTCTGTAAACGTATCTGGACATTTCTCAAGCTAACTCATATCTCTGTCTCCTTCCAACCCAACAATAAAGAAGCAATATATCGTTATTATCCCCATAACATCTCTTGAGATTACCCCGTAATAACAAGGTCAGTTGGCACCTTACAGAGTAAATATTCTAAACAACTCCTCACATTTATAACATCCTTTACCAAGTGTCCAAGCTCTCTAAAAGGGCTTTATCCTCCAGAAGTCTGAGGTATACGGCTCCAGGTGGTCTAAGAGGGATTCCCTATGGCAGGTCAGAAGTAGAGCAGTATACGATATGGTGTATGATGGAATCGGTCCCGGGCACCTCTGCTGCTCATGGATAAGGAGAGCCAAACACTTCCTACATACCATGACTATTAGTCACACTTATAGACAAATTGTTGAGGAACTGATAAGAAATTAAACTACTCTGTTCAGAGATAGATGAAAATTCATCAAGACGTATCAGCCTGCTCTGGATCTCACCGCTGTCCTCCATGCCAGTCTGTAGACCACTGGAAGATGAGCAGCTGCTCTCCACACCATTGGAAAGTGACCATACAGACTATTGGAAGTTGACCAGTTGGTCACTGCTCCTCCGAACACATCTCCCCTGGACACGGCTTGTTAATGGGTCCTTTTACACAGAGGGATTCGGATCAAGCTGATGTTTGAAAGCAAGTTCATATATTGAATACTCGTTTTAGGAATGTTGTTAACGATCAGCGTTTTAATTGAAACATGTATCTGCTTTTGTTGGGGTGTTAGAGTGCCATGTTTCTTAATGCCAGTCCAGGTCCCGGTGCTGGCCCTAAGACCATTTAAGGAAAATCAGAGAGGGGCATGCTGGGGTTAGACTGATAACGGGAAGTTTAAATATTAAAGAGAGATGGAAGGTCCTGTTTTTAATATTAAAATATATTACCTAATTGTTTGCATCTAAACATTTTAATAAGTGCTTAACAGCTGTTTTTACTCACTGAAACCGTCCAAATAATCAGAGAACGAACTGATATTACTAGGTTAGTTATATGGACATGATAACCCACTCTGAGAGCAGCCGCTTATAGCCACTTGTGTCCTTCACGGGGAGAAATATCCTGTTGTATCTGTCTGGTCTCACCCAATAGAGTGATCCAGCCCTGAAATACCAGGCAATTCTGTACTGAACAGGAAAAACAAAAACCTGACATTCGTTTCGACGTACAGTAGTAGGGTCTATTCCCTAAGGCACAGTGAGCAATGAGCCCATGTCTCCCTTTCACCCTTAGCTAGACCATAATGAAAAGGGCCAAAAAAGCAGAAACATATGTTGGGGTTTGGCGTTTCATCCGTTCAGTATAGAATTGCCTGGTATTTAACAGCTGGATCACTCTATTGAGTGAGACCTGACTGATACTACAGGATGTTTCTCCCACAAGTGAGCTAGCTGAAAGTACAACCCATCAGCATGGCTCCCGCATCACCAGGATAACCAATTTTTAACAATTATTTTACTATTTTATATTTGACCCTCAACATTTGCTGGGGTTCCATTTCCATGCGCCCCACGAATGCTAAAAAATCATAAATAATGAAAAGCATGGGTAAGTCTACACGCCTGACATTCCTTGGGAAGGGGTGAGGGGTCGAGCAGAACTCACCTCTAGGGGAAAGGCCACAAGCGCCAAGTGGAGGTAAGCGCCCTCACCTTTCAGCGGAGGGCTCCCTGCACATCTCATGTAAAAATGACATGAAAGTCACACCAGCGAATACCGAAGGTCGTAGTTGGCTACTTATTAATGAGCACAATCTTTTAACTTATACTGGTGGAGACCTATAAACCTCTTTATTTTGATGCAAAGTGCCCCTTCCTCCTCCTCAGAATCTCACATTTGGGAAAAGTCCCGCCCAGATCGCTCTGAAACTTGCGTTCTCTTGGAATAGAGGATGAAGGCCAAATCCAGTAGTCCATTTAAAGTCAGGAGTTTGCCTTAAATTAACACAGGAAATAATGTTTTCTTTGCAGTCATCTCAAGAAAATATTTTTAAAAAAAATAGGAGAATTGCTGCATATACTACAGAAAATGGCTTGGAAAAGCTTGATAACTTACTTTTCAGTTGTCTCATGTTTGCCATAGTTTCCAATGAAGGAGAAAAATCAGTTGCATCATGGGAATAACAGTCTGGGATTGCTTTTATTCAATGACTAGGTGACTATGGGTAAACATAAGGAATTGCTGGTGGAGGTGAATGACGGACAACTTAAAAAGTTAGTTATGATGTTTTTCTAATAAATGCAATGATCCTTCGATCACATATATAGTTGTCTTAATTGCGAGTTTGTGTGTAACGCTTGCAATTAGTGCCCCAACGTACGAGCCTTACACACAAACTTGCAGTAGTCAATGCGTGGCAAGAGCACCATGAAAGGGGAAGGGAAGACACAGGAGAGGGGGGTGACAGACACATGGGGAGGGAGAGGGGGGGGGAAGAGAAACAGGGGAGGGGGAACAGAAAAATAATATATTATCCCGTCCCATGATGGGCAAGTGACTAGTATGAGTCCTCAGCCTCACTAATGTGCACAGAACCTTCCCATTGACCCAACACATCATTCTCCAGATAAGTTGATCTCACATTTTATTTTTCTTGCAATTTGTGCTTCCACCTGAATTTTGGATGGAAGAAGAAAATGGGAGGACAGCAATTTAATGGGATGGGCGTTGATTCAATGGGAGGGGCAGCCATTCCATGGTCCACTCACAGCGCTAGAATTCTGTAGGTGAGGTGGCTCTGAGCACTGGATTGGCCGGGCTCAAGACCCTCCCCTGATGCATTCTCATAATTACAGAAAGTCCATTCCAGCCCGGGTTACGCCTCCTTCAGTTTTCGCTCCTTCTTGGCTCTCGCTGCCATGAGAGAGAAGAAGATTTGGGGTGCAAGAGCTCTCAGGTACACGGCCAGCGTGGGGACCAGCCCGGCCACCAGGACCTCCTTCCTCCTCTCGCCCACAGCGCTTAGAACAATTTTCGCCACCTCTTCCGCGGTCCTGCCCTCCGCTGTGTTCTTATCCATAACTAAGCAGAAAGAAGGAAGATCCGTTGTTACAAAATGCCCATGAGCAATGAAAAATGTATAATTACGTAAAAAGGTGATAAAGTAACTTTATTTATTTATATTGGAACAAAGTGTTGATGCTGCTGCTGATCCCTGGAGGCATACATCACAGTGTGAGGGGTGTTTATGTTTTGGGGGCTTGCAGTTATTGTTGAGCATCTGCAGGGGAAGGGAGCTGTTGCCAAATTCACTAAAATCCAAATTAAATAGGAAATATATGTTATGATTAGGTTATTGTGCAGTATTAAGCTACGTTTGGAAATAATTGGTCTGTTGGCTCATGAGATTCCAGTAACCAGAAGGTGGATTGCGCCATACGGAGAGGCCGCGAGTTCTTCTGGTCAATTACATCTATGAAATAAGACGATTATAAGGACATTTAAGCAGCAAGTTTTCATAAAATGTAAAAGATTATATTTTATCAATTATGAAAGTGTTTTTGCAGAGTGTTGGTCGCAATTACTGATACAATATGGAATACAAGCTGCGCTTTACCAGGAACAATATGTCCCTGGAGACATCCATAATACTGTGATGATGGTGTGAGAGGGATGCTTACATTTCTGCAGGAGCATGGCTAGCAATTATTCTTGAAACTGGCTGCTTAGGTGTTAAATTCCAAAATATCCAATGGGTCTCACAAAGCACATTGTCCTCGCCCTTCCTCGATACGACAAAACACATTTACTCAGGCTCTAAGCTAGCAGCTCAAGCTAAACAAGATACTTTAAAAATGTTACTATATCATTACGTGGGCCAATGACATCTCAGACACACCACTCACCTCCATACTTGGACCCGTCTCCGGTCACAGCGTTAATGGACAGATTAGTCTGGATGTATCCCGGGCTCACCACCGTGACGTCGATCTCGTGCGGCTCCATCTCTGCTCTCAGGCAGTCGAAGAAGGCTTGCGTGGCGTGTTTAGATGCAGCATCTGAATCAAGATGGTCAAAAGGGAGAGTGCAAGAAACCATGAGATTATAGTTCCTCCTCAGTGGTTATAGACACCAGGATGAACTATATGAGAGATATAGATATATAGACAGACAGAGGGATAGATAGATCGATAGATAGATAACGACGATATAACCACCCAGGAGGAACTATAGATATAACCATGAGATAACCACCCAGGAGGAACTATAGATATAACCACGATATAACCACCCAGGAGGAACTATAGATATAACGACGATAGAACCACCCAGGAGGAACTATAGATATAACCATGAGATAACCACCCAGGAGGAACTATAGATATAACCACGATATAACCACCCAGGAGGAACTATAGATATAACGACGATAGAACCACCTAGGAGGAACTATAGATAGAACCACCCAGAAGGAACTATAGATAGCACCACGATATAACCACCCAGGAGGAATTATAGATAGAACCACGATATAACCACCCAGGAGGAACTATAGATATAACGACGATATAACCACCCAGGAGGAACTATAGATAGAACCACGATATAACCACCCAGGAGGAACTTTAGATAGAACCACGATATAACCACCCAGGAGGAACTATAGATAGCACCACGATATAACCACCCAGGAGGAACTTTAGATAGAACCACGATATAACCACCCAGGAGGAACTATAGATATAACGACGATATCACCACCCAGGAGGAACTATAGATATAACCACGATATAACCACCCAGGAGGAACTATAGATAGAACCACGATAGAACCACCTAGGAGGAACTATATATATATATATATATATATATATATATATATCTGATGCGCATGTGCTGTGACTTCTGTAGCTTGTTACATACATCAGAGACTTACTATTTCCCAAACCAGCAGCTATCCAAGCCATGAGCATTAAGGTGCTTTAAAAAATCTTTATTTTAGCAGCTTTTGCTTGTACCTGAGCAATTCATTGATTTCATCTCCCAGACTTCCATCTAGCTTGGAGCCCGAGTAGGGTGTGTTATGCAAATTTGTATTATCTATGCTGAAGTGGAATGAGGGGAGAGCTATTTGTTGACCCATTGAATGATTCAGATTAGCTTTTAGGATTATAAATCTTCCCCGTTAGCATTTGATGAGTTTAGTAGAAGTTGAATGCCAGTAAATTGCTCTGTAGCGGCACTCAAATCCCTAGAAGAGGAGGTCATGGTAGCTCCTATGCACCAGCTTAGTCTGGCAACAAAGTTTTTCTTAAATCTACAGTTATCCTTTAATCTTACTACTGTCAAATATAATGAGAGGAGTCAGAAAGAGACTGAGAGTGTATATGAGGGTGGGGGTTGGAGAGAGTACATAAGGCAGTGTAAATAATATGGCGCTCCTGAGTTTTCTATCTTGCATTTCAAAGTTCTAGCTTTAAGCAATAATTTTTTTTTCATAAAAATAGCCATTATTAATATTTTCATTTTAATCCCTTCATAGACTTATTTTTTGCAATCAACTGGACCTCCCTTAAGCAAATCATAGATGGATTCCCACATAGAACTCCATGCCCTCACACTCCAAATCAGTTTGTCAGAAGGAGATCCTATTACTATAGTTAAGATTAATAAGGAAAAGATCTAAAACTTGCTTCAGACGCTACTCCTAAATGGCTTTCCACTCACTCAACGCTCCACTAGAATACATATTAAAGGCTTCTGCTAACCTCATCTGTCTCACCACTTGGCCAGTCCTTTCAATGGCTTCCCATGTCCTACAGAATTAAGTTCACAATTGTGATCCACATCTACAAAGGCATCAACAATGGTGGGATCCCCCGATACTCCCCAAACTCTTCCCTCTGCTGCCAGTGACTTATATATCCCTTCTTCAATCTTTCCCAGCATCAGAGACTTCTCTACGGAATCCAGTCTTCTCATGATATGGACAAAATATTTGATCTTCAGCCTCATGATAAAACCTTCCTGTGAACAGCTTGTCTTGGTTTCCTATAGTACTGATTGATTGGATCTTCTTGCAGTCCAAGGGACTCCAAACAGCTTTTCCCAACACCACAAATCATTTTGTTTTTGGATTCATCCAGTCCAGCCTTACGCATCATGTACTCTGTGTATAAGGTGAATAAATAAGGTGACAATATACAATCTTGTCACACTCCTATCCCGATCTTGAACCATTCTGTTGTCCCATGTTCGGTTCTGACCGTGGCTTCTTGGTCCACATACAGATTCCTCAGGAGAAGGATGACATGATCTGGTACTCCCAACTCTTTAAGAACGTGCAACATTGTGTTGTGATCCACACAGTTAAAGACTTTAGAATAGTCTATGAAGCAAAAGTAAATGTTTTTTTTAATTCTCTTGATTTCTCAATTATCCATTGGATATTGTCAATTTAATCTCCTGTGCCTCTTCATCTGCGGAATCCGGCTTGCACATCTTGTAGTTACCAGTCCATATATTGTTGGAGTCGAGCTTGTAGGATCTTAAGCATTACCTTGCGGACATGTGAAATGAGTGCAATTGTTAGATTATTGAAGCAAACGTTGGCACTGCCTTTTTTGGGATTGGGATGTAGACTGACCTTTTCCAGCCTATTGGCCATTGTTGAATTTTCCAAATTTGTTAGCATAAGACAAGCAACACTTGCATAGCATCTTGTAGAAAATTAAATAGTTCAGCTGGGACTCCATAAACTCCTCTAGTCTTACTGATAATAAAGCTTCCTAGAGTTCACTCTCCAAGATGTCTGGCTCCAACTCATTGGACAAACTATTGAGGTTATCAATGCTGTCAAGATCCTTCCTGTTCAGTTTATTCCTGCCACCTCTTTTTTATTTGACCTGCTTCTGTTAAGTCTCTACCATTTTTATCTTATGCCCAATTTGGCATGAAAGGTTCCTTTGAGATCCCCAAATTTCTTGGAGTTCTCTTGACTTTCTTATTATTTTATCTTCTTCTGTCTCTATACATCGCTCATTATAGAACGTCTCCTTGTCTCTTCTTGCTCCTCTGGAATTCTGCATTCATTTGGACAAATCTTTTCCTATCTCCACTACCTTTCGCTTTGCATCTTTCCTGGGCTACTTTCAAAGCCTCATCAGATAGCTGGTTTGGCTTCTTTCCTTTATTTCTTTTAGAGATATTCTTTGTTGTTGTTTCTTGGATACTGTTGCAAACTTCGGCCCAAAGTGCGTCCGACATTCTATCTTCCATGTCTAGTCCCCTTAATCTATTCTTTACTTCCACTGCATATTCACAAGGGATATTATTTATTTCATATCTACTTGGTCTGATGGTTTTCCCTGTATTTTTCTTCAGTGCAATAAGAAGCTCATGGTCTGAGCCGCAGTCAGCTCCAGGTCTTGTTTTTGCTGACTGTATAGAGCTCCTCCATCTTTGGTAACAAATTATATGGTCAGTCTTATTTCAATATTGTCCATCAGGTGACGTCCATGTGTAGAGTCGTCTCGGAGACTTTTGGAAGAGAGTGTTAACTATGACTAGAGAATTATCTTGACAGAATTCAACTAATCTCTAACCCGATTTGTTTTGTTCTCCAAGGTCAAACTTGCCAGTTATTCCAGACGTCTTTTTGTTCCCTACTTTAGCTTCCAATCTCCTATGATGATAGTAACATCTTATCTTGGTGTTCTATCTATGACGTGTTGACTGTCTTCGTAGCACTGGACATCTTCAGCATCCATGGTTGGAGCCTAGACTTGGATCACTGTGAAGTTAAATGGCTTGGCCTCAATTAGAATTGAAATCATTCTGTCATTTATTGGGTTGTAACCAAACATTGCTTTGGCCACCATTTAATTGACTATGAGGGCCACTCCATTTCTTCAGCAGGATTCTTGACCACAGTAGAAGATCTGTAGGTGGTCTGATATGAGATGTACCATTCCAGTCAATTATCTTTCATATATTATATCCAAATCTATAACAACTCCTTATTCTGACCATAGATGTATTTATGTAGGTCAGCAGCTTCTAGGTGCCTTTTGTCTAGACATTTCAATATGGTTATCCTCTTCATAGCTTAATAACTTCTCTCCCCTTAACAATTTTGTTATCCTTCGCTAAACTTTTTCTAGCTGTACAGAATTGAAGTGGTGACCATAACTACTCCTTATTCCAGGTGATATCTTACTGAGGATTTATATTGTGTCCGAATTTGCGTCCTTCTCGTCTACACCCTCTTAATGAGGGCTATTATTTTACTTTCCTTTGCAGCTGCTGCCTGACATTGAGCACTTAATCCTTTTCTATCTTTGATACCACTAGATTTGTTTCACTTATTCTATACATTTCATGCTTATTTGTACTTTACCAAATGCATAACTTCACATTTCTTTGTGTTAAATCCCATCTACCATTTAGCTGGCAATACTTCTAGTTTATATGTGTCTATTTGCAGGCACATTTTCTAGTAATTGATAAATATGCAAACCATAATAGATTTGTGATGGAGATGTGTTGTGTAGAAGCAGTTCTGCACTCACGGGAACACCGTATGCAACCAAATACTTACATGCCGATCTGAAAGGGATGCTGATCTTGCCCTGAACGCTGCTGATCGCAACTATGTGCCCACGTCGATTCCTGATCATGGAGGGGAGGAGAGCTGGAACACAAATACAAGGAAAGAGGTCAACCTAAACAGAGACTCTCTGACTATATTATAATATCAAAGCTATTAAGTACCATAGCTGTATAATTATTTTCAGCTTAACAGTAGGTCCATATGGATCGTTCTAAATATATATATATATATATACATGTCACTACCCGCGGAACTACCGGGACACTAGATCTGGCGACTGGACCGTTTTATTCTCTAGCCACTGATTACCCTATATGCATTAAGGCTCTAATAGCCAAAAAGACAATTTTAATAACATGACTAGATCACTTTATTGATGGTACAGGACTATGAAATGAATGTTATAAGGGATGTATGCCCTAATGTTTCCCCAAGCTGCTGGCTACCTACCCAGACCCCAAAGAAACAATTCCACTGGCTCCAGTTGCAATACATGTACCATGTGTTTCAGGGTATGTACAATACATAGGGCCAATACAAATATTTTTAGGGTAGTATCATAGGGTGATTTAAGGGTGACCAGTAGCCAACTACAATACTGGGCTAGGTTCCTGGGTAGATTTGAACCCCGGGTAGTGGTGAAAAGGGTTTCTATGGGGAGATCCATGGATCTGACTGAGCCATCAAGTGTAATCAATTAACAATACTTTGATTAATCATACAAAGGTCAAGTGGGGTCAGGGGCTTTGTAAACTATATCAATTTGATCCATTGCCTCACGGTTAGCCACTAATTGGTAAATACTTGACCCCAGCCATTGTTCTTGACATTGGTTCTTGTCAGCCCCCAAAAGTGAATACACCCTGGAGGCATAGGGTTTTAAAAAGCAAGTAGATTGTATACCCATCACATCTACTATCCTTCTATACCTCTCCCACATCCTTTAGATTGTAAGTATGTGAGTTTTCAATCTTGCCTTTATTGAAAGCTCTGTGTACATTTGATTTTAAGCTCAAAAGAAAGTACCCTCCATTCTTTTTTCTTTATTGTGTTAACATTGTTTTGACTTCAACTTACCCCGGTGAAGTGCTACGGAATATATTCGTGCGTTACAAATAAAGGAAATAATAATAAGTTTGTCAGAAAAAAATAAAATGATATCCCTTTTCTCTCAAACAGCACTTAAAAAAAGTAAGTGTTACCCGTGCCTGCTGAAGACATTGATCAAAATAGTAAATATAGAAACACATTTTACTACATAGAGTTGCTCTTTAAAAATATATATGCAATCTATTGTCTATAAGTACTTTCTATATATCTCATACGGATACTTATTACTAATTCTCAGGGATATGGAGTTTTTTGGCATATGAAAGAATTTATAAATGTCACAGTGTGTATTTTTTCAAATGAACGTCTCAAAGATCAATAAAGCGATTCAAATATTTAGCTCTGGGGAGCTCACCTGGGTCAGCCAGCAATATAGCTGTATGAGTCATACTTTTCTGCCTATGAGACCTATATACTACAGCATGCTCTGTAGTTTTAAGGAAGCTTATACAGGTGTCACTTAAAGTCTCACTATACTTTACCTGTGACGTTCCACAAATGGCTCTAATTACATAGTGCGGTGTAAATGCACATTCAAACATTTTATTCTGTTCAGAAAATGTCACACCCTTTTCTTTATCACGCGCAGCAAAAGGTGGTGTGTAGGATACAAGTAGGAAGATATAAAGCAAGGTGAGTATGTGGGTCTGTAAGCAGCGTACAGCAGTTAAAACATATCTGCCTCTTCTAAGCAGTGTCTTGGGAAAGAGAGCGAAGACAACATCCAGCACTGGCATCAACGTTGTTTTGAGCACGCTGGGAGGGTCTAACTGGCAGAGCTGTTAGTCACAGCCAGCTCCACAGACTCCAATGTACCATGTAGGACACAGTCTATTGGCTACAGCTGCGACACACCCTTGCTGATTACTAATGCAGGATAATAGACAGATGGATAGAAGGAGCATCCGAAGCCCACACAAAAATATGGGGAAAAAGGCATGATTTAAAAACCCTGTAAGTGCATTTTTCTATATTTTCCTTGCTGGGTCTGTATCTGATGAGCAGCTTGGATGACTTCAGTGGTCCTTTAATATGTTTCATGCACAAACAACATTTTTATGATTTAAAAAAGCATTAAAAAAGTGATGCCTGTGCCTATAAGACAGAGCCAGTAAGAGTCCTTAGTGAGAGAATAGTGACATCACTCACCTTTGGTCAGGGCCACTGGGCCAAAGTAGTTTGTGTCCATGACCATTCTATCCACGCTGACCGCAGTGTCCGCGATTGTGCCTCGGTAGCTTATGCCGGCATTATTGATGAGGATGTCCACCCTCCCCGCGAGGTGCAGGATCTCCTCCGCTGCGCTGGATACAGTCTCCACATCGGAGAGGTCAAATATAACCATATGTGGCTTGTGTGTCTGAGAAGTGACCAGTTATAGGACAGTGAGAGCTATTGTTCTGTAGAGGACATTTTTGTAGTGTTTTTATACTGTATTTTTGTTTGTACTTAACCCCTGCATAACACTACGGAATATGTTGGCGCATTACAAATAAAAGATAATATAATATTAATCACTAATATAGTTGTCGTACTGCGAATTTGTGCGCAACGCTCGCAAATTGCGATTTACGCATGCACACAGTACACAAATTGTGAGCTGAATCGCAAGTTGAGACTTCAAGTACATGGCAGAAAGCCTCAACTGTAAATCATGCTTCTTTGGGCTATAAGTCTGTGGGCTTGAAAATTACAACAGTTACAGAGCGATTAAAAATGACTCAAGCCCGCAAGTACATGGCACAAAGCCAAAATTATAAATCATGCCTCTGTATGTAGCATTTCAGGGCCTGATCATGATTAATTAAGCAGGTCCTGTAACTTGCTGCTTAGACAGAGCCAAACCCTTAACTTGCTGCAAAGTACCATTTGCGTTCAGACTCGCAATCCAGAAATGTGAGGAGGGGGAGAAGAGAGCGAGAGAGAAAGAAAGAAAGAAAGAAAGAAAGAAAGAAAGAAAGAGCGAGAGCGAAAGAAAGGAAGGAAGGAGAGCGAAAGAAAGAAAGAAAGAAAGAAAGAAAGGGAGAGAGAGAGAAAGAGATAAAGAAAGTAAGAGAGAAAGAAAGAGAGAAAGTGAAAGATATAAAGAGAGAGAGAGAGAGAGAAAGAAAAAAAGAAAGAAGGAGAGAGGGGGCAAAGAGAGGAAAAAAAAGAGAGAGATAAAGAAAGTAAGAGAAAGAAATAAAGAGAAAGTGGAAGATATAAAGAAAGAAGGAGAGAGAGAAAGAAAGAAAGAAAAAAAAGAAAGGGCAAAGAGAGAAAGAAAGAAAAAGAAAGAAAGAAAGAAAGAGAGAGAGGGCAAAGAGAGAAAAAAAAGAAAGAAAAAGAAAGAAAGAGAGAAAGGATGTGAAAGATATAAAGAGAGAGAGAGAGAGAGAGAAAGAAAGAAAGAAAGAAAGAAAGAGAGAGGTCAAAGAGACAAAGAAAGAAAGAGAAAGAAAGAGAGAGAGAGAGAAAGAGAGAAAGAAAAAAAGAATGAAGGAGAGAGGGGGCAAAGAGAGAAAAAAAGAGAGAAAGAAAGAAAAAGAAAGTAAGAGAAAGTGAAAGATATAAAGAAAGAAGGAGAGAGAGAGAGAAAGAAAGAAAGAGAAAGAAGGAAAGAGAGAAAAAAAGAAACAAAGCAATAAGAGGGCACACAGAGAGGGAGAGATGGCGCAGAGAGAGACAGGGTACATAGAGAGGGGATGCACAGACAGACAGAAGACACCATTTTTATCACAATATTATGCCATCATTTATGACGGGCAAACGACTAATAATAATAATAATAATAATAATAATAATAATAATAATAATAATAATAATAGTCTTTGCTGTCACACTCCCCATCTTCTCCTCATATACCTGTGAGGATTTCACCTTGGTCCTGCTGAGCTCCCTCACCAGATCTTCCAGCCTCTCCTGATTGCGCCCACATAGCACCAGCCGGGCGCCCGCCTGGTAGAACAGCTTGGAACATTCTAGAAGAAACAAGAAGTTCCACCAGTGACCCATCTCCTGTTATACATGCACCACTTGGTATTTCTTTCCTTATATTACACAAGCACATACTTACATCATTGTGACAATAACACAGTAAAGTAAGGAGGATTAAACGTATAAATAAGACCACAAAAAACAAAAAGGGAGGACAAAGACATGATGCTGGCGAATACTAAAACGGGTTTATTTTTTACTTTTCATAAATATGCCTTTTATGAAGATTAGTTTAATCAAAATACCATATAGAAAAATGTCCACATTGATACTTTGTCACTGGACAATGATTATTTTGTATAAACAAGACCCCGCGCAGCACATATTTCTATTTTAGCAACAATTCTGATTTACGTGGCCTTTATCAAATAAAAAGTAACATACACTTAAAGGGGAACTGTACTTGTACTTTTACTATCATGCAATACAATACAGCTAGAAAAAGCATTCAGTTGTTCCAGGACCCTGGAGGCATCCATGACGCATTGCATCGCAGTCGGTGTGTGACGGTCTAGGGGCAGCGATAGCATCATAAAGCAAAAAATATATGATTCTGCCAGTCCCTGGAGACATCCATGACCTTTTGGTGTATTACTTTAATGTACTTTATTTTATTAAGAAGTGCTTACAAGCTCAGTTTTAACAGCATAAAATCAAACAAATAGTCCGACATGGCTCTGCTCTCTGCAGCTCATGAAGACACAGACATGTTGTGCCTCGTACTAACCAATCAGTCACCATCGTTCAGCAGCGTGCTGCTGAGATGTTGTCCCTGATAGGCTAGGACACTAAACTGCACATCCAGCCTTACAGAGTCTGTGTCTGCATAGGCTGGAGACATCCATGCGCCTTTGGTACAGGGTGCCCCATGACATCATTAGCTCCACCTGCACTCCCTACACAGAGGTAACAGCTCTACTATATCATGCTTGCCCCGTAGGCCATGCCCAAATGACAGTGCATGAGTCATCATAGCCTCGCTTTACTGAACATGCTCTGATAAGAGATCTAATAATCCATTTTTATAAGGAAGATTTAGTTTTATCTTTTTTAATCTTGTTTTAGTTTGTATTCTGTGGGATGTTATTTTTTTCAGTTGACTTTTGTGAAACCTGACCCTGACGGTGACGCACGTGCTGTAATGTGGCTATTAAAAAAACAGTATGCCACTTATATAAATACAAATTAACATACTTTGTTAGCTCCAACTGTTAGTTTTCCCCTCAAGCAGAGCTGTGCATCTCCCTCTACCTGTGTCTCTCATGGGCGTGGCCAGCGCTGCCTGTGTCTGACCAGTGTAGGCTTCAGACTGAGCATGCTCAGTAAAGCAAGGCTATGAGGGCAGGTCACCAGATAAAAAGAAAAAAAAAAGGTCAACATTGTTCATTCTTCTGTAGGCCAGAATACGGGCTCTTAGCCTTGACCTTTTTTGTTATGTGGGGACCGGATGGGGATTTGAAAATGGTGATAGTACATCTGAACACTACTAGTTTTACGGTATATTTTAACTGCAGTTACATCCATCAATAATATATCTACAACTACGATTAATGATTGTGGCAACAGCTTTGATGGAGAAGAATCTTGAAGTGCTGTGGCAACAGAAAATAGTTGCAAAGTGAACATTAGTTTTCTACATGGAACTAAGAGCCGTTTTGGCTTATGAGCTCGGAGGATTAGGAGCAGAAGATCATCCTCACATTATGGATACCTCTTTCCAGTGAATCCCTAGGACCAATACACAGAAACCCGAAGGAGATGACTGGTGGGACCCATTGACTGGTTGGTTCAGCGTTTCCCTCCTCCTGACCTAATCAGTGGGATCCATTATTGGCCAGTCCAGCCGGTCCCTCCTCCTGACCTAATTGTGGGATCCATTATTGGCCAGTCCAGCCGGTCCCTCCTCCTGACCTAATGGTGGGATCCATTATTGGCCAGTCCAGCCGGTCCCTCCTCCTGACCTAATGGTGGGATCCATTTATTGGCTGGTCCATCTGGTCCTTCCTCTTGACAATGGTAGTCGTATATTTAAAGTGGTAGGATGTCCTCATCCCTTAAGGTCTCCTTGACCGGCTACTAAAAAACACTGGCCGACAGCATACTGTACAACAAACCATTTTTTTTTATGTACCACTAAAATGTTGATCGGGGTCTTGGTGGACCACTTGAATACATCCGATCTTTGTTCACAAACTATTGATTTTTCAGTTTGATCTTAAAGGACTAATGTAAATTAGCAAAAACTTCATATGTTTGTTTTTCAAATACCCAAGATTAGCATCTACGCAAGTCATGGGCATATTCATCTAACAGACTCTGCTGGGTCATAGAAGCTGCCATGATACCAAGGGAGGTTACAGAACACGGCAAGCAAGTGGATATATTTGTAAGCCCCCTGAATCCCACACGCTCATGTGCTTAGATGTTATCTGACCAATGAATCACCAAACCACCCCCTTCCCACTCCTTCAACTTTTTGAATTGATAACAAAAACAAGAGAACACACCCATTCTCCAAGACAGCGAGAAGTGTAGAAGACAAAAACATGGCTTCTTACTGGCACAAGCAGTGCCAACTAAAATACAGATCTTAGCCAAAAAATGCTATTATGCCCACGGCCACTAATGTTAATTTCTTACAAAAATATCCCATTTCCCCGATCTCCGGTAGTCCTGTGCACATACATTTAGGTATCGAGGCACTAATGTACTTTGTTTTAAGAATATTATTGTTTTTCTTTGTAATCTCAGTTTTTTTATGGAACAAAGTATTAAGACGTTCTTATTAACAGTGTTTTTAGACATAAAATCTAACAAATAGTCCCTGTATGGGTCTGCCTTCTGCAGCTCATGAGGAAACAAGTCTCTTTAATACTTGATGTGTTGTGCCTCATATAAACCAATCAGTGACCATCTCACACCAAACGTGGTCCCTCATAGGCTAGGCCACTACCCTGCACATGCAGCTCTACAGAGTCTGTGTCTGCTTATGCTGCAGTGAGCAGACCCCTACAGGGATTCTTTATTTGATTTTATAAAGAGTTTATTACTACTTAATAAAATAAACTTAATTTCACATCTATTGCAAAAGGTTAAATCTGCTCACCCTTCCCAAGTCCAGATGTGGCCCCGGTGATGACCACCACAGCGTCCTGGATGTAAGCTCCGCTACGCAGCCTCTGTAGGAGCTTGTACAGACTGTAGACCCCGACACTGCCCAGGAGCAGAGGGACGATGACCCACGACGTCAGGTCCATCAGCTTCAATCGGGGTGAGCTCCTCCTGCAAGGAACACAGAGAATCAACTTAATGCGCCGTGCTCGGACGCCATTATTGGTACAGAGTCAGGAATAGTCGATATGCACAGCACAATCTGTCAGACATTAAATTCCTGATATAAATGATTAAACAAATTCATTTTTACCTGTGCCAATTGTCATTTATAACCAATATTCACTAAAATGGGACCCACCCATCCCATAAAGGCCACTGAAGCCACCATATGCGCTCTATACCATCCGTTTTGGTACCCTGACCATGAATTTACTCATATTTCATCTGTATATAGCCCCTGAAGGCCTCATTTAAAGGAATATGGAAGCTTCCTGGATTTTGCTAGGTGTATAACACCCGGCACACCGAGCTATGCGCGCAGCTGAATACCGCATCGTGATCAGAGCGCCAAGAACTGCGCTCGGATGACGCTCTGTGCTCCAGCCTGATGCTGTGTGATCTGCCCCTGTCTGGTACCCCCCCATTATACAAGACCCCTCCAATGGATACTCTGCTGAGTCATGCCGAGTCATCTCTTCTAGATTGTAAGCTCTCTAACAGGGACCTCCATACCTTATGTATCAGCTTATTTCATTTTGTAAATGCCACACACATTACATATTTATTCTGCCTTGGCCTAATAATATAAGTAATGGGCAGTACTGAGGTCCCTGTTACAGAGAGCTTACAATCTAGAAGTGATGACTGGGCATGCGAGACTCAGCAGCGTATACATTGGAGGGGTCTTGTATAATGGGGGGGCACCAGACAGGGGCAGATCCCACAGCACCAGGCTGGAGCGCAGAGCATCATCAGAGCGCAGTCCTCTGCGCTCTGATCGCGGTGCGCTCTGATCGCGGTGCGCGCAAAGGACGTGCCACCATAACACCCGTCTATTTACTTTTATGTACTTTATTTTTTTAAGAAATTATAAGCACTGTGTTTACTGCCTAAATTTATATAAATAGTCCCTGTATGGGTCTGCCCCTCCAGTGCATATAGGTTTTGCCCTTCTCCTCCTGCCCCTTCATTGTATATAGACTTTGCCCCGCCTCCTCTTGCCCCTCCAATGTATATAGGCTTTGCCCCGCCTCCTCTTGCCCCTCCAATGTATATAGGCTTTGCCCCGCCTCCTCTTGCCTCTCCAATGTATATAGGCTTTGCCCCGCCTCCTCTTGCCCCTCCAATGTATATAGGCTTTGCCCAGCCTCCTTTTACCCCTCCAATGTATATAGGCTTTGCCCCGCCTCCTCTTGCCCCTCCAATGTATATAGGCTTTGCCCTGCCTCCTCTTGCCCCTCCAATGTATATAGGCTTTGCCCCGCCTCCTCTTGCCCCTCCAATGTATATAGGCTTTGCCCCGCCTCCTCTTGCCCCTCCAATGTATATAGGCTTTGCCCCGCCTCCTCTTGCCCCTCCAATGTATATAGGCTTTGCCCCGCCTCCTCTTGCCCCTCCAATGTATATAGGCTTTGCCCACCCTCCTCTTGCCCCTCCAATGTATATAGGCTTTGCCCCGCCTCCTCTTGCCCCTCCAATGTATATAGGCTTTGCCCACCCTCCTCTTGCCCCTCCAATGTATATAGGCTTTGCCCCGCCTCCTCTTGCCCCTCCAATGTATATAGGCTTTGCCCAGCCTCCTTTTACCCCTCCAATGTATATAGGCTTTGCCCCGCCTCCTCTTGCCCCTCCAATGTATATAGGCTTTGCCCTGCCTCCTCTTGCCCCTCCAATGTATATAGGCTTTGCCCACCCTCCTCTTGCCCCTCCAATGTATATAGGCTTTGCCCCGCCTCCTCTTGCCCCTCCAATGTATATAGGCTTTGCCCTGCCCCTCCAGTATATATAGGCGTTGCCCTTCCTTCCCCCTGCCCCTCCAGTGTATATAGGCTTTGCCCTGCCCCTCCAGTACGTATAGGTGTTGCCCTACCTCCCCTTGCCCCTCCAGTGTATATAGGCGTTGCCCTTCCTCCCCCTGCCCCTCCAGTATATATAGGCGTTGCCCCGCCTCCACCTGCCCCTCCAGTGTATATAGGCTTTGCCCTGCCTCCTCCAGTATATTAGGTCTTGCCCTACCTCCCCCTGCCCCTTTAGTGTATATAGGCCATGACCTACCTCCCCCTCCAGTGTATTAGGTCTTGCCCTACCTCCCCCTCCAGTGTATTAGGTCTTGCCCTACCTCCCCCTCCAGTGTATTAGGTCTTGCCCTACCTCCCCCTTCAGAGTATATAGGCCTTGCCCTACCTCTTTCTGCCCCTCCAGTGTATATAGGCCTTGTCCTGCCCCTACAGGTTATACCTTCCTGCCCTGGAAGCTTCCTGGATTTTGCTAGGTGTATAACACCCAGCACACCGAGCTTTGCGCGCAGCTGAGAACTGCGCTCAGATGACGCTCTGCGCTCCAGCCTGATGCTGTGTGATCTGCCCCTGTCTGGTACCCCCCCATTATACAAGACCCCTCCAATGGATACTCTGCTGAGTCATGCCCAGTCATCTCTTCTAGATTGTAAGCTCTCTAACATGGACCTTAATACCTTATGTATCAGCTTATTTCATTTTGTAAATGCCACACACATTACATATTTATTCTGCCTTGGCCTAATAATATAAGTAATGGGCAGTACTGAGGTCCCTGTTACAGAGAGCTTACAATCTAGGAGGTGATGACTGGGCATGTGAGACTCAGCAGCGTATCCATTGGAGGGGTCTTGTATAATGGGGGGGGGGGGCACCAGACAGGGGCAGATCCCACAGCACCAGGCTAGAGCGCAGAGCATCATCAGAGCGCAGTCCTCTGCGCTCTGATCGCGGTGCGCTCTGATCGCGGTGCGCGCAAAGGACGTGCCACCATAACACCCGTCTATTTACTTTTATGTACTTTATTTTTTTAAGAAATTATAAGCACTGTGTTTACTGCCTAAAATTATATAAATAGTCCCTGTATGGGTCTGCCCCTCCAGTGCATATAGGTTTTGCCCTTCTCCTCCTGCCCCTTCATTGTATATAGACTTTGCCCCGCCTCCTCTTGCCCCTCCAATGCATATAGGCTTTGCCCCGCCTCCTTTTACCCCTCCAATGTATATAGGCTTTGCCCCGCCTCCTCTTGCCCCTCCAATGTATATAGGCTTTGCCCCGCCTCCTCTTGCCCCTCCAATGCATATAGGCTTTGCCCCGCCTCCTTTTACCCCTCCAATGTATATAGGCTTTGCCCCGCCTCCTCTTGCCCCTCCAATGTATATAGGCTTTGCCCAGCCTCCTTTTACCCCTCCAATGTATATAGGCTTTGCCCCGCCTCCTCTTGCCCCTCCAATGTATATAGGCTTTGCCCTGCCTCCTCTTGCCCCTCCAATGTATATAGGCTTTGCCCCGCCTCCTCTTGCCCCTCCAATGTATATAGGCTTTGCCCCGCCTCCTCTTGCCCCTCCAATGTATATAGGCTTTGCCCCGCCTCCTCTTGCCCCTCCAATGTATATAGGCTTTGCCCACCCTCCTCTTGCCCCTCCAATGTATATAGGCTTTGCCCTGCCTCCTCTTGCCCCTCCAATGTATATAGGCTTTGCCCCGCCTCCTCTTGCCCCTCCAATGTATATAGGCTTTGCCCCGCCTCCTCTTGCCCCTCCAATGTATATAGGCTTTGCCCTGCCCCTCCAGTATATATAGGCGTTGCCCTTCCTCCCCCTGCCCCTCCAGTGTATATAGGCTTTGGCCTGCCCCTCCAGTACGTATAGGTGTTGCCCTACCTCCCCTTGCCCCTCCAGTGTATATAGGCGTTGCCCTTCCTCCCCCTGCCCCTCCAGTGTATATAGGCGTTGCCCCGCCTCCACCTGCCCCTCCAGTGTATATAGGCTTTGCCCTGCCTCCTCCAGTATATTAGGTCTTGCCCTACCTCCCCCTGCCCCTTTAGTGTATATAGGCCATGACCTACCTCCCCCTCCAGTGTATTAGGTCTTGCCCTACCTCCCCCTCCAGTGTATTAGGTCTTGCCCTACCTCCCCCTTCAGAGTATATAGACCTTGCCCTACCTCCCCCTGCCCCTTTAGTGTATATAGGCCTTGCCCTACCTCTTTCTGCCCCTCCAGTGTATATAGGCCTTGTCCTGCCCCTACAGGTTATACCTTCCTGCCCTGGACCCTCCAGTCCATAATGTACTGGGCAAAGGAGGTCACATAAGTGATTATATATCAAGAAAGGTTGCCCCTATACACTTCATTCTACCCCATAATCCTATGCTGTAGATCTTACATTTCATATCAGAATTTGATTCCAGGTGGAAATAGGGCAAAACTGGGAGAAAAAGTCCTTGTTTTGTATGTACAATGACGTATAATCTAGATTATCTGATGTTACAGCACCTCCTACTGGTTATAGCTGGTAAGGCTTTATATAATCCCAGTGCCCAGAACACTAATGAGATATATATATATATATATATATATATATATATATATATATATATATATATATATATATATATATATATATATATATATATATATATATATATATATATATATATATATAGAGCTCTGTCTGAAGCAGGTCCTGGATGTTTCGTTAGGTAATAAATCCAATAATGCAGAATGGTGTCATTGTTATCTTGGCAAGCGATGGATGGATGGATAGATAACCCTCTTCTTATCCAAACTCTCTGCTCTCTTGGCATCCATGTCACTGTGTCTTGTGGTTCACATCATATCTAGTTCTCTGGCTCCTTTTCCTCTCCTCAGCCTCTGACTATTACTGTACCCAGGGTTCAGTCCTTGGCCTCCTCCTCTTCTCCATCCATACATCCTCCCTTGGTACCCTAACAAAAGTCTTTGGAGATGACACTCTCTGCACCCGATCTACCCCCTCTCTTCTAGCTCAAGTTGCCATCTGCCTCTAGCGTATCCTCCTGGATGTCCGCCCTTCAACTCAAAATATCAAAAAGACTGAGCTCCTAATCTTCTCACCCTCTACGTGTCGGCGGCTCCTCTCTGTCCGTCACTCCATTGGCTTCCCATGGCCTCCAGAATATGATGTAAAATCAGGACTCAAACATATAAAGCCAACAACAGCAAAGCACCCCCTTATATCTCGTCTCTAAATGCCCCACCCTCTGCGCTCTGCTAATGGCCATCTTCTTTCCTCCTCTTATCACCTTCTCTCGCTCCTGACTTTTCTCGTGTTGCCCTATTCTATGGAACTCCTTGCCTCGCTCCACTAGACTCCTCCTGACTCATAACCTTCATAACCTCACTAAAACCCACCTCTCATCACCTTCATCCTTATTATGCACAACTGCACACCCTACTGTATAATATCGCAACGCATAGACATCCCCACTTGTTTAAGCCTATACACGCCATCTTGGATGCATCACCCCCTCCATCAAACCCGAACCCTTTAGATCAAGGGTGGGCAAGGAGGGCCACAAACATGCCATGATTTGAAGATATCCTGTGCACAGGTGAGTCAATCAGGATGACTGAAGAAGTGATTGACTGATCTGTGCACAGCAGGGATATCATCAAATCCAGGCATGTGTGTGTGGCCCTCCATGACCGAAATTGCCCCTCCCGGCTTTAGATGTAAGTTTGTGAGTTTTCAGTCTTGTGTCGGTGCTCTGGAAACAAGCTCCATGCAACACATACAACAATCGTTTTCATGTCCCTTACGTATGATATGTGCGGATATGTGGCTCCTCTAAGAGTTACTGAAGATCCTACAAGTTCTCCTTGGCTCTGCGAGTGCTCATAGTGAGAGAAATCCTTATGTGTAAACTCAACCTCCTGCACCACATCATTGTAATTCAGCACCACATCATTGTAAAGATCTCCTAAAAGCATGTTGAAATACTTTAACATTTTTAAATACAAGCCTTTTTCAGTAATCAAATCAAATAACGTCTGTGTTTAGATGTATTATAGACAGCCTGCTTTTTTTTAACAAATCTATCTGTGCAAGCATGGATTGCTGGACTCACCTAAAACAGGAAAGCTATGGGTTAACTGGTCAGTACAGTGTAAATGCTGTGCTATCAATCAGTGGCTTCCCCATAGAGAATAAAAACAGCACGCACATGCTCGCTCGGCTATCTGTTATTACTTGTGCAACAGCAAGTAGGCAGGATACACTTCAATGAAAACAGAGATTTAAAATTTTGGGGTTTTTTTAGCTAAAAAAAAGAAAAAGAAAATTTTAATATATAACCTTGTGCTCTTTCACACCATGAAGAGCACTTACAGTGAGATAAATGGCCCTTTAAGGAGTTCTGAGTGTCCATGTAGGAGAAAAAACAACCGTATTTATGAGTGTAGACACTATGGATACAATATTTACTGATGTTCTGTAACCTTACTGGGGCGGCTGTGGGAAGCACTGGGGTTATGGGCTCGGACTCACACTTGTATCTGCTTAAAGGTACTACCCCAATAGGAAATTAATTTATTTTTAAAGAGCTTTGTACTTGCAGTAGATTATTTCTGAAATATTCAGAACTGATTTTGTGGCTCTGTATGCTAATGTGTGGCTCAGAGTGCTTGATAAGTGTGAGAGAGGGGTCTAACTACCAGATAACAGTGAGGGTCTTTATTTTGGGCACTAAAGAGACAGACAAACATACTTTAATCCTAATCAGCATTTCAAAACAACTATTTAAATAAGCATGAGACACTCATTTGAATATAAATACAGCAACAACATGGAATTTCCAAGGATTGATTCACTTTAGAATTAAATGAATAACACAACATAGAGTAAGAATAATCTAAAAAGCAACAACTTAAGAAAGACATAAGGACCCTTGTGAGTCTTGTGAGCTATTTTCTTAAGTGACAACCCCCTGGATAAGGATCAGGAAGTTCTAACATGAAATACCCTGTGGGAGCCATGTAACAGATACTTAATTATCTTGTAATTAATTAATTATCAGAGCTTCGAGTCAGCCTCGCGGTAGACCCTACGGGAACCGCGTAATCCTGAGAAATATGATTAAAAGGACCACGGTACATAAAACAAAAATGTAAATAATTGAAAACTTGGAGTCAGATCAAGAACATAATTAAGTAAGAAAAATAGTTAACCTAGTATTTAATTAACAAAAAAATGGATGCCAGTGTGGGACCCTGGAGGCGTCCATGACAATGCATAAAAAAGGGAATACATGTAAAGATTGTTTTTATTGGCTCCTAACTGGCCTGGGTGGCTCCTAAATTTAAATCAAATTTGGTCAATCACTGGACTTCTATTTAAAGCTGGGAGTAGCCCCTTTTCCTGCTCCTCCCTAGGCCCTGTCGACTCTGTTCCTTAATGCCCCTTGTGTTACCTCCTCCAGAAAGTATACACACCCGGGCAGTGGGTGCCAGTGGCGCAGCCAGGAAGAGTTGTCCGGAGGGTGCAAGGTGCCTGATGGAGGAGCTATTGGCTGCGATGCCAGCAGGAGGACAGACTCCAGCTCCTCAGGGTGAAGCGAGATCTTCTCCCTTCCTCTAAGACGATGCCCCAACCTCACAGTGACAGGACAAGGACAGACTAATTTAAACTGGACGGTGGCCAAGTGCCAGACAGACAGCCCGTCCGTGCCTCACACGCGGCACCCCCAGCCGCACAAGCCAGGGTGGGATTCCAGTGTGAGCTCACTGACCTTTCCACTTCACAGAGGAGGGGGCTCTGGGGGGCATAATAGAGCCATTTAAATACTCTGTTCTGTCCAGGAGACCTCTATGGCATTGCTAGTATTAAAGGACACAGCAAATATTGTATTATTTAAAACTACTGCAGAAATCAAATGTACACATATAAATAATATGGTTATTATTGGCTGTTCTTAATCTTTGAGTAGAATTATTAGATTATTGACCATTGACTTATTTATCTTCGGTCATTATCTCTCACAGTAGGCGTGAAAAAAGAAGAGCATGCCAAGTTGGTATAGATTTGGATAATGATAAGACTTTAAACAATTAACATTGCATATGGTCATGGTCTTCTTTGATTGCACACGTCCACTGTGTAAATTAATAATTTGCCCTAGATAAAGAGAGGAGGAGGAGGAGAAAATGTATCTAACTTGAAGAACTCAATTAACAAATAATTTGTGCAATACCACTTTAATAACAAGCCCTTTATTTAAAAAGCTTGTGCTTTATCGCAGTACACTTAAATTTCAGTTTGCAATTTTTACCTGTCAGTCAGCCTTTATGATCCCAAGCTAGTCCGATATCCCGTTGTTATGATTGACCATTTCCAATAATTGTAAATTCCCCCATTGGTCAATGGTGTACATTCATGCCCGACTCTATGGTCCACAGCAAAAGCTAGGCACATCTTGTCTCAGGTTATCTTGGCAAAGAAACTGAAGTGGGTTGCCAGTTCCTTCTGGTTAAATTGCTATGAGTTTAAAGCCAAATGAAACAGAAAACACTGAGCATGTGCAGACCCCAGTCTGACTGTGCTTACTGGGTGGATCAAAGACTGACTGAGAAGTAATATTACAAATTTGAATGCAAATTTACTGTACTTTTTATCTATATGTTTACAATCACAATATTTAGAACCACCACTGTGTCCCTTCGGTGCTTCTCCAGAACTGGACTGTACAGGTATTTAATGACCATATTTGTGATTATTTCTTTAAACCATCACCCTTTTTATGTATTGAATTTATACATTTAGCCAGTGATATAAAAATAATAAACTAATCAAAGCACTTAACTGATATACAGTTTCCTCACTAACCAGCTAAACCTGGGTGGAGCAAAAATAAACAGTCCAATAGATTGTTAAAAAAAATCATTGGCCCGTAATTTCTTCAGATTTCCAGGTCTCCAAGCGGTCACAAGCCGCACGCTGCTGTCACACTGTGTGTTTGTCTCTTTCTTTCTCCAGGTCAGATAAAACTGTGAACAATCAGTCTATAAGCAGCCTCTCATACTCCAAGAGCAGTCTTAAAATTAGGGCTGCCCAGGTGCAGCTAACAAACTGAGCAGGAAAGTTAACCTTTTCAGTTCTACTGGGGAGGAAGAAAGCTTTGCAGAGACTATGTTTCACATAAACCCCTTGGATAACTGTCACACATCCCACTCCCCAGCTCAACACCACAGGGTTGAGCAACCAAAGCTGCGAGGCAGTGTATGCATGACAACTCATCCACAGTGACATGATAAGTTCCAGCTCTGTGGAGGATTTTGTATTGAAATAGACCATCTAGAGTGGAAAATGCTGTTTCTTCTTTTGCCAATTGTGTCAAGGGTATCACCCAGTAATCTTCTGCTTCTGGAAGACCTTTTCACTCCCCAGCTGCCATCTTGCACAAATAGTGTTCGTCTATTCTGAAAAAGTGAAATCCTTCTTCAGTTGAAAGATCAGAGGCCTCTCCCTTTCCAAGTCTATCTATCATGTCAACCACTCTGGGAACGGGATAGGCATCAAATTCTAATGCTGAATTTAGTTTGCAAATTTCACTGCAGAATCTAACAACTCCATCAGCCTTTTAAACCATCACAATATGGCAGCATCACTCACTTGGATTCTTCAGTGATGCCCAGTTCCAGCATTTCTTTTAACTTCCATCTTTAGCTCTTATTTTAGCCTCAGGAATGCAATAGGGCTTAATTCTTACCATTACACCTGATTTGGTAATAATACCATGGTAAATGGCAGTAGTACGACCAGGTCATATAGAAGAACACCCTTATTTGCGTGAGACATATTGCTTCTTGCCATTACATCTTGTTGCTTCCTGAAGAAGTGAATAATGTCTTCTTTGGTCCCTGGATTTCCCTGCATCATGTCTTGGTATTCCATTGTTGTGATATCCAGGAGAATCTTTAAACTTTCCTTTATGTTTTTCATGAGACTTTTACAAGTCTTTTCACAGGTACAATTTTCTTAATTTCTGACAGGGGTAGCTATATTTGAACAAAGCACACCGAGTGGATCGACAAGGGCTGGAGCTTGGTCTTTAGGAGGTTCCTGACATAGTCCGCCATAACTTCATTCCAGAAGTTCATGAATGTTAGTGTAGCATGGTTATTGGTATGACACATTTGTGGTAGCTTTAGGTGCAGCTGTATCTGAATAGCCAAATATTTATGAAAGGAAATTTCTGCAGGTACGGAGCTCTGTTGTTGGCCATGTTGCCTGATGCTGAAGGGTTCTCCCTGAACAGGTTGTTCAGGCAATTCCTTAACCTTCTTTTCCTTAGAAATATCCTTAACAGCTATTCTCCTTTCAAGAACAAGTTCCCCTAGGAGTGCTTGCTATACTCTCAGGCAATGGAGGGGAATTAGATGCCAATAAGGCAAGCTTTGATGTCTGTGTCTCTTCCATAGAGGAGCGGGTAGTTCTATCGTCTTCCATTTTTCTTCTGATGCTGAATACGTTTCTCCCAGCCTTGCCACCTGCACCAACTTTTTTGGCTTTTCTTTTTCCCACTTTTTTTTTTTATAGGCCTTCCTTTCCTTGTCCAAAGATTAAGTCACTGTCAAATGATGACAGATGTAACCCAGTAGACTCCTGCCAAGCACGACAGGATAAGGTAGGTTAGTGACCACCGGTACAGCGATTGCCATCTTCTTCCTACATGCCGCCAATGTTGCCGTACCTGTAGGGTAGAGAGTCACTGCTCCGTGCACACATTTGATGCCTATTTTATTAGATAGTTTTATTTCACTGGGACTAATGTTTTTACCTGAAAACAAAGAGTTGATTCAGCACTTCCTGAATCAATCCTTTAACATTAACATTTCCGGTTTTGGCAAACTGTTGAATCCTTTCTGAGACTCCCTCCAAGATAATCAGGTTTCAGTTGACCTGGTTCTCTCCCACGTTACATTACATTGATTATTTCCTGTTTGGACAATGGGCTGCTAGATACCCCAGTTCTCTACATTTGAATTATCTGGTAAGGTTGGACTCTCAATACACTATATAATGACCTTAAAAGTAAGCGTTCCTTAAATTAATCCAAGATTACAATAATACCACCAAATATGTTTTTTTTAATGGAAATAAGTAATACCATTCACTAAAAAAAAAAAAGGGGTACCCATTTTAGATTTTTCATTTCTTCCAATAGCTTTTATATCATTTATAAAAACATGAAAGCTTATTAAATAACTAGCAACTTGCCCGTCAAAAATGCCTGCAATAAAATTTGAAGCATGGCAATGCTGTTTGCCACACAGTGTGATGCTCTCCCCCCTCTAACTTGCAGGCTTCGCGATGAGCACCTCTATCCACTCTCTGACCCCTGTGTGTTTCCCGCCTCTCTCCCGCTGTCTCTTTGCCCTTTGGTTTTGTTCCCCCTTATTTCCCTCCCCTGTGTCTCTTCCCACCCTCTCCCTCCTCTGTGCACTATGGGTCTGAAACCATTTGCCGGCTTGGGAAATTAATCAATTTCCCCAAGCCCGAAATGTTCTTCAGATTTAAGGGCTTGAAAAAATAAAATGACGTCTTTACAGCCGCCATTTTTTTTCTCGTATAGCAATTTTCTGACTGTTTAAAAAAATGCCAATTGAATAGCAAATTAGCTTGAAGCCTCACTAACAGGCTCCCTGCCTCTCCCCCTGTGTTGTGTGAGGTTTTTTGGTAATTAAATGGGGTCTTTCGGCGCTCATTGTGGGCCTGGCAATGAGCGCGAGCCTTTTTTCAAAGTCTTGCGGGCCTCGCGATGAGTGCCTTCGGGGATCATTGCGAGGCCTGCAATGAGCGCCTTTGGTGCTCACTGCAGCTTCCATCAAGCTTGTAACTTTTCGGGCCTAGTGATGAGTGCCTTTGGCGCTCATTGCAAGGCCCGCAATGAGCGGCAAATGCATGCGCAAGCCTATATTTTTTTAACATGGCGTGACCAACACTCAATTACGACAACTATATATGTGTGTGTGTGTGTGTGTGTGTGTGTGTGTGTGTGTGTGTATATTATATATATATATATATATATATATATATATATATATATATATATATATATATAAACACTTTGAATAAAATAGGACGGTCTTAAAATGAGCACTTAATGCTGAATATATGATTGACACCAAATATTTTTGCTTATATAATTTTTCCCACAACATATGGTAATATTTAATACAGCAGTTTATTATATGATTTTTTATGTCATTATTCAAAGTCAAGTCACATTCTTATGACCACCAGCTAATATCCAGAATTACTGATGTGTGCAGCTACTAGACGGCATACTAGTGTGTCAATAAGACGCCTGAAGATTGGCAAGGGTATGCGGTGCCATGCAGACTGTAGTGCATCCGACAGCTGCTGAAGAGGGAGTGGTGGAGGATCCATACGACAAACGTGGCGTTCAAAGTGGTCCCACAGATGCTCGATGGGATTCAAGTCTGAGGAATTTGGAAGCCAGGAAAGTATTTGTCGTGCTCCTCCAACCACTCCCGGACAATACTGGCAGGATGACATGTTGCATTGTCCTGATGGAAGATCCCATCCGCTCCAGGGAAGACAGTCAACATGTATGCATGTACTTGAACTGCAGGGATGGATAGATAACCCAACCGGTTGAGAGTCCCATCTAGCGGTATGAGTGGACCCAGACAATGCCAAGAAAAAATTCCCCAGACTATAACGCTGCCGCTAACAGCTTGTGTTCTTTCAACAATAATTGCAGAGTGTTTGTTCTTTTAGGTTCGTTCTCAGGAGGTCCAATTCCGGTACTGTTGTGCAAACTGACTATGAACCTTCGTCAGCATGTACTGCCACATTAGATACATGTCTGGTAGCCCCCTGGTTTGTTTGGATGGTGAGTTGCTCAACTGTAGCATGTCAGTTGACCCTCACACACCTTCGCAGCCGTTGTTTACCTCTGACATCAATGGTATGTTTTGCTCCACCGTTTTGACGCCATTTATTCTCAGTGGTGCCATTTGTCCAGTCACGCTACACTTTAACCAAAGCAGCACGCGAACAGTTCACAAACTGCGCTGTTTCAGAAATAATACCACCCTTGGCCCGGATACCAATTATCATCCTCTTTACAAAGTCGGATAAATGGCATGTTTTACCCATGACAGTGATGGTTGATATGTTTGCAGAATGCCTACATGTCACCTAATATACCACCAAGCCAGCCCGCGACACGTGCCGTACGTCATTGGCGACTCGCTGCCGACTACTAAAGTATCCTAATAATGCGACTCGAACCTACTTATAACAGATGTTTTTTCTGCTTCCCCAAAGATTTTTTGATAATGTTACCTCTTCCATTAAACTGTAACAGTTAGGGTAGCTTTAGCCACTACCAAGATGCATCATTAGATGCAACAACAACTTAGATTACAAAAAGGTGCCAACAATCCAACAGCTTTCCAACGGCAACATATTGTATTATGTATCAGTTTATGTAGAAGTCTGACTAGTAATTGCATAGAATGATTGCCAGTACTGACACACAACTTATTTTGATGTAATTATATCACTTACAATTTGATTTACTTGTATTTACCTCATGGCTGATAATCAGCCATTACACATTATGTTGGTGAAAATGTATATCCGATTTACCTTATGATCGACACGGCAACCACTTCTTATATTTTAATTTTAAATTCCACAATTAGAATGCACTATGTATAATTACATCAAAATAAAGTGACATATATATATATATATAATCAGAGTGTAGACTGTGCCTACAATAATCAAAGTGCAGCCTGTGACTATCAGGACCAAAGAGTGGTATGTGCCTATAAGAATCAAAGTGCAGCCTGTACTTATAAGAGCTAAATTGCAGCTTGTGCTTATAAAACCCAGTGTAGCCTGTGCCTATAAGAACCAAAGTTCCAAGCAATAACCGGTCTCCTCCTCATCTACATCACCAGCATCCCATTGGGCCCTCGCGTCCTCTCAGTACAGTTAAAGTGAAGTTAAATTCTATGTTATGTGATGTAATTATTGTTTTTTATTTATGTTTTAAAGTTTTGTATCAAAAAACAAGTCCATCAGCTCAAACTAAAATGGGGCTCAGAGTGGATTTTTTGAACTTACATTGAACCATATAGGAAATACTAACTTGGAGCTCAACCGGCCCTCCAGAACGGGTTAAGGTATGTATGTACGTATATACATTTATATATATAATAATAATAAAAAGTGTCCGGCTTTATTTTCCTCAGAAAAGTCACAAAATACTGTAGATGCAATGAATATTATATACCTAGTGAAATCCCCTTCTGTAGCCCTACATTGTTGTGGTGAAGGGGCTTGTGTATCTCAATGAAGCTGTGAGCAATACCATGTAGGATCATCCAATATGGAAAGGTCATAGTAGAGAGGTCAGACAAATCACTGTCCACCAGAGAAGGAACCGGAAACCAACTCCAGTATTTTTGCCAAGAAAACCTTATGTAGAAGCACAACCAGAGACATAATGATACATATGTGCCTAGTGTGCTGCTGTCCATAGGGTCACGGACAGTCAGACACAACAACAGATATATACACTGTGATATTATAGATCTAGTACAATCCAGAACCTTCCACATCCCTTTAACACTACCAGTGTAATGCTGATAACAAGCAATCACATGTTGTAGGCATGACTTTAGGTCACAGCTGTGTCCCATGGCACATATAATTCCAGCTATTAGAGCTGATAGAGTCAATTATTTTCCCTATAGAGCCCCATAACTAAGCTGGTGCATGCCACACCCATGTCTGCCAGAAGGAGGTCTTGAATTAGATGCAATTGCATGTAGTTACATGTATTTCCCTTTGATACACGTATATATGTTGCTAAAGAGTAATGTTTAAGCCCCTTTTTATAAATATATGATAAACAATTAGGGTAATGGAGGGCTGAAACATTGAAATAGAGCTCTTTGTACAGGTATTCTTGTATAATGTGCATATAATGCGCCCAACCTCTGTATAAGGTCAATTCTATATGTATGCATACCTCAGTACTGTCCTCCCACATAAACAAAGCCACTTTATAATAGTAAACAGCCCCCTATATGAAAGATATCCCTCCCTGCACAGTCTAAGGCCCACTCACCTGGTTGCCAGGGAGATCATGCCTGTCCCGCCCTCCCTCTCGCGGAAGCAGCCAATCACCACTGACCCAGCCTTCCACGCCTTCTCTCATTGAACAAAAAGAAGTTCAAAGTGACCAATCAGCGCGCAGATCCAGGTCATGTGACTAGAGTAGGACGACCATGTTTGTTATGGTACAATGTGCAAGTGGCGTTAGAAGAAGGAGAAGGTGATACAGGCGGTGCGAGCTGTGACACAGGGACACCAGGAACACTCCGCGGGTGGAATATGAAACGCGAGCTATCCGTGGCCCTCAATCTCATACCACAACAAAGGTAACGGCCCTCGCGTCGCGCTTTGTACAGTTTGCGCACGCTTTCCATTAATAAAGATGGTTGCCGGGAAATTCTTGTTTGGGCGGATGCGCGTGTGTTGCCGGAAGTATAAATCGCCAATGGATTCAGCGTGGCTGTGATGTAACTTCCTGCTACCAGGAAGTCCATTGTTTGGGCTGTAGTGGGAGGAGCCATGTATTGTCATTATGTTGAATGGGAATATTGAATAAAAATATGGTCTGAGGACTAAAATGGGGAGTCATTATAGGAAGTTATTACACCTTTCTGCCCATTAATAATATGTGTAAATGAATATAAAGCGAGGTTCCTTTTCTGGCTTCGCTCCACCCCTAGCACTTTGTTTATCAAGAAAATATCTTATTTCATTTTAATTATTGTTATTGGAATAAGCTCATCGCTAAAAAGCCTTTTCAATTTCTCCTTAAAGGGACTCCGTCTCCCCAAAAGGAAGTGGATTTAATCTTGAAGATTATTAAAAACGTCTGTATATTGTACAATCAGTTTTTCTGTACAGTAAATCATTTCTGAAATATTTAGAATTGATTTTGCGGATCCTAAATGCTAATGTGTGGCTATTAGTACTTGATTCGGGTGGGAAACCAAGGGTTCTAACTGCCAGATAACATTAGAGGTCTTTTTTTTTGTCAACATAGAGAAAAATAAGTAGATTGTAATCCTAATTAGCACATCAAAGCAGCTAATTAATATGTATGAGCCCCTCATTTGCATATGAATGCAGCAAAAACAGAATGTTATTTCCCAGGATTTATTCACTTTAGACAAAAAAATGGATAACGCAACATATAGCCAGTTTTTTATGCTCTTTAAGAAGAGTGATTGTAAAAATGGCCTTTAAGAATAACCTAAAACCACTTGATTTTGGGGTCACAGAATCACTTTCATTTTTGACTCTTTTCTCACCCAAATGCGGCATTTTGCAAACTAATTTGACGATGGAATAATTTTTTCATCCCAAAGTATTGTAGAACAATAGTATCCCAAAATGTAATCTTAATAATCCCAAATCGCTCAAATGTCCAAAACCATACCCACAATAGGGGCACATTACCTCAAAAATCTTAAGAAAAGGAAAAATGTGTCTGATTCTCCGTGACCATAAGATACTGATGTGGGTGCCAGTTCCTTCTCCACTGGACCACAATTTCCCTGATCTTTCTGCTATGACTCAACCATCTTGGGTGACCCTACATGGTATAGCTCACAGCTTCATTGAAGTACACAAGACCTTTCACCATGACATGGTAGTGATCCAGAAAGGGATATATATATATATATATATAGCATTACTTATAGTTATAAATGAATCCGTATTTGGAACCTTTACAGTGTCACATTTTAATTATAATATTACAATCAAGCCTTAATTTTTATTTTGTATTGTACTTACCCCTGTTTAGTGCTATCACGTATATAGTTGTCGTAATTGCGAGTTTGTAACGCTATGTTAAATAGTACGGGGTTGCACATTGCAAGACCCTTAAAGTATAGCAAGGGGAAGAGGCTCGCAATGAGCGCCGAAGGCTTGGAGCAATACAGATTTAAGCTTCAAGACTTGCTGGCTTGAAACAAAATTACAGGTTTAAACGCCGCCACAGCTGCAAATGAGAGATGGGAGGGAGAAGGGGGGAAAGAGACGAAGGGAGAGGGGAGAAAGAGACACGGGGAGGGAAAGGGGTTAAAGAGATGAAGGGAGAGGGGAGAAAGAGACACGGGGGAGGGAGAGGGGGTAAAGAGACACAGGGAGGGAGAGGGGGTAAAGAGACACGGGGAGGGGGAGGGGGTAAAGAGACACAGGGAAGGAAAGGGGTTAAAGAGATGAAGGGAGAGGGGAGAAAGAGACACGGGGGAGGGAGAGGGGGTAAAGAGACACGGGGGAGGGGGAGGGGGTAAAGAGACACAGGGAAGGAAAGGGGTTAAAGAGATGAAGGGAGAGGGGAGAAAGAGACACGGGGGAGGGAGAGGGGGTAAAGCGACACAGGGAGGGAGAGGGGGTAAAGAGACACAGGGAGGGAAAGTGGTTAAAGAGATACAGGGGAGGGAGAGGGGGGCAAAGAGACACAGGGGAGCGAGAGGGGGGCAAATAGACACTGGGGAGGGAGTGGGGGGAAGAGACACAAGGGAGGGAGAGGGGGGCAAAGAGACACAGGGGAGGCAAAGAGACACAGGGGAGAGAGAGGGGGGCAAAGAGACAAAGGGGAGGTAGAGGGGGGGCAAAGAGACACTGGGGAGGGAGAGGGGGGCAAAGAGACACTGGGGAGGGAGTGGGGGCAAAGAGACACAAGGGAGGGAGTGGGGGGAAAGAGACACAAGGGAGGTAGAGGTGGCAAAGAGCCACAGGGGAGAGGGGGGGGGCAAAGAGACACTAGGGAGGAATAGGGGGGGGGCAAAGAGACACAGGGGAGGGAGAGTGGGGAAAGATACACAGGTGTGGGGAGAGGCTCGCAATGAGTGCCAAAGTTATAGGCTTGCGCATGCGCTCAGCGCATGCCGCGGCCTGCTATGAGAGGCAAAGCCACGACCGTAAAGTATAGGGGGGAGAAGGTCGCAATGAGCACCAAAGTGGGGGGGGGGGGGGGGAGCTTCTCATTGTGTGGCAAACAGCATTGCCAGGCTTCAAATTTTATTGACGTGCAAGTCGCTAGTGGAATATGTTGGTGCATTACAAATAAAGGATAATAATATCATTACCCTTCTGGATCGCTACCTTGTGGTGGTGAAGGGTCTTGGGTACTTCAGTGAAGTTATGAGCTATACCATGTAGCGTCACCAAAAATGGCCAGGTCATAGGTCCGACAAATCGCAGTCCACTGGAGAAGCGACTGGCAACCTACTCCAGTATCTTTGCTAAGATAATATCATGGATACGCACAACCAGCATGAGCTTGAAGGAGCTCAGAGGGGCAGCCCTGGCGTGCTGTGGTCCATAGAGACACAGAGAGTTGGATCTGAATGAATAACAAAACAAACCACAATGATATTGCATTACCCCACTGTCCAATGGTTTCATGCATCTTGTTTGTCATAGCACCATTTTGCCACTAGGGGGTGGTCATGTCCCACGGTTGGTGGCAGCTCTTTGTGTGGCTCTGGTGCCGGAAGCAGAATGGACTTGATAATTACCGCTCCATGTGCTCTTTGAGAGATGCTGCGACTCTCGCACAGCTCAGAGGTCACTCATCTAAAATGATATATGTGATGCAACACTGAATAATGTTTAGTTCCTGGATTCCCGTCTTATAAATCCTGCTTCCAAATACATATGTAGAGAAATATCTAAATTAAATGCATTTACAATTTAGTGTATTTTTGTGATTTTACCATAATAAAAACACACTGCATATTTTTTTATAATTGTGTCAGTACATTAAAAAAAAAGACACACGAATCTTAATTTAATGTTGTATTTTGCGTAAATATTCACAGATCACGGAGAGAGCTGAGTCGTGGAGAACAAAGAGTGGAATTTAGCCCCCGAGGACAGGAATAAAATCACAGGAAGGACGTGTGCTGCTCTGGAATGACAAGGAGGGACGGATTCTGCTGAAAGAGTATTGGATGCATGGTACAAGCTCCCAGCAGGTAGGTAAAATACAAAGCCTGGTATGTACAAGTGTGAGGATGGATTGGCCATCTGCTGCTGGATTGTAATCAATGTAAAGACGGGATGCCAGCAGTGTTCATTAGATAGATAAATGGCAAGCAGCAGGGGGCCCGTCCACAGCCTGATGGGCTATCTGGGCTTGGCTGTGCGGCTTCTATTGTTCTCCATCATGAAAAGCAGCATATGGGGCTACTCCACGGCTTTGCATTTTATTAATTTGACAGAACAATGAGAAGTGCTTGGTGTCTTTAACTGGTCCATTTAAACTCAGCCAGGCTGTGTGATGGGCTAGAAAGTTACATGTCACAGGTCAGATCTCACTGGGCACATGTAGTGACCTCACTGGGCACATGTAGTGACCTCACTGGGCCCATGTAGTGACCTCACTGGGCCCATGTAGTGACCTCACTGGGCCCATGTAGTAACCTCACTGGGCACATGTAGTGACCTCACTGGGCCCATGTAGTGACCTCACTGGGCCCATGTAGTGACCTCACTGGGCCCATGTAGTAACCTCACTGGGCACATGTAGTGACCTCACTGGGCCCATGTAGTGACCTCACTGGGCCCATGTAGTGACCACACTGGGCCCATGTAGTGACCTCACTGGGCCCATGTAGTGACCTCACTGGGCACATGTAGTGACCTCACTGGGCACATGTAGTGACCTCACTGGGCCCATGTAGTGACCTCACTGGGCCCATGTAGTGACCTCACTGGGCCCATGTAGTGACCTCACTGGGCACATGTAGTGACCTCACTGGGCCCATGTAGTAACCTCACTGGGCACATGTAGTGACCTCACTGGGCCCATGTAGTGACCTCACTGGGCACATGTAGTGACCTCACTGGGCCCATGTAGTAACCTCACTGGGCACATGTAGTGACCTCACTGGGCCCATGTAGTGACCTCACTGGGCCCATGTAGTGACCTCACTGGGCCCATGTAGTAACCTCACTGGGCCCATGTCGTGACCTCACTGGACACATGTAGTGACCTCACTGGGCCCATGTAGTGACCTCACTGGGCCCATGTAGTGACCTCACTGGACACATGTAGTGACCTCACTGGGCCCATGTAGTGACCTCACTGGGCCCATGTAGTGACCTCACTGGGCCCATGTAGTGACCTCACCGGGCCCATGTAGTGACCTCACCGGGCCCATGTAGTGACCTCACCGGGCCCATGTAGTGACCTCACCGGGCCCATGTAGTGACCTCACCGGGCCCATGTAGTGACCTCACCGGACCCATGTAGTGACCTCACTGGGCCCATGTAGTGACCTCACTGGACCCATGTAGTGACCTCACTGGGCCCATGTAGTGACCTCACTGGGCACATTATTATCTTTTATTTGTAACGCACCAACATATTCCGTAGCGTTATACAGTTGGTTGAGCACATAGTAAAGTACAATATTAATAAATCGTCCCTGTCTTTGAGCTTGGAATTTTATGTAAAAAGTGATTTTTTTTTACCAAAGCACCCTACAAGATAAAAAACTTGCAGACTTACAATCTTCAAGACACATGTAGTGGCCTCAATGGATTCACTGGACGTACATACGTATATATAGAAATATTCCAAGTATTGAAGCCACTCTAAACTTTGATATGCTTAATAATATTTTAATTTGCATATCATTTTAGTGGACATAATTATTATTATTTCCTTTATTTGTAATGCACCAACATATCCGTAGCGATATATAGGGGAAGTTCATATCAAAAAGATGTTTAAAATTAAATGTACACAGTGCTTTCCACAACTCTTAGCTCTAAATGACCACATCAGTCTTATATTTATTATTCTTATTCTTTATTTGTAGTGCTGTACAGGGGTTAAAGGTATTTTCTAGTCTAACGCAAGCGGCTTATGTCAAACGCACATTACCTGGAGTCATTCTATACAAATACAGATTTATTTTATTTTAAAAAAAATGGTTTCCACACCTCCAGAGGTGCCTATGGTCTACAGCAAAGCATCATGGGATTTGTAGTGTCTTGTTCCCAACACAAATAAGCAGCTCAGGTAATGCTGTTCTGGATCTCTCCACTGTGCTACTATTGGCTGGAAAGTTAGTATAGTGTTAAAAAGTGTACTGAAATGCAGTTTTTCTATTGGTGGGTACCTCTGGGGGTGTGGATTTTTTTTTTTTAATAAAATAAACCTGTGTGTGTGTTTAGAATGAATCAATGTAATGTGTGTATCTGATATAAGCTGTATGTGTTGGCCTCTCGTGCCATGTCCTGAGTGGCTGGCCTCTCGTGCCATGTCCTGAGTGGCTGGCCTCTCGTGCCTTGCCCTGAGTGGCTGGCCTCTCGTGCCTTGCCCTGAGTGGCTGGCCTCTCGTGCCTTGCCCTGAGTGGCTGGCCTCTCGTGCCTTGCCCTGAGTGGCTGGCCTCTCGTGCCTTGCCCTGAGTGGCTGGCCTCTCGTGCCTTGCCCTGAGTGGCTGGCCTCTCGTGCCTTGCCCTGAGTGGCTGGCCTCTCGTGCCTTGCCCTGAGTGGCTGGCCTCTCGCGCCTTGCCCTGAGTGGCTGGCCTCTCGCGCCTTGCCCTGTGTAGCTGGCCTTTCATGCCTTGCCCTGACTTTCTGGCCTCTCCCCTGTACACTAACCCCTCTATAGCCTACTGTTTGTTCCTCCAAGTAGGATATCCAATCCTCTTCCATGCAGGGTCTGTCTCTCCTCCCCTCATATATACCCAGACTCTCCTTTCCCAGCATGTAAACAAAACAAGTGGCAAGCTGTAACCACAGAGCCCCGAGGGTCGGATCCCTCAGACTCCCATTCAAGCCCCACAATGTTGCTGATATCCGACTCTCCCTGGAGCCCACTGCCTCTTTGTGCTTTGCTTTCTAAGTGCACATTAGCAGCTCCTAATAGAGGCAGCGTGTGGAGCTCCGTGTCTGCTATTACTGCACTAAATGTGCTGTTGTTACACATTGGTGCTGCTAATTATTAGATTATTGCTTCCTCCACTCCCTATGGGTGCCACCAGTGACAATTAATATTGCCGAGACTGCAGTGAGCCTTGGCGAAAAGATTCTTTCAGCAAGGGAAGGGTTAACGGACCACTGAAATCTTATTTTTCTACCTCAATAGGTGACCGGGAGAGGCATTTTCAGATAGGTTCATATATCAGAGCAACGTGTGGTATTGTTGGTGCCAAAGCAGTCAGGCTCCAGAATGGTTTTTTTTGGTTAGACATAAGCCTTTCCTGGTCTACAAGGTTTTGAACCTATAAGATACATTACAAGTGCAAGTCTTTTGAAAATGGTGGCCTTCCTGGTAAATTCTGCAGATCTCAGTACAGCCAATGTAAACTATATGTGTAATGATGAATCTACATTCCAATATTTCCTAATTCCATCTAATGTAGAAGAACAGTTATATAACATAAACAATTTTGGTTCCCATTGCTATCATCACCTTATTCACCTGGATGACTAATAATACTGAAGCCCTATATTCAGTTCCTTTGATGGGCCAATCTTCCCAAACCATGCTTTCCTCCATTTCTGCTGCTGAAGTGCAATATAATGGCTCAAGTCTAGAAAATATGAGAAGTTCCGAATTTCCATGGGAAACAAAATGGCTAATTGGCATCTCTGGCTGGTGTGGATGCCATACTGCCAAATAATGACCATAGTGATCAAGAAGTGAACCTGGTGGTTGGGTTACTCCATATAATTCAAGAAGCAAACCCGGTGGTTGGGTTTCTCCATATAATTCAAGAAGCAAAACTGGTGGTTGGGTTACTCCATCCAATTCAAGAAGCAAACCTGCTGGTTGGGTTACTCCATCCAATTCAAGAAGCAAACCTGCTAGTTGGGTTACTCCATCCAATTCAAGAAGCAAATCTGGTGGTTGGGTTACTCCATTCAATTCAAGAAGCAAACCTGGTGGTTGGGTCACTTCATCCAATTCAAGAAGCAAACCTGCTGGTTGGGTTACTCCATCCAATTCAAGAAGCAAACCTGGTGGTTGGGTTACTCCATTCAATTCAAGAAGCAAACCTGGTGGTTGGGTTACTCCATTCAATTCAAGAAGCAAACCTGGTGGTTGGGTTACGCCATCCAATTCAAGAAGCAAACCTGCTGGTTGGGTTACTCCATCCAATTCAAGAAGCAAACCTGGTGATTGGGTTACTCCATCCAATTCAAGAAGCAAACCTGCTGGTTGGGTTACTCCATCCAATTCAAGAAGCACACCTGCTGGTTGGGTTACTCCATCTAATTCAAGAATCAAACCTGCTGGTTGGGTTACTCCAACTAATTCAAGAAGCAAACCTGGTGGTTGGGTTATTCATCAAACCCTTCTGCAGTTAGAAATCAGCAATATAGAATTAAATGTAATGCACCATATCTGTAGATTAGAAGAAGAGACAATGAGATGTTTTGTAACCCCTAACCCTTCAGTTGAACATCAGTTACCTATGAGGCCAGAGAGGCAAACCTTAATTAGGTGAGAATGATGTAGATGTCAAACAGGGCAATAGCTGCCATTAAGAATTGATTTCATGAAATTGTAATAATGTCTTTAGTGACCAAGGAAAACTTTGAATGAGCCTACAGTGCACCTTTTTATTCCTCCATATTTAGGACACAGTTTTTCATGTTGGGTAATACCCATAATGCACCTAGAGGTGTTTATTTTAAGACAACATGTCTTTCCAATGGCATTTTTCTCTACCCAATAAGGGAAACTCTAACATTTAGACACGTTATACTTTCTCTATAATGATACAAGTAATATACTGATCTATGTTTTAGGGGGAGAGAAAATAAACTCTTAGTAGATACATAAAACTAAAATGTTTTACTCTTCAGAATAGTCATTATGCTGATACCAGGTATTATAGGTGTTGTTTGTCAGGTTTATAAAAGGAAAAATCCATCTATGAATACAAATATATTAATAGGTGACTAAAACAAAGGTGGGGACCTTTAATGTCCCTTTAATGTCCTGTATGTAGAGATTGGGGAGACTGTCTGGATAACCCACCTATGTTGGATCAGGGTTACCGGGCTGTTCGAGGCCCGACCCTGGGCTGGTAAGTGAATGAATGCAGCAAATCTTTATCGGAGGGTCTTGTCAAGACTCAAGACAATGAGCCTCTGATACAAAGAAGAGGAAACAATGAGCTGATACAATGACTGGCTCAGATACAAGTGACTTCCTGCTGTAATCCTGTGAGGGACTGGATGCCATGTGCTGTGTGTGTGTGTACAATATATATATATATATATATATATATATATATATATAAATAGTACATTTGTGTTCACATTTGAATGTCTATAGCAGGTTAAAAACCCTGCTTCCAGCTAAGAATTCCGAGAAAAACAGTTATTACATAGCATTCTGGGAAGCTGAGATGGGATATGCAAATGTGCCCACAAATGCCTTGCTCTTCAATCCATAGCCATTTTCAAACATTGCTTCCTTTAAGCTTATACCTGCTGTATTACACAGCTTTAATGGAAAGCCAAGGCTGGATTAAACACAAGCGGAGTGTCCTATCCATGTACAGCTGCTTCAAGCTTACTGGCTATCATCAGCGTGGAAAAGGATCTCATAGAGAGAGAGAGAGATATGAGAGAGAGAGAGAGATATGAGAGAGAGAGAGATATGAGAGAGAGAGAGAGATATGAGAGAGAGAGAGAGATATGAGAGAGAGAGAGATATGAGAGAGAGAGAGAGATATGAGAGAGAGATATGAGAGAGAGATATGAGAGAGAGATATGAGAGAGAGATATGAGAGAGAGATATGAGAGAGAGAGAGAGATATGAGAGAGAGAGAGAGATATGAGAGAGAGAGAGAGATATGAGAGAGAGAGAGATATGAGAGAGAGAGAGATATGAGAGAGAGAGAGATATGAGAGAGAGATATGAGAGAGAGATATGAGAGAGAGATATGAGAGAGAGATATGAGAGAGAGATAGGAGAGAGAGAGAGAGATATGAGAGGGAGAGAGATGGAGATGACAGAGATATCTAGAGAGAGAGGGGAGGAAGGAAAGAGAGAGGGAAAGGAAGGAAGGAGTGAGAGGGTTGAAGGAAAAATGAGAGACAGAGAGAGCAGGAGGAAAAGAGAGAGAGTGGAACGTAGGAGAGAGAAGGAGAAAGGGGAGGATAGAGTGAGGAAGGAAGGAATAAGGTAGAGAGGGAGGAAGCAAAAGGAGAGAGCAGGAGGAAGTGAGAGAGAGGGGGAGGAAGGAGTGAGATGGAGGAAGAAAAGAGAAAGGGAGGAAGAAGAGAGGAAAGAATGAGACAGAGATATACCCAACACTTAGCAGCCAGAAAAAAATGATAGCAGCCAGACCGAACCTTGAAGAAAACCCCTCCTTCAGAGATATATTATACATTTCTTATATATTTAGGACGATAATCCTTCAAGTGATATCTCTCCTCTATGTCAAGTCATGAGCAATAATAATAATTATTATTTGTATTATTGCACAAGACTCAACAATGCACAAGATATTTCTTGAACGTTTTAACGTCATTAAAATAAGACTGATAATAAGACTATAAAATGAATATACAACAAATCCAAGGAATCTCTGTATTCTGCAATATTATTATTATATTTTATTATATTTGTCAGTGAATAAGAATGTAAATAAGAGTATTGTAGTTTTACCTTTTCTTAAATAAACATGTTTAAATATATTTATATACAGTAAGGACAGAAATATGTAGCAAAGGAGCTAGAAGTAGAGACTTTAGGAGCCAGTCTTTCAGTAGTGTCCAGGCCTGCAGGAGTCATTTGGCAAATAATATGTATCACAATATGACCTGCCATGTTTTTATTTGCTCATGTATATGTTTAAACACAAACTCACACACATATATATATATATATATATATATATATATATATATATATATATATATATATATATATATGTTTTATTTCTTATTTTTGGGTATTCCTCATTTATATCTTGTGTTATATACATTTTTATTAAACATATTCAGGGAGCTTTGCCCCCTCTCCCCTCCCTGCAGGAAATCACTGAGGTAACTCAGACAAGCGGATGTGACAGAGTTTCTCCCAGCCAACCTGCTAGAGGCGGAACCCGGCAGTCGTACGGCTACACTGATAGGCTGACCAAACCGCCAGTCACAACAGAACCCCGCCTCTTACTCAGGTATGCGGGACTGTGCAAGCCACGCCTCGCGAGTGACGTATACCTCAACCAACCACGAGCTGAGGCGGCCGTTGGCCCTTTACAGGAGCAGGCGGGGTGTTATTTGATTGACAGGCGGCCGCTCTCACAGTGCGCAATGGTTGAAGGAGGAGCGGTGATCTGAGGGACAGCGCAGTTAGCCAATCAACGCGCATATCTGTCTGCAGGGCCCCGAAAGGAGGACGTCCCCTCCTCGTCGTGTGGCGCGGCCGGCGGGAGAGGTGGGATCCCTGGGCAGCATCCCTGGAGAGACCCGTAGGGACAAGAGAGCCTGAGTGGGGGTGTTTACAGCAGGCCGCAGGAGAGCAGCGGAGCTAGTGTGAGAATCAGGACCGGCCTGGAGCTGAGAGACATCCGGGGACGCAGGAGAAGGGCTTTGTCTGGAACCGGCGGGTGAGGCGGAGACACGGGGGCCGGGAGAGACACTGGGGGGAGGGACACTGGGGAGAGAGAGGCGTCCGGGGATGTACCAGTGTGTGTACCCTATGTGAGGGGCACCGTGGGATGTACAGTGTGTGAGTGAGGGGAGGGAGGCACCCGGGGATGTACCAGTGTGTGTACCCTATGTGAGGGGCACCGTGGGATGTACAGTGTGTATACTGAGAGTGAGGGGACAGGAGACACTGGGAAGGAGGGAGGCATCCGGGGATGTACCAGTGTGTGTACCCTATGTGAGGGGCACCATGGGATGTACAGTGTGTATACTGAGAGTGAGGGGAGGGAGGCATCCGGGGATGTACCAGCGTGTGTACCCTATGTGAGGGGCACCGTGGGATGTACAGTATGTATACTGAGAGTGAGGGGAGGGAGGCATCCGGGGATGTACCAGTGTGTGTACACATTATAATCATACATACATACATACAGTCTGAGGGACACCATGGGATGTACCACTGGATATATACACAGAGTGAGGGACATTGGGGAGTGAGGCATCCGGGGATGTACCAGTGTGTGTGTACCCTATGTGAGGGGCACCATGGGATGTACAGTGTGTGTACTGAGAGTGAGGGGAGAGAGGCATCCAGGGATGTACCAGTGTGTGTACCCTATGTGAGGGGCACCATGGGATGTACAGTGTGTATACTGAGAGTGAGGGTAGGGAGGCATCCGGGGATGTACCAGTGTGTGTACCCTATGTGAGGGGCACCATGGGATGTACAGTGTGTATACTGAGAGGGAGGGGAGGGAGGCATCCAGGGATGTACCAGTGTGTGTACACTATGTGAGGGGCGAAAGGAGACACTAGGAAGGAGAGAGGCATCCGGGGATGTACCAGTGTGTGTGAGGGGCACCATGGGATGTACAGTGTGTATACTGAGAGTGAGGCGAAGGAGACACTGGGAAGGAGGGAGGCATCCGGGGATGTACCAGTGTGTGTGTGTACACACTATGTGAGGGGCACAGTGGAATGTACAGTGTGTATACTGAGAGTGAGGGGAGGGAGGCATCCGGGGATGTACCAGTGTGTGTACACATTATAATCATACATACATACAGTCTGAGGGACACCATGGGATGTACCACTGGATATATACACAGAGTGAGGGACATTGGGGAGTGAGGCATCCGGGGATGTACCAGTGTATGTGTGTACACATTATATATACACACACACACACACAGAGTGCGATGGACACCATGGGATGTACCACTGCATACACACAAAGTGTGAGGGTTACAATTGGATGTCCCACTGGATATATACACAGAGTGAGGGACAGAGACATTGGGGAGTGAGGCATCCGGGGATGTACCAGTGTATGTGTGTACACATTATATATACACACACACAGAGTGCGAGGGACACCATGGGATGTACCACTGCATACACACAAAGTGTGAGGGTTACAATTGGATGTCCCACTGGATATATACACAGAGTGAGGGACAGAGACATTGGGGAGTGAGGCATCCGGGGATGTGCCACTGTTTGCGTACATACTAATATATATATATTGTTCACAGTGTTAGGGTAGCACAGAATATACCTCATTGTATGAGGGGTTAGGCTTCCTGGGATGTGCCACTGTGTGTGTTTTTATATGTAAGTATGTATATGTGTGTGTAAGCGGCAGCGTGATCTGGGGATGTACCTGTATGTATATACATGAGAGCAGGCATTCAGTGTATAAGTACAATAATGTACTCTTACACATCTGTGGCTTTACATGTAGACTTCGCCTTTGTCTAAGTCCTAACAGGCGATACACGATGTTACCTCTTATGAGACCTTTTACTTTGTCATTTCCATGACTGATATGGAAGCAATTCCAATGCATTTTTATTAACTATCCGGTGCAGCTAATTAAGTGCAAGTTCTAACTTATTAGGAACCTTTACCCACTATTCAAAATATTTTTAGCAACCACATGCACATGTCAATATATACCTAGGTTGGGCTCGGAGCATCCCTGCTGCTCGTATATCTTGGCCATTTCCAAAGAGTAGGAAGTCCATCATTCCACAATAAGAGCGACACAGACAGTTCAAGACTGTTGCTAGGATGGCATCCTTGTAAGATCAATCCATATGAGCATGCTAAATTCTTCATTGCTACAACCAGGAATCTAAAGGTCTTTCACAATAATTATAGTTTCAGTTCATAATACTGCCATTGCAGAAGTCTGAGCAAGTATGACGTTCATGGAAGGGTAGCCAGGAGAAGACGGTCTTTCTCCAAACACGAACATTGATTCACCTCTTAGATTTGCAAACTGGCCCCTCGTTGGAACACGGGATGTATGGAACAATGTTATCCAGGCAGAGGATGCAACAGGCCGGGGTAGTGGTCTTGTACGGGTGATGGTGATTTGGGCCTTCTTTGCATTCATTGAGCCCACTGCATTTCTCTTTATACCAGTGCATTTGGGACCTCAACTCCTATGAGAGACCTCAGAGTTGTGTGAAAGGTTGCCCTCAGACATAATCAAACTAAAGCCGTTTTGTACGAACAACTGGACCATAATTCCTCGGCCAATGGAGAGGTTGATTCAATTATTACAGGAAGCATTTACTTCATTATTGCTCCGAAAGAAGATTCCGGGTGCACTTAAGTTTCACAAAACTACAAAATGTTTTTGGGTAATTTTTTATTTTAATGACAATGTAAAAACTGTGTGGGGGTTTGTTATGAGGTCTACTGTTGCAACTTGAGAGGTATAGAAGGTCGGGTGTAATATATATATATATATATATATATATATATATATATATAATATATATATATACACACACAGGATCTTAATACTTTACAAAACTATAGTAATAAAGTAACTATAAGCAGTAGTTTGTAAATGCATTAAAAGGATAAAGAAAAGGTTCCAAATATGATGGACAGTTAAGTTGTTTGCCCACCAGACTCTTGATGTTATCTATAATATAATTTATGGATTTAATCTTCCTTTTTGGTGTCTGCATATATTGGCAATAATTCCGAGGAGTGCATCGGATGCAGTTATGTTTTTATACAGTGATATGAAATCTTCATACAGTTTTAAGCAGAACCCGATAGATCCTCCAATCTGTTAGTTGTGGCTCCTAAAATTGGCTTTTGTAATTTTACGTTCACCAGTTTTGAAACCTTTATCTAAAACTTAGGACTCCGTTACCGTAAATAATTTGTAATAGTTAGTGAATGGGGAAAGAAAAGCGGCACTTATCAAAACAAAAAGAATACGACCCGCGGCACGTAGAAAAAAAAGTACAAGGTAAAAAAACAAATACGAAGTTAAAGGCCGAACCGCGCACATACAATAACACCACCAAAATTGACAAAAAATACAAAAAAAAAGCACGACGTTTGGGAGTCAGATTCCACGACAATTTTTAACCACAATTGAGTTTCCACACATGAAAATCCCCTTGGGGGGGGGGGGGGGGATGATGATGACGGCCGAAGAAAATGAGGCTACATGACCCCTAAACACGCATAACACCACCAAGCACATAAGATTTAAACAGACACGTACGAGGTATAAAATACACTATTAGGGACAACGGAAAATGCTACACACCTGCGTAACGCATATAAAATCGCCGCCATTTTACACCACTAACTTACAACTAATAACGTTACCATTACACAGCTAAACAAACGGTTTGCCATCGCGCACTCAGCCTATTTACACTGCACACTTGCCACATTGCTGACACTTACACCTCAGGTCAGCAACAGTGCAAATGTACATTGTATGCTGCAGGAAAATCTAAACAGATTGTTAGCTCTTCAGGATATTGATTGCTGGATATATATATATATATATATATTACACACACACCCTTTAAAAAAAAAAAAAAAAACGAGAGATGATCGCAATGAGCCACAAAGGCGTTTAGCATGGGGCTCACAATGAGTGCTCAGAGGAGCAAAAGTACACAAGGGTAGAGGCTTGCAATGAGCACCAAAGCCACTCAGCGTGCCCCTTACAATGACTGCCAAAGGTGCTCAGACCAACAAAACACGATTGGAGAGCCTCGCAATCAGAGCCAAAGGTGCTCAGCCCAGGGCTCACAATCGGCGCACAGGGTGCTCAGAGCACCAAAAGTAGAGCAGAGGATCACAATGAGAACCAAGGGCGTTCAGCACAGGCCTCACAGTGAGCGTTGAGACTTCTCAGAGGAGCAAAAGTACACAAGGGTAGAGGCTCGCAATGATTACCGATGGTGCTTAGATGACCAAAAACCTTACATTGTGTGCCAAACAGCATTCCCTGGCTTACAATTTGTATTGACCGTCATTTTTTGATGGGCAAGTCACTAGTTGGTTAATATTTACTCAATATAAAACCAGTAGCCTTGTGTAAAAAAAAAAAAAGGTGCATCTTAACTGCTTCAATATACTGTATGTTAACTTTTTTAATTTCTAGAATATGCTTTTAATACTTGATCATTAAGAAGTGCTGCCACGTGTATATAAAATCAAAACTTGCAATTTTTGGTCTGAAGCATTTAGGTAGCGCATCATGCTTAGGTCATAAGATAATAGGTGAAGTCCTTCAAGAGAGAATGTTGCTGCTCCTCAGTCCGCAGAAGGTTCTGAAATAATTTGATCTACATCATTCCACAACGAGATAACAAATGGAGAAAGATAAAGAGTGTCGCCAATCTACCCTGGAACTGGTACGCATAAAATGTACCCCAAGTACGGACCTTGTGAAGCTCCGTGCAGGGATCTCTGTAAATATTCTTATTCAGTCATACATTATGAATAAGTATGACATTCACAGAGAAGTAGTCGGGTGGAAAAAAACAAAAAAAACATTTTTCAAGCAAAACGCATTGCCGTATGGCTTAAGATTGCAAAATATCATCTCTATGAACAACTTCTGAGTTTTTTGGCCGTAATTTGCATTAACATGTTTGATATGAAATTATATCCAGGGATTGTTTTAAGAACCTCATACCAATTGTTAAACATGATGGTGGAGGGGGATGGATTGGGCCTACTGTAGGAACTAAACACAGTATTGAATCTGCCATGAATTTATCTAGAGTAAAATAAGAGACCAGCTGTCCAAAGCCATGGCTTGTCCCAAAAGTGGGCTATTCAACAGGACAGTGATCAAAAAAACACCAGTAAATCTACAAATGAACATTTGAAAAAGAAACAAAGCCCTATTTTTTCAATGGCCAAGTCAAAGTCCAGCCCCCCCTTGTTATTGATGTAGCTGGGACCTAAAAAGCTGTTTCAAAATGGATTGCCCTCAGATGTTACCATGTTGAAGCAGGATGTTCGTAGGCCAGACTTCTCCCAGATGATGTTGCAGAACCTTTTACAGGGTATTCTAGTTAAAAGATGTACCTACTAAAGAGGGTTTCCACACATTTAATGTAATGAGGTGCAGTTAGATTTTTCACATAAGGATGCTGAATGTTGATAGATTTTATTTTTATTAATGACTATTAAAAAATGTTCTTGTCTCAAGATTACGTTTATCTGCTATTTAAGACATGGTGAGAATCTTAAGGGAGTGTAACTTCATTTCCATATCGCTGTGCATGGGCCTGCACTCTTCACACTACCAGCTACTACTTTGTGTGTATAGAATATATCCCTCTTGCGAGCTGTTTTATGTCTGTCTTTTGTGGCATTGACTTAAGTGTGTTAGGTTTAGTGATCACCTGTAATACCCTTGAAGACCTCCTGCAATTGGCTGAATAGTAAATGAGGATGGTGTCTTGGCCCAATCCATTTGAGCTCCTTCCTGTGAACAAGGAATGAAGGTGTGTCAGCCCTTAGAGACAAACCGGTGGGGTAATTGTATCTGTCTGTGTGAGATTCCCATCAGCTTTAGGGTGTGATGCATAATACTGCAAGTGTTAATGGTGTAGCAAGAAGATCAGTGGATTATGGAGGCCATAGTTGTCTTCTACACCTTTCTTACAATTTTAATATGATTTTTCCTTATGATTTTATCATGTGAACTCATTAACCTTTAGAAAAATGACAATACTTGTATTAAACTACAAACTGCTTCATTTCAGGTAAATGATGTACCCCTGAACTCTCTGCCGAAATTAGTCCGGCTGAGTGAAAAAAAGTTATGAACCAAAAAGTCACTCGACCTCACTTGGTGTGGCCTCATGATACAGAACAGTTCAGGAAGATATTCAAAAACTCTGCCATCTCAAAATTCCTCTAACTCCATCAATTCAGCATCAATTTAAAAAAGGAAAGCACTTTTCAGTGTGACTTTTAGTCATTTTATCACAACTGATGACTTTAGTGGCACTGAGAAACCGATCGAACGTGTTTTATGAATACTCTAATTTTGATAAGAGACCAAAAAAAACATCCATTAGCAGCCCCCGCTGTAAAACCTGTTGTCCATGGAAACCATTTTAACACAGCAAGTTTCCAGCCAAATACAAGCTATTTTTCAGTAACTGCCTCCTCCCATTGATCTTATACTTGGAGACCAGTAGCAGCTGAGTTCAGTACTGAATTATTATTTTTTGCCAGTCACAGCAGATATTAATCTGATTCATGATCAGTGCCTCATTAAAACCTATACAAAAAAAAATGTAAGACAACTGTAATAACCTTTCTATCATCTGATGTGTGGGGAGAAAAAATAGTAGCATTCGCATATATGCAAATTTAGACTTACCCCAACCTAAGCTGGGTGCGCTGCATTGGTGTAAACGGTATGCGCTCTATTTTACTGCTTGCTGATGTTTTTGAGCATTACATATCAGAAAATAAGACAAAAGTTGGCCAAGACAAAACTTTTGATATTCAGGTTGAGCTTTTAAAGGGCTATATATTTGTATTTATTTATTTTTAACCTCAATTACTATGTAAGAAATGTGATTTAAAAAAAAAAGGGATTTGCAGAGATTCCCAAATCTTGTGGTATGTTCATTATAAGGAACCTTGTGGTCTATAGGGAGTCATCTAAACTTATCTTTCCTTTCTCATTCAGATTTACAGGATCTCCCTGGGTCCATGTTTCAGCCCTGGGCCGCTTCGAAGAAGGTGTGAAGAGAATAAGCCGGGAGGGGGGGGAGGCTCTAAGCCCTGTCCTCCTCCTCCCCGGGGAGCGGTGCCTCGTGTTCCTGCAACCCCAAACTCTGAGAGTGGATGTGGGTTTGTCATGAGTCCGGCCGGCTGCTCCCATGTGAACAGCTTTAAGGTGGAGAACTGGAAGCAGAACCTGCGAGTAATTTACCAGTGCTTTGTTTGGAGTGGTACGCCAGAGACCAGGAAAAGAAAGGTGAGCGTGGAGTTAAATAATGTCATAAAGCTCATTCTATGCGGTTAGTGTTCAAAAGTCTTAGGAATAATGATGTCCATTAAATGACCAGCCCAATACCGCATGGGCTTCTTCTTTTCTACCTCTACTTTTTATAATTCAGAAGGCTCCGTAATGGAAATCTTTAGTGGGCTAATTTATTCTTTCTGCCCAAAACCCAAAAGAAACCTGCTGCCTTCTGTGAACTTGGTCTATCTGTTACTAAACCAACGGTCACTTGGTCCATGGTCACTTAACACCTATGTGTTTTTTCACCTCCTGGCTTCTCCAGGATTCACATGAGCTGTACTATAAGCATCTTGATCCAGTGATTGGCATGGATTGTCTCTGTGTTGGCTTCCATGTATCCATTGGGCGTAGACACCACTACATACATTACTTTGATAGAGGTTCATCACCACTTGTTCAAGGACAACTGCAGATTTAAAATATGCAAAAAATACAGCAAGTTGTGTAAATCGTGGGAATAAAAGCATTTTCAGAAAAAACTATCTTTATTTTAGCAGCCTCTGGCTACCATGCACTAGCATACATCCTTCACAAGGAGGCGGTTTTAGATCAGGACAAGAAAAGTTTCCTTGCAAGCTTCCTCTGCTGAGCCTATTAGATCCAGTACGTGTCCTGTGCTAACATATTATCTCAATCCACCAATGAATCAATGCATCCCTCCCTTTCTACTCTTAAATACCGAAAAAATGTAATTCCCACAAAACTGTAAGACATAAAATACCTTTAATGCCCAAGACCTATTTAAATTTTTTTTTACCTTTTTTAATACAACCCCCCCCCCCCCTCCTTTTTTTTTTCTCTCCTTCTAACAAGGAACTAGTTAAATGTATTAATACCTACAGCCATCAATAAGGAATGCTAAAATCTAGAGAGCCAATAATCCGGTTGCGTCTTGCGATGCAGGTCAATTGCCGGAGAAAATACAAACTGTACAAATATGAAAAAGATGGTAAACAACCAGGCAAGCAACTCCTTAAGGCCCGCCGACCTCTGAGTGCACGTCTCGTGCGCTCCGCCATGTGTGCACGACAATATCGCGGCCGACAATTCTCTACCTGGAGAATTTCAGTAGTCACCCCGTGACGGCGCCCTGACTTCTGTGCGCGTCCTATACAGCAGAGCCAGGTGCACGGGTGGCACAATCATTGCACATTATAATAAATACTTGACATACAGAAGATGCTGTGTGTAACAGGGGACATTGGCCCTATTACACTGGCTAGTTACACACAGCGTCTTCTTTATGTCAAGTATTTATTATAATGTGCAATGCCATTCTCTCTGATGGGTACATATAGGGCACTACACCTCATTGTGCCACCTGGCTGGTATAGGATGCGCACAGGAGTCGGGGGGCCGTCATGGAGGAGCTCATTATGTCAGAATTGTCGGCTCTCGCTGATGTTGGGGCGCGCATGAGACGTGCGCTTAGAAGTCGTGCTACCCTCAATAAGGATTTATGAAAGGAACAGTGTAAATGTATTATTTCTTTTGCATCTAAATATCTTTAGAAATAGAATAATCCTTTAATTTATTAGAAACACAATCTTCATAACCTAAACCGTTACTCTGCGTGATGGCCCACCGGCTTCCTCCTACTCCAGAGTTCTTATTTTCCCTCCTAATCACATGATCTGCTAGTCGGCCAATCAGAGATTACATCTTGGGATGTCTGTTTTCCCCATGATGCCGTTATATCTCTCTACCAAGAGGAGCATTAGCTGAACAAATAGTGTAGTTATGGAGGCAGAGAGCGATCGTAGGGGAGGAAAAACAACTGAAATGTTAGTTCTCAAGTTTTTCTAACTGTTTTATACACTGGCGTCAAAAAATCTGCCCACCTTTAAATATCTTTAGATGTCTGTAAAGCAAAAAAAATGCCATTGTCCCTTTAAATACCCAGATACTATCACTGCTTTGTGAAACAATGACCTGCTATTTAGTCATTTCTTAGAGGCACTAGTTTGTCTTTTTCTCTTAGCATGTTACTAGAAGATGTGATTATTTTCTTTTATTAAGTGTAGTGTATACATCTGTGTTTTTACGTCTCAGAATTATAAAAACTATGGTATATAAAGGGACAGCCATGTCTGTAACCTGGAACTTGTCAAGCCTCGAGCCATACATTTCTGCATATAATGCATTTCCTGCTCCTAAATCTGGCTGGTTCTTACATTTTCTATAGACATGTCCACTTCTGCCTTTGTTTCAACAGTTACTGAAGACATACACCCGCATTTATCTATCTCTCAAATGTTTTAAAGGACCTCTGTAAACCGTAACAGGAGCTCGATATTTTAAGTAGACCTCAGTAATTAATATCCAATGGTTAAAGAAACGGGAATATATATATTTTCAAGAATTCCATAACCTTATTTTTGAAGATCCGATTCAGTTGTTGCTCGTCTCTGCCCACTGAGGTCCAGCTGCTTTTGTCTTGCAGTCAGTGCTATATTTTCAGGCACAAAGTTTGACCTCATCAGGGTGCAGTCAGTCTGCATAGATGGAGGCAGATACGTTGGCCTTTTTTGAAAGTAAACTTTAATATTGAATATTTCTGTTATCAAACATTAAATAGGAATGTTTTAACACAAGTAGCTTCTCTCACTAGGGTCCTGTACGCAAGATCCTATTGCGAGGAATAAACACGTCCCCACTTCTAGGGTTGTGCACAGATTTCAGTGCTTGTTGATCTCCTCAGTGTATTGTTATCTAGGTTGATGGAGTTTTGCAGGTCTTCTCCTCACCCCCTTGATTTCTATGGCTGTGCTTCATTCTTTGTGTGATTGAGAGCTTGAGATTTGTCCTCCTGAATATTTGGAGGATTCCCCTTTCTTTCCTGGAGAGAGCAGAGATCAGGTGTCTTGTATTCTAGTATGCAGCCTGCCTTTCCTCTAGTGCATTGCCTGGGGCTGGGAGATTAAAGCATGGGAAAAGGGGAGGGGGCGAGGGGAGGAGGTACAGGGCTGCCAGAATAAGGAAGTGGCACGTTACCATGCAATGAGGCATCCTGTCTGAAGGCGATCGTCTCACGTTCATGGGGCGCATTGCAAGTGACTTATAGCCATCTGTCCTTTAATATTGAATGCAATTTTTTTCTCGCAATACTTTCTAACAGTCACCGGATTCACAAAACAAATACTGTTGTTCAGCTTATGAATAGTGGCCATAAAGGCCGTCATTGTTTCATGGGATCCTTTGTAAATTCTGGCCTTGGTTTGTGCAGGTTGTAGAGCCTCCTTTATAAAGGGCTGCTGTAGTGGTGTCTGGCAGTTGTGTGATCCTGTGTCTGTCTGATTGGGCGTTTCAGATCATTTTATTGAGGAATTATGTATATTTGTGAGGTACACCCCCACGGGTGTTTTCATATGCTACGGATTCCCCTCAATCCAGGAAGCTTCCATATACCTTTTTTTTTTTTTAGCTTATTTAATTACGGACTAGCAGTAAAAATCAGCATTTGATAAAAAAAAAAATCAATGTGGATTTTAAAACCTACATTTTAATGTTGGTATTGTTGCTATTATAGGTTTGTATGCAGTAATAACTGCAGGTAGATAAATATGGGTTATAATGAAAACAAATAAAGACTTCTGCCAGGACAGCCTTTCTTTTTTAGATCAGTTCCCACATCTTGGATCCCCGACACAAAGTGGAGATAATATACGGCCGCTTATCAAATAATACACGGCCCTATTATATGATCACTACAGTGGTCCCTAATGCAGGAATCCTGCAGGTATGGCATAGTGGCCAGTCATGCAGTGTGTCTGGGGTCTGAGCTCCGTACAGTTACATGCTGGCGCTACAGGCGGGGGGGGGTGGTCTGGCGTCTGAGCCTGCAGGGGATACTGATGAAATATGGCTGCTGGGTAGATGTATTGTCGGGAGAAAAGAGCGGGCGTACGTGGAGATGTGCTTAGCTTCTTCTTTATGTGCAAATCAATGACTGCTGCTAATTGCTTCTCTCTCTGAGCCCATCCCATTGTCACAGCGCGCTTGTTTTCCCTTCTCGCATCCTTTGCCAATGAATCAGATTGAGTTTGCACATGGTGTGGGTTTCATTCCCGGCCTCTTCAGCTCCCTCATTGCTGCTGCTGTTTCCTGCCTTCCCTGTGCTTCAATTCCTTTGTTGGTCTCTGGTCTCATCTGACCATTTTCTATTGAGCCGCCTATGGTTTTATCTCTTGCACACTGGCATTATTCAGCTTTTTATATTTTAGGTGCAGCTGTTCTGGTAAAAATAGTTGTTTTTTTTTTTTTTTTCCTTTTTATGCACTTTCCATTAAAAAAAAAAAAGCTGTCTCTCTAGGGCAGTAGTTCCCAACCTCATAAAGGTCCCCTGTAATGAATTTAATTGTAAGTTTGTTGGGCAGACTATTGCATATACTTCTAGAGCGGAAACCATTCCAAGGCATGCCAAGCTTTTTTTTTTTTTGTGTGTGTCGTGTTGCAACTGTGCTTGATAGGGGTGTGAGTGGGTCTGACTGTCGGATAGCATTGCAGGTCTTTGTCTGTCACTATAGTGGCCAAAATAAACTAAATATAATCCCAATTAGCACATCAATGCAGCTATTTAATATGCATGAGACACGCCTCTTGCATGTAAATGAAGCAACAACATGAAATTTCCCATTAGAATCCAATGGATAACACAACAAACAACCAGATTTTCCATAAGAATAGCCTAAATAACAAATTGTTTCTAATCAAACGCATACGGGTTATATCAAAAACGCACATTACATGGAGTAATTCTATAAACGCAGAATTATTTTATTTAAACAAAACATGTGGTTTCTTAACATAGGCATCTGGGACTAACCAATAGAAAAACTGCATTCAAGTACTTTTTTATTTTTTTTTAATTTTTGTTCTAAACAAACCTTCAAGCCAGTAGCGGCACAGTGCAGAGATCAAGAGCAGCTGCTTCATTCTAGGGAGGAGCGAGATGTTTATTGGGAACAAAAGACTACGAATCTCACAATGCTTTCCTGCATATTCAGAATCCCCATACATTGCAGCAATGTTGTAGATGCCTCTGATTGGCCACAACAAATTATGAATTTTTAAGGTTAATTTAGCTTGGATTTTCATGGATGTTCATTCTCCAAATCAACTGCCAGAAAACTGAATTCATTGTGGCAACTTTTTTAATATATACATATAAATATATATATAAAAAAAAAAAAAAAAAAAAAAAAATATATATATATATATATATATATATATATATATATATATATATATATATATATAATTTTTTGTTTTTGTTTTTATACACTGATTCTCCTATCAGATGCACATTTTAAGATCTCACTGTGCCTGGAGCAGGGGTTGACAAATTTGTCTGAAAGTTGGGAGCAAAATATGTATAATGGCTCAAAAGTTAGGAACCAGTAGTACAATTTTGATGGCTGTGGCTCCCTGGCCCCTGGGATTTGTCAAGCTCTGGCAACAGAAGAAGAGCATCATATGTATCTTGTTTTTTGGGGGAGGTGATAGATGGCAGCACACACATGTATCTCAGTGAGGGTCCCAAGACCTGGTGGGGTGGTAGTTTTAAATACTGATGGCGGTCAGGAGCCGTCCACCCCAAGTATTGCCTTGTAAGATCTGTGTAGACTGAAACATTATTATACGTAGAGCATAATGTTTTTTAGAAAGTAAAAAAAAAAAAATACAAATAATAAAAATGCACTATGTTGTTTTAAAAAAATAAAAACATGTCCTATGTCAAAGGAGCTGACCATAAATATGAGACTAGAGTAGGTTTGGAGTGAGACCATTTATCTCTGTCTCTAATCGGCAGATGCTCCTTTTGTTTGTGCTCTGTGTGTCTTCCAAGTGTTGCACGGCCCCTTAATAAACGTGGAGTCCATGTGAAAACGTTGGCTGTACCTGTGTAATTTTTTATATAATACAGATTTTAAGGAGAAAACTGTATTTTTGGATTATATCATTTTATGATGTATTTTATTCCAGGAATGGAGGGAAACTTATTTGTTTAACACTTTGTTTTGTGCTCATTCTATCTTTGACATCTGCTCAAGGTTTTTTTTCTTTTTCTTCTGTTGAGAAGAAACGCCCCTGGAAATCCAAGCTAAATTTGCATAAGATTCATAATTAGTTGTGGCCAATCAGAGGCAGCTACAATTATGTATGTTTCCGTCTCAGTGGCTGAGACGGCTACAGCCATGTTACTGAAAGCTGATTGGCTAGGACACAACTCTGCACAGCTCATTGGCTAGGACGCTCAGCCCACATAGGTGTCTTGGGGGTGGAGCTCACATAAGAGATTTCAAATGTACTCAATTCCTCAATAAAATGATTTGATATGAGACACCCCGTCACAACCAGGGAATCCCAAAGACTGCCAGATACCCTTTAAGCAAACGCAAAACTAGTTTAAATATGGCTGCCTTCTACCAGCAGGGACTTTTATATGGGGTCTTTATAAATAAGTCCTAAGCAAGTAGCAACAAATAAGAATGTGTTTCCTTATTTCCAGGGACTCATCCGAGAAGTCTTATGGTTGGTTGGTTATACGTAGTTTTGTGTTTTCCCCGCTCAACACAGCCTACAAATTACTCTGAAATACACAAACCCCTGACCCCTATTCTCTCTATTTTACTAGTTAGAATTACTACTGCTACTATATTGCTGATCTTTCTGCAGCTCTGGACGCCATCCAACCATCTTCTACTCAAATCAAACTTTTTCTAAGCTAAATAATGTTCTGGTTAACAGCCTTCCCACAAAATCTAAGCACAAGCCGTGAACCAGCCCCACACTGATGAGATCAATTGGATAAAACTGTGACTGTCTGTGGGTAGGTCTCCTAACTTGTGCATAATCCATCCTATGCTATACTTTTAAAGCTGTGTAATACAGTGAGGATATGCCTAAGAGGAGCCATGCATAAAGTGCTATTGGATTGAGTAAAATTGCATTGCAGACTCATTTGCATATCCTGCCCACTTTCCAGAGCGTGTTAAAATAATTTATTTATGGGAATTATGGGCAGGAAATATTTGTTTTGTGTGTGTACAAACGATTTCCTTGTAGTAAATTTGCTACTTGAAATGACGCCAGTGTTTAAGATTTTATGGTCAATTGGACTTCTTCTATGTGTAGGACTTTTGATGTAGTTACATCTTCCTTGTTCCGTTATATCCAAGATTCGCCGTTCTTACTTTTTTTTTTTTTTTCCCTAATCTAACACATGCTGCCTATATCGCAAACCCACACACATTACGTTCCACAATTTCCCACAACCCAGAGCTGCTTGCTTAGGCACAGTGAACCTACCAATCGAAACACGGCATTTGGGTACAGATGTTAACCCTTCAAGCTGCAGATCAGTGTCTGACTCCTCCTACTTCCTTCTATACAGAGACTACATATCCCATGATTTCTTCCTGCACATACTGCCTTCATGGATTGTTACGTTGTATTAAAATGTATAGCTGCCTGTGATTGGCCAAAACAAATTATGAATTGTATGCTAAATTTTAGGGGTGTAATCTCACAAAAGCTGTTTGCTAATCTCTTGAGTTTGCAAGCATCATGGTGAGTTTGCTAATGTTTACTTTGGTAGGTAATGGTTGTTCAGTGTCATATACAATTACTGATGTTCAGTCTCTCCGTGATACTAAGAACTGCACCACACCAGGCACATCATGTCTGGTTGTGCTTATCCATGAACTGGACCTGTGCTAAGTATAATCACTGTTGGCCTGTGCCGTCCCATGGACATGGTCACTAGGTCAGTTTACCTTCATTTGCAGAATATATTAAAGCAGTGTATTTACAGTTACGGTGAAACCTGTTAGTGTTTGTGCATTATCCCATCCATATGACAATATGAAGACTAGAGGTCTTCTGAGATATACATGCAGACAGGGCTGGGCAGAGCTTCGTTCTCCTATCTCATCGCAGTATGTATCAGACGGCTTTGCTTGCTTGCAGTATTCCTTCCCAGTCACGTGCTTAGATTAGATCAATACATTACCTAATAGGACATTAAAACATTTTCACGATTTGCTGACACAGGAGAAAGGGGAGGTATAAGGTAATAGATTTTAGACTGGATCCTCGAGCAGTGCTGCGGAATTGGCAGCTGTGATGTTGTGGAATTGGCCTCTGCAGTGGTGCAATGCAGGAGATGGCCGTATGTGTGCTTGCTATTGGTGTGTATATAATATATGTAGGTGTATAGTATTCTTATTCCGTAGCGCTGTATAACTCAACAACAGTTTAACACCATGCAAAATAATGGATATAACATTTTGTGTGTGTGTGTGTATGCAGACCGGTTTCATAAAGTGCACAATATCTTAGAAATGTGTAAGTACAACAGATACAGACTTTGCATGTTCTGAATGTGCATATTCACAAATATAAATTTGTTCAGGTGTGGTATGTACCAACTCACAATTCTAGACGTCTTCTCTTTGTGTCTATTTTCTGCCCCTCCTCCTTGGGGCGATGCTGCGTTTGTGAGATGGGCTTTTTGCTAATGGCGTACACCTCCATTCATAATGCTGTAGGATTACACTGCACATATCACAGATGTACTCACCCCTTGTTTATCACGTGGTTATATTTGAGAAGATGACGCTACAGTACCATTTTACATCTGAAATCCGTAAACATGGCTGTCGTTCAGCAGTCTAGGACTTGTGCTATTTTATATGCTGTGCGCTAACTCCATTCAGATGTAGTGCGGTTTGATAAGGGCATAATTCTGCAATCCTCCTCCTCCATATTGTGTGCTGCAGTTATATACCATGCAAAGCTTTGTAGTTTACCTGAAACTAATAACCACATCTGAGTAAGCCGTGAGCATAAACATTTTGGAGAAAATCTTATATTTGATGACTTCTTCTATAGGTGTACTTGCACTCCAAGATACACATACAAAATGAGAGAAGGTGTGAGGTTTATCCGACTTGTTCTGGTTTTTCTATTGTCATATAGGATCTCTATTCACTTCTCTAAAGAGCCTATCTGAACCCATTCTTCTCTAGATGAATAGTTTTGTTTGCCCAAACGTGTAGCTTTTTGTGCTTGCATCGGTAGCGGCAAGCCTACATATTGTATGTGTTGGAACAAATCAGAAAAAAGTTGTGACTGGACCCACCTCATGGTTGTAGTAGTATGAAGCGTGAATGATCTGTCTCTTTTTTTTTTTTTTTCTTTTTGGATAAGAGGAGGTTGCAGAATTAGGGATGTATCTCGTGTTCGTATACGTTTCTGGTTACATTGTTAGATCAATGCTATCTTTTATACCTGTCCAGGTACGTGTTTATGTACAATACACTCTAAGATCACTTTTTATTTACTGAGAAGTTTACTCTCCCCCCCCCCCCCCCCCCCCCCCCAACTCGCTGCTTTTTATCTCTAGTTATTTAGTCGTGTCAGACTCTCCTTGACCCTATGGACCTCAGCACGCCAGGCAGAGCTTTCATTCTGTCTCTAGTTGTGCTTATCCATGAAGTTTTCTTGGTGAAGATACTGATGTGGGTTGCCGGTACCTCCTACTGTTAACCACCATTTGTCAGAACTCTTTGCTATGACCTGCCCATCTTGGGTGACCGTACATAGTATAACTCACAGCTTCGTTGAGGTACCCAATCCCCTTCACCATGAATAGGTAGCGGTCCAGATGAGTTATAATCTCTACAAGACACAAGTTCTTGATTTAGTACTTATTTAGATGACCCGGTCGACGTTTTGTCATCTAGATATTGAATTAATTGTATAAATTGTTTGTATGGCACACAATTAGAATCGGTTATGCTAGATCACATGGTATCTGTATGGCGCACACCAGAGCTCTTATATGAATCTTTGTGCTTATTTGTTTTTCTTTTCTTTATCTAGGCCAAGTCGTGCATTTGTCATATGTGCGGTGCCCACCTGAACAGACTTCACTCTTGCCTCTACTGCGTGTTCTTTGGCTGTTTCACAAAGAAGCATATCCACGAACACGCGAAGACTAAACGACACAACCTAGGTAAGATGTTTATTGCCAACCCAAGGTATGAGTGCTACAGAGGTTTAATCTGTAGATCAAGATGTGTAGTATCTAGACTTGAGGTTTGTGTGTTTAGTTTTTTTTTTTTTTTTTTTTTTTTTAATGGGAAAAAAGCAAAATGGTAGAAAAAATGCTCAAAATATCAGGCGTCACCTAAAAATATTTTTACCCTAACAGAATTATTTTTCATTGGTTTACATATTTAATGAACTGATACTTTAACACTGTGAATGTATCTGTCATATGTTGGATCAGAAATACCTATTTTGTTCCATTCAAGTCTTGTTGGTCATAGCATCACGGGTGGGTGCAGTGGAACTTAATGTGCCACTTTATACTTCAATGGGGAGGGTGTCGAAAACATATCTGGTATTTCCAGTGAATTGCCAATCTTTGCTCTGTATCACCATACTACCATTTCCAAGCCAGAAAACACCCAGCATGGTAACCCTCGGGCATACAGAGAATCTGCTAAAATTGTTGTTCTTTAGTCATTCAGTTGTTTCTGACTCTCCGTGACCCTATGGACCGCAGCATGCCAGGCACATACTATGTCTGGTTGAGATTATCCATGAGGTTTTCTTAGCAAAGAGTGGATTGCCATCTCCTCCTTCAGTAGTTTGCGATTTGTCTGACCACTATGCTATGACCTCACCATCTTGGGTGACCCTATATAGTATAGGTCACAACTTCACTGAAGTACACCAGCTCCTTCACCATGACAAGGTAGCGATCCAGAAGGTTTGTTATATACTCCACAAAAGTGTATTGTCCCCAAGCTACAGGGGTCATTTAAATTGATAGTCCTATTTGATTATATTGAAATGCTTAATCTTGAACACTGGTCTTGCCATATCATATAGAACAAGGTCCTGGTCCCAGATCTGTTCAGGTGTGAGGTGGCTATTGTACTTGACCCGTAACACTATTGAGTTTAACAAGCACGTATAAAACGGGACCAGAATTAACTGAAATAATTTTTGTGATCTATATAATATAATATCACTTTTTATACTCTGTAATTTTGTTGTTTATTTGTTCAGTCGTATCCAACTCTCAGGGACCCTATGGACCACAGCACACCAGACACCATCGTTATGTCTCTTGTTGTGCTATCCATAAGGTTATCTTGGCAAATATACTAGAGTGCGTATCTGTTACTTCTGACCTCTCTGCCCATCTTCGGTTGCCCTACATGGTGTAACTCACAGCTTCTTTGAGATGTACAGAGCCTCTTTGCCACAATAAGGTTGTGATCGAGAAGGGGGTCAAATTATTTAGGAGAGAATAAAAAAAAAAAAGTCCACATCGCCTGTGTTTTTGCAGCCCTGTCTCACATTGGATGGGGATTTTGCTGCTGCCTAGCATGATCCAACAAAGCGGCTACCACAAGATGGCTACCACTTCCAAGGTAATTTCTTTCACATAACAGATGTTTCCCCTTGGGAGGATTTGGAGAATCGGTTATTCCGGAAGGAAATTAGTTGACTTTAAGAAATGTGAATTCAGGATCTCTCAGAATCCTTTGCCAACAATTCTATATTTTTATCAATAAATCTGAGGTTTGTGTAAATGATACCCATCGAATGCCATCAACATGTCGGTCCTGACCGATGTAATGTTGCGTCATGCTGGAACGCACAAAGGCTTTACCGATGGATAGATAATGTGACCTTATCCAGTCTGTGTGCAACATACGGTGCAGTTCAGTAGGTTTCAGCCTTTTGATCCCTTATGGCGTGCTGGTTTTTACATGGTATGTAAATAGGTTATTAATAATTTAAGTAAATCACAGTTTTCCTAGATGTGCAAAAGCAACTAAAGCATAGCAAAAAAAATCTACAAATAAGCAAATATAAGAGTTACTAGGAACTTGCCCGTCAAAAATGACGGGAAAAAAATTGTAAGGCTGGCAATGCTGTTTGCCACACAGTGTGAGGCTTTTTCTCCTCTGAGCACCTTTGGCGCTCATCGCTAGCCTCTCCCGTCCTGTACATCAACTTTCCTACTTTGCACTGATCACCTTTGGTGCTTATCGCAAGCCCCACGCTGAGCGCCTTTGGTGCTCATCGTGGGGTGGCAATGAGCGCCTTAGGTACTCATTGTAAGCCTCCTGCTCGCAGTGCTCATTGCAGGCCTCCCGAACCTCCACGTTTTGTGCTTGGGAATGGCATGTCCCGTGTGCCTTGCGTTGTCGGTGCAAGGGTTACAGTCTTTCCCGTCGTGTATTTACTAAGTGACGCGTGCCTGGCTTTGTTCAGCCTCGTTTTCATCCAGTTTCAGACTTCGGGGTTTTTCGGGTGCCATGTTTTCCTCCCATAACGGATCTTTGGTTTGAAAAACGACAAATATGCCTTAAATTCGCTTGCAACCTCACTCCCAGGCTTCCTGGCTCTCCCCCTGTGCAGAAGTCCCGCGTGCTTCGCGAAGGTTGCTGTGTACTGAGCGCCTTTGGTGCTCATTGCAGCCTAAGTCCCGCGTGCGTCAACGGCTCGCCTCGCTTTGCGAGGCTCGCAGGGCGTCCCTTGCTTCATGGCTTGGGATTTTTATCACATTAACAAATCTTTTTGTGACCCTGCCACATCGTATTTTTCTTTTTTCAATTTGTTTTTCATACTCCTTTTTAATCTTTACCGCCATAAATTAGATTACTCTGTTTTTCCCTTATCTAAAAACCTGTACACATGCACAGCGACATGTGGATTGATGTTCATCTCTCGAAAGCTTGTCATTATGAATGTTTGTCCTATAAAACGGGATCACTACATTATGGGACACTCCTGCAGATGGATATAGATAGATATTAATTCATTAGAGGCTTAATTGTACATAAATATATAACCACAAAGCAAGTCTAAAAAATGCTTTTGTGTCTTTATTTGGGTTTTCGGGTTTATCTAAAAGATATCTATATGAATGTATCCATGTTCCATGTTCTATTCCTGATCACATCTGTGAGGCGCGCTGACCTGTGTGGGTGGGCATTGGTTATCTCTAGGCATGGCGCAGCGTCCCTGAGGAGATGATGGGGCGCTGCTCTGTGAGGGTCTCTGGTAGTCGTGTTGCAGTGACAGCAGCGCAGTGCGGCCTATTCATTTCGAGCTGGTACACACAAGTCTGCGTTGCCATGGCAATCGTGAGTGGGAGTCTCTCTGCAACCAGAGCGCCGAGTGGAGACATTTAGCTTCTTCTGATGTGCTGGGGAATTGAGATGCTTGATGTAACCAAGCTGTATGCAACTGGCCTCATTCTATGGTAACCACGATGACGTGCTGCAGAGAGGCCGGTGTGCTCAGAATAGAACTGGTCATCGCCCATTGGGGGTGTTTGGAGACCCCACGACATCTGCACCCTATAGGTGTTGGGTTATAGTAGTAAACTCATACTGTACTACATCTTTATAGGACGACTGGCTGAAAAGAGACTTAATTCATGCTATGTATAATATACAACCCCTTCTGGATCCCTGTCTTGTTGTAGTGAAGAACCTTGCCTACCTCAATGAAGCTGTGAACTATACCATGTAAAGTCACCCAAGATAGCGGAGAGGTCGGACAAATTGCAGACCACTGGAGAAGGAACTGGCAACCCACTCCAGTAACCTTATGGATAAGCATGACTAGAGACAAGATGTGCCTGGCATGCTGTGGCTCATAGGGTCATGGCGAGTCGGACAAGACTGATAGTAAACAAATAACTATTATTGTTATTGTTTTTTTTATTTTATTTTATTTTATCCTTTTATTGTATTGTACCAACATATTCTGGCAACAGCGGTATGAACACATGCAATATAATGGAGGGCCCGGTCTTTTTGCTAAAAAACAAACGTTCTCAGAGCAGCGACACAAGATTGAGAACTTACACCATGAAATTGTTTAATAGAAATGTTCCTTGGAGAATATAATTTGCAAATAAACCGCTATTCATAGCAGTGTTTAGTATAATTTGTAAAATTACATATTGCAAATAGGTAAAAAAAAATTGACCTTTCCTGGTTCATTATCGGAGAAAAAAGGAGAAATGGCCAACTTGGAATGACTAGCGTACTCATTAGAACAAAAAGAATAATAATAATATTATGAAATATAAAAATATATTTTTATTATATATTAAAAAATGTAACAAATTATAAAAATATTTTATTATTCTCATCACCTTATTTGTATCATGCTGACATATTGTGTAGCCCTATGCAAGGGTTAAGTAGAAGGCAAAAACATTAACACATTGCAAAAGAATGGAGGGTCCTGTCTTTGAGCCTGAAGTCTTATGTAGAAAGTTTTTTTTTTTGAAGCACCTTTTTATAAGTTTTTAGTCTAAATGACCAAAAATAAAGCCTCTTGGATCAAGTGTTGCACAGTAACTAAAAATGAGAGCTTTGGAAATATTAAGATATCCGTATACAAGTTGTACATTTTGTTCAGTTGTTTTTGCTTAATGAAGAAAATTGAAGTGAAAGATATAGAAGCTGAGATGATGCAATGTAAACCTTGAATACTATATGGTTGTGGTTTGGTTTAATTTTTAGTGATTTTGGATAATCCGTTTTTTTTTTTTTTCTTTAATTTTTTTGTTGTTGTAAAAAGCAGGTCTCTAATGCATTGGTGGGTACTGAAGGGCCACACACAGGGCAGGATAAAGTATATTCCTGCTGCATACAGACATGACTGGCTTCTTCCATCATCTTGATTGACTCATCTGTGCTCAGGCAGGACATATCAAATCTAGGGCTGTTTGGCCCTCCAGGATCGCACTTGCCCCTCATCCCTGCTCTAACTTCTTATCAAATGCCCTGAAAGCCCAACAAATATTCAATTGCCCCTACAGCAAAAGATTGTTGCCAAAGGAAACCACCTTAACACAGGAAGCTTTCAGGCAATGAAGAGCATTGTATTGATATTATATTGTGCCTCAAAATGTAGTTTAGTTTTTTATTTATATTGAATATGTCTTTTTCCAGCTCTCCCACTGATCTTCTGTTTCTTCTCTCTAGCCATAGATCTCTTGTATGGGGGTATATACTGCTTTATGTGTCAAGATTACATATATGACAAAGATATGGAGCAAGTTGCCAAAGAAGAACAAAGAAAAGCTTGGAAACTACAAGGTTTGTGTACACATGTTTTTGTCATCTATTCACATATGTTTTTTGTCATTTTATTCAGCTTTTCCATTTTTTCTCTTTCAGCTTTCACCCCAACTATGGTTTCTCCTTACCAGTATACAATGTCAGGTAAGAGCACATAGAAGTACACATTGCTTCCGGGTGGACGTGCTTGTTTGTTGTTACCGGTGACATTACAGATCCAAGATCAGTACACGGAAGTGCTCCCATGTCAATCTGCAACATTGGACTGATACCATGTTATTAAAGGGTTACGGAAGGTTCCTGTGTATCCATTTACTTTTCTGTACTTTATTCAGAAGTCCCTGTTTGGGTCTCTCCTCTTCAGCATAGACACAATCTGTAGGGCTGGATGTTTAGTGAAATGTTCTAGCCAATCAGGGACCATGTCTCAGCAGCAGGTATTGAGACGTGGTCAATGATTGGTTAGTATGAGACACTGAGTCTTTGTGCTACAATCGGGGACCCCGTTACAAAATATATTGCCGAGACGTGCCCCATAGAGTCAGTGTCTGCATATACTGCAGTGCGCAGACCCATGCAGGAAGTGCTTATAAGCTGTCTTGTTACTGCCTAAACTCAAAGTACATAAATGTAAATGGGTACACGGGGATGTTATATGCCCAGGAACCTTCTATATTCCTTTTAAGGCAGGACTGCAATCATTTTCCTTTGCACCCACAGGGTAAAATAACCCCCTAAAACACGAGTCGCTGTTCTCCCTGTATATTAATGTATTATAAAATTAACTATTATTTAACAGACCAAGTTATTTCCTGAGTTCATTGGACCTTTAATGCACTTGTAAGCTGTGACCCTGAGCACCGACCAAGCATCTTATAGCCATTTTTCTTCTTGTGTGATAATGCTGTCCTCCATGACTCAGACCCACTCGGGAATAAGCCGTTTAGTAATGACGTATAAAGAACACTCCGTTCCACCACTGCCCACTTACATTGGAATTGGAACATATATTATTTCTTTTTATCGCTATAGTCTCACATTTTCCAGCAAAGAAACCTCTGTGAAATCGTTTCATTGGCAGAAAATGCCAGCCAAGGGTTAAATCCCGTAGTTTTGTTTTGCAGTACAAGCATGTTGTATGGCCATTACATGCTTGTTCACGGTACCATGAGCTCTTTGTGATGCGGTAACATGGCTTCTGCCGCCAATCCTTGAGACCCCCCCCCAAACTAAATAATTCACAACTCTGAAATATTTAGTAAAACTGTAGATCAAAGGACTATTACGTTTTTATTGTGTGCGCCAAGCCGCGGGCTTTATATATTTCCCAGCACATCTCCAGTTTCTCTTTACGTTTTAATCTTTTTTTTTTTTTGCTGTTATGTATAATTTATTTTTCTCTTATCACAATGCTGCTTCTGCACACGAGCAAGTCTGGGCCTTAACCATCTAGTATTTATATTAAGCTGCTGCAATAATGTATTCATGTTTCTAGTACCTCAAATCCAGGGTTAGCTGACCCACTGGGTAACCAGATCCAGCATGGATAGTCACCCTAGTCCATTACATCCAAGTAAGCTCTTTCTTTAAAGGACCACTGTAATGCCTTTAATAGGAACTATATATTTTAATTCAGCATTGTCAATTAGAGGTATGTAGAACTTTCCTGGATTATGATGCATCTGTTAGAGGAGAATTAGCAGTGTATGAAAACATTATTATTTTTTCCATGGGGGGGGGAAAGAAAAAATCCAAAATATATATTAATAAACTTACCCTAAAGTTTGCATAATTTCTTTCGTTTTTTTCTGGCAGTTGATTTTGAGAAGGCAAGCCTAGGAACATCCAAGCTAAATTAGCATAATATTTATAATGTGTTGTGGCCAATTGAGGCAGCTACAACAATGTAGGGATTCGGTCTCTGTAGCATCTCACACCTCTCTCCTCTGGATCTCTGCACTGTTTTGCTATTGGCGTGGAAGGTTAATATTGGCTTAAAATTGGTTATCCAAATGCAGTGCTTCTATTGGTTAGTATGAAGCTCCTATACGCAGTGGAAATAAACCTGTGTGTGTATAGAAGGACTCCATGTCTTGGATTAAAGAAAGGTACAAACGGATACCTCTTTTATTTAAATGGGCACAGCACATGTTCCAATTATTTTATCATTTTAAGACTAGATAATAACAGGGACTTTATTAATTAAATGCTTTAAAAAGGAAAGAAAAAAAAAATCATTCTCTTAGAGTAAACTTTAATTTTTCAATCTTTAGCTTTTGAGGTCTTCCCACCAGGCATGGTATCTCTTATGGCTCATTATTACAAATAATGGCTAATTGTCCCTTGGGGGGCTGGCGTTTATTGTTTCCAGTCTAAACTTGGGCCATATGAAACTGAGAAGATTGAGCATGTTCAGGTCTCATGGACTCATTATCCTGACTAGGGCTGGCACCTACGCAGTCTTGTCAGTCTAAAGGCAAACAATACGGCCAGACCCCAAAGGGGCAGTTAGTCTTATCTTGTTCTTTTGGGTTACTATTGCCTATAATGGCTATATTTGATTGGTGCATCAGACTGAATGACAAGAAAAAATATAAATATAAATGTATACTGCATGTTAGAACCCAAAAGCAAATGAGAAATATGTGAAAAACGATGTATATTTCCATCTTAGCCTGGGGGTTGGAAGCGCTTCAGCCGGTGGCCCCATTAAGCCCCTCATCTGTGTTTGCTTAACTAATTTTTACATTCAAATGGTTAATGTACATTGACGAGCTTGCTTTATTTTTTTATTTTTTTAAATACAAAAACATGCTTTTTGCAATTTTTATAAGTTCTTGACCGATTGAGTTTTTTCCCCTGCTATATATTTTTTTTGTGGCTATGTATAAACATGGAGTTTAGCTGCGCGACACAATATTAGGACGTACACTCTGGCTGAGCGCGGCTTGAATGCTTCCAGCTTTATACCTGCTGGTCTATTACGTGCATCTGGAAGTGACCGACTCTGCTGTAGAAAAGGGTGGTGTGTACTGTATGAAGCATTCAGATCTTATTAGAAGAAACCTTTAAAAGAGCTTTTCTCTATTGGCGAGAGCATCTAAAATGGGGGGGGGGGGGGGGGGGGTTGTTTTTAATATATATATATATATATATATATATATATATATATATATATATATATATATATATATATTTAATTTTTTTATTATTATTATATATATTTTTTTTTTTTTTAAATTAATGTAGAACCTATTTTACAGGAAAATCTGGTCCCAAAGCATCATCCACCTTTTGCCCGTCTCATTACAGTGAGAACATATTCATTATTTTCAGCCAATCTCAGATGTTTGTGTGGAAAATAAATGAATTGAACATAATGCTTTTAAAGGTTAACTGGGAGATTGGATTTAGCACTGTAAAGGTGAACTGGCAGACTGTAGAGCAAGCATTTTGGATAGGTTCTGATTTCATGGCAATGTTAGTGTGTGCGTGCGTGTGTATAATAAATAAATATATATATATATATATATATATATATATATATATATATATATATATATATATATATATAATCTCTATCTATCTCCTCTGTAGATCAAAATGACAGTTTTGAGAGGAAGATGCATTTTTTTTATTTAAGCAATAGTCCATTGAGAACGCACTTGCTAAATGTACTATGTAACTGGTTACATTGCCCAGAGATAACCCAGGAGGCCTTGCCATCTCGCTCTGTGCACGCTTCTATTCTAGCCTCACCTTGACCCCCCCACATCTCACTTGAGTGTGTTGGCGTCTCTCTGCAGCCTCCACATTCAGGTTTCTTAGTAACCACAGAGCACAGAGTACCTGCATCCTCCCAGCAGCGCGCAGGCGGCATATTGTCAAGGTCAGGGGATGTTGTTACCATGTACCCACACACTGAGCACGGCTAGAGCTGATGGGCACGTGCTGCGGCGCAATGACTAGTGCCTGCCACGCCCTAACTCGCTTGTCTAACCTGTTTCAGGAGTCGGAGAGAAGTATTCAACGTGGGAGCCAACAAAGAGGGAGTTAGAGCTGTTACGGCATAACCCGAAGAGGAGGAAAATCACCACGAACTGCACCATAGGTAAGACTGGGCAAGTCAGTAACACACAAGCACAGTCCTCGCACATCAGAACTGATTAGGGGGGGGGCGTTGTCTCCCCAAAATAAAGTTTTATTTTTTTAAGCTCTTCTTAAACGGACTCGGTCACCCCAACCAGAAGTTGATTTAAAAGAACACAAAAAACGCAATAAATTGTACTAGCAGTTTTTCGCTACAGTAAATCATTTCTGAAGTATTTACAATGCTGAGTATGTTATGGATGATTTATTGTAGGGAAAAGGGCTAAAACTGTGTTTTTAATGTTCTTTAAAAATATACAAACTAATTGTGGTGACAATGTCCCTTAAAGTGTAATGTTTATAATATACCTCATTTTAGGCTGTATATGATTCCAAGCGATAGGAGTACTAAGTGAAACCGCTCTAAATGGGGTAGATAGGGATAGGGCAAAAAAATACGCAATTGCAATTGAAATTTTATTTTGTTAAGGGGGTCTGCCTGTATTAGACTCCTATTGAAACATAGAAATTACAGGCTTAAAAAAAAAAAAAATACTGAGAGAAAAAAAAAAATTCTGTTAAAGACTCCATGAGTATAGATCCGAGAAAATAAACGGGTCATAAATATTTGCAGGTTATAGGGCGTACGGTACCGTAAAACTGTAAGGAGACAGAAACAGACCAGAAGGAAACGAGAAAAAAGTTAACATAATGTGACAATAATTCCATAATAACATTAAGTCCTGTATATGTTTTTCCAACGTCTTTCTTTCTTGTGTGTTTTTTTTTTTAAATGGCCTCTGAGTATTTTTACTTTTGAAGTTTTGGATGGAGTGGTTATTTTGTGAAAAGTGGTGTCCCACTGGGGTACAGTTCCTGCCTTCATTGTGATTTCTGATGGAGAGTTGGTGCAGATTCATCCTTTAATGTAGTTTCTGGCTGGTTTCATCCTTTGGAACATCCCCTCTCACATACAGTACATTGTATCATATAGAATACATTGGATGATGTGCATGAATATGACCCTCTGATGCTAAAGCTCTTGTTATACATGGCTGGGCACGCATCCACGTACGTACAGCCTTTAATTTTGGAACTGTTGTATCCTTTATTATCATCCTTATTATCATTATTATCATCATTTATTATTATTATTTATTATTAATAATAATATTAATAATATCATAATTTATTATTATTATCCTTTATTTGGTACTCACCAAAATATTCTGTGGCGCTGTACAGGGGTTAAGTACAAATCAAAACCGTTTTGACGCAATGCAAAAGGACTGAGGGCCCTGTCTGAGCTTAGAATCTCGTGTACATAGAGCGTTCCCTAAAGCACCGATGCAAGGTTGAAAACGCACAATCTCATGGAAACCAATCGGTAGCAACGTTATGAAACATGCTCTTTGAGAGAGGTCCAGTGACAGACCAATTTGAAACGCTGAACCTCAGTCCAGGTCAACATGGAGGATTTTTTTTTAAACGCACAAAAAACAGAGCTTTTAAGCACGTCTTAATGAAGTACATGAATGTAAATAGATACACCGGGTTATTATATTAAAGGGACATGGAAGGTTCCTGTACATAACTGTATTTGTCTGCCTCATAGCTGATGCAGAGTATATTCCCTGAAATGCCATAAGGATGAGCAGATAAGCTTTGCTTGCAACCAGATTTAAAGCAAATGATCCGATTTCATGCTTTTCAGACATCAAAAGCGTTCAAACTCCTGTGAAGTCACCAAGAGATGAAATGACAAATACTGAATCTATTTTATGTAAAAGTCCATGGAAAGCAGACACACTCTGGCATGATGAGCGAGCGACCATTCATATGGCCTATATGTTTAGTTCAGTCGTGTCTGACTCCCTGTGACCCTGTGAACTGTTGCATTCCAAGCACATCTGTCAGCTACTGTCCCTCTGAGCTCCATCAAGTTCATGTTCATTGCTTCAATAACCTCATCTATCCTTCTTCACCTCTGCCGTCTCCTTCTTTGTGTGCCTTCAATCTCTCCCAGCATCGGTCTTCTCTAGAGAATCTTGTCTTCTCATGATCTGGCCAAAATATCTGACCTTCAGCCTAATGATCAAACCTTCCAGTGAACAGTTTGTCTTCATTTCCTGTAGTACTGATTGGATCTTCTTGCAGTCCAAGGAACTCTAAGCAGTTTTCTCCAACACCACAATTCAAAGGCGGCAATTCTCCAGCGCTCAGACATCTTTATGGTCCACCTCTCGCATCCGTATGTTACTACTGGGAATACCAGAGATCTAACTATTCAGACCTTTGTTTATAGTGTAATATCTTATTACAAGCTTGTCCAGACTTGCCAAAGTTCTCCTCCCCAGAAGCGAACGCCTTCATTTCATGACTAGTACATACACACATGATAAATAATGTGGTGTTATTGTCCCAAGTGACCACTCTCGGAAGCTGACCAGCCAGACCTCTGCATCATTCATAGGCTTGAGATCTGAGCAGATGTGCTTTTGTCTGGGGGGGGGGGGGGGGGGGGGGGGGGGGGGGGGGTTTATGGCAGGATCGATTAGGAGCCTGAAGAGGTCAGGTATGGTCAGGGATCCTCTACACGGCGCAATAGGACCGGCTCTACTGGCGGATAAATCACATGATATACAAAATGGTTCAGATAAAGTAAAAAAAACACATGCACTGGTTCATTTCTTCTAAATAATTAATTAAACCTCATATGAGCCGAACTATTTTGTTTTAGATAGCTAAGCTAAAATATTTCGGATGGACCAGATTTGCATGCATCCATTTAATACAAAGCTTTTCATTGCTGATACTCAAAAGATCTGGGAGTTGTAGTTGCCACATTCCCATCGCTCAAACCAGTGTCTCTTTCCACCTCTGGAAGTTGATCAGTAGAAAGTAAATTGGTACAACACACAGCAGCATAATTGCATATAAATAAGAATGAAAAATAAAACCTCCTCTTATTATCTTAAACACAACCTGCATATTTTCAGGTTTAGGTATTCAAAATAGTATATTTTAAATATGAGACCACCGTGGTGCTTTAAGGCCTGTAGAGCGGCGCCAAATTGATACCTTTTTGAATTGTGGTGTTGGAGAGAACTGCTCAGAGTTTCTTGGACTGCAGAAGACCCAACCAATCAATATGACGGGAAATGAAGCAAAACTGTTCATTGGAAGGTTGAATCATGAGCCTGAAGATCAAATATTTTGGCCATATCATGCAAAGAGTCTAATGGTGATAGAGGTTGAAGTCACACGAAGTAGGGGACGGCAGATAGGTAGACAAGGTCATTAAAACAATGAACATGAGCTGGAGGGCAGTGGCTGACAAATGTGCCTGCTGTGCTGCTATCCATAGGGTCTCGGAGAGTCGGACATGACTAAACGTCAACAATGGAATGGGTTAAATATGCTACAGAAGAACCGATTAGTCCTTTTATACAAGGCCGGCTGACGCCCCTCTCGTCGCCCTGTGATATTATCCACAATATAACCTACATTGTAGACAAACCACCAACTGGAACATGGCCATACAAATGGATGTCTCCAGCAGAAAGGTTCAGTCAGCATCTTCTAATCACTCCTTTTTATAGGATGTGAGTCAGAAATAAGGAGTCACCGCACGGAGAAGAACAAACGGGCAGTTACAGTAGTATTAAAGGATGACGGTAAAGCCCGAACAAGCGGGACTTGTTGTTTTAATATGCATTGACCATAAATAACATCATCTTTAATAATTTATAATGGCATGAAACGCTACTAAAAGATTAGAATATCTGCCTCCACCCTGATAATGTCATCAAGGGGGAATGGTCAGCTCTAAAGGTGTTTTTATTTTAAAAAAAAAATCTGGTTAGATAATAGGCCAAACTATCATTCATACCTAGAGAAACTGCTCCGATACTGGAAGACTCCAGCAAACCGAGCATTGCAGAGTTTGGTCTTTAAAAGGAAGTTAAAGCAATATTACATTTATTTAATGTGAATTTATTGATGATCAATGTATAATAACAAAAGGATCTAGATATTGTGGAGAACTTTATCAGTATGTGCTGCACCTTTCCTGGAATAGAAGATGCTGAGCCTATTTATTAATACATTGGGTATTCCTCACAATCTGCATATTAAATGAACTACTATATATATATTCAATAATGGAGACTTTTTTTTTTTTTTTCAATGTGTATTACTTGGTACAGAATTAAAAAATGCTTTGCGGTGTCCTGTAGGCTAATCTGGACATAAGCTATAGGAAGTGGTACTATTAGAGGTCCAATTTCTGGTCCTATATAATGCTTGTACATCTAATTTTTGCAATACTTTCTTTTTACCATAGGCAGATATTGGGGCTTCCAGATAGGAGGTATCCCTTTTGAGGAAGACGGGCTACTCCCTTTTGCTATTCCTTTGGAATAAGTGGTTTATGCACTGGCTTCATATTTAGTAAAGCTCAGTGATCCAATTTCTTAATAAATACAACATTGGCCCAATAGTTGACTTCAACATTTTTTAATTTTTATTTTTAATTTTTTTTTGTGTGTTTTTTTTAATTTTTTTTATGCATTTTATCAAATTTTATTTCCAATATGGATTTTTGTAGATCCAATTTTGGGATAATCGATTGTGTTTCATTAACTGTCTCTATTGGGCAGAGGCCTAGGAACGTGGTTTATCTATAGAGGGAGGGGTAAGAAGCATTAGCCGAGGATCAGTCTGCTGCCGATTAGCATTTGAAGTGACTTTGTGACTGAAGACTCGGCAGGATTAGTGGCTCCAACAATGGGGATTCTCCATTCATATGAATAATTAGCCAGCACGGCCTGGGGATTCCCGTTCATGGCTCAACAGAGATGAGGAGTTGGAAGTGGACATTTTTTTTCTTTAAACAAAGATCGGCAAGTCCCCCTTTCTTTAAAAAAAAAAAAGAAAGGGTTTGTGGGGGAGGGGCAAGCCCGAAAACAGGATTACACAGTCGCTGGAGCCACCTGCCTCCGTAGTGAGGGGCTTGCAGCGAGGCATGCTTGGAATATATTGTCTGGGAGGATAAAGCGGAGGTGCTCACAGATCGGCCTTTTGTTAAGACTTCAAACCATTCTGTGTTTGGAAGATGTATGTTGTCCATTAAAACCCGTTCTACACTTGGGCTGCGTCCGGGAGGGGAGGGGGGTTATTGTGGTCAACAAGGGAATTCAATATATAGGTTTTGGTTTCCTGGTATAATGAGCCCCTCCCGATGACTTCTCTCCCAAAACACGATTATGATGTTTGAGGGAATCTTGTGGTTTTATATTGGTCATAAAGTGTACTATGGTGGGAAGAATAGGGACTTAAATATCCACCACTCTACAGAATGGGGGGGGAGTCTTAGACAATTGGATAAGATTGAAAATGACACCATAACCATTCCACCTCACTGGCCGGGGAACAGGACTTTGCATCAGTAGATGCAAACGCAGCTCTCCATAAATGTAAACTCCCCTCATACGCCGCTTCCGCCGACATCGTGGATTCCTTCAGGTTCCAGTAGAAGTAGGATATTCGGATATGTTTTTTAATTGAAAAACAAAATTCGCCCCTAAGTCGGCGCAGCTTCAGCACGCGCACTTAAATCGCGCTACTCTCTATATCTATCTCGATCTGTGCGCGGTTTGTCCGTTCACTTGGTATTTTTGCGACCTTGTATTATTTTTTTCTAAGTTCAGCGGGTCGTAATTAAGTCGCACGTCCTTGTGTTGTGCGCTTCAGGGTCGTGTAGCCTCGTATTTATTTTTTTCTGCCGTTATTTTTCTTTCTAGCTTAGCCGTTTTTTCAAGTGCCGAAACTTCTTAAATTGGAGCTTACAGTAGAATTAATTAGAGCTACCCACCATGGGCAGTTATCTTTGATGTAGATATGGTCTCCATTTAGTTCAATTGTATAGGTTGCCAAAATGATCTGCTTACAGCAGAATTAAATGGAGATACCCACCACTTACATTATGACAAATCGGGCAACCATCTAAAGCGCAAGGGTTTGCCACGGTAAAGAATAATTTAATATTACCATTACTAATTGATGTATGTACATTCCCATGGTCGAGTAGCTTTCAGAAGAGCATACTGTAAGTATAGCGGTCACTGTAAAACCATCTATCATTTGTATGTAAAGAACCAAATTAAGATTTCAGCATACCATTATTGTTGTTTTTTTTTTTTTGTCTCCATCCAGGTCTGCGAGGGTTAATCAATCTCGGGAACACGTGTTTTATGAACTGTATTGTCCAGGCACTTACCCACACTCCTCTACTGCGAGATTTCTTCCTCTCCGACAGACACAAATGTGAAATGCAAAGCCCCAGTTCCTGCCTGGTGTGTGAAATGTCTACGCTGTTTCAGGAGGTGAGCGCCATGAAGTAGATCCTTGTCACCACCACTACATTTTATTTTAGAAGGGATTATTTTGGTCTGCTTGAAGTCCTCTGGATTTTTATTTTTTTATTACACTATTTCTGTGAGAAGCCATAGCCCCGCGCTTTTAGATATATATATCACTCTCGTGCCCACCGCAAGCTAAATAATGTTGTGGTAAATCGCCTTCGCACAAGCTTGGAACCATTGCATTGGTGAGATACATTAAATTAAAACAGCGCTGTATGCCGTTAGATCTCCTGATTTGTGCACAATCCATCCTCTGCTATGCTTAAAGCCATGTTGTACAGAGAGGTTATGAAAATGCTTTGTGGGTTCATTTGAATGTCCCTAACCAGTGTATGAACCAAGAAGCCACGGTCAGAACCGAACATGGGACAACAAAATGGTTTAAGATCGGAAAAGGAGTGAGACAAGGTTGTATAATTTCACCTTATTTATTCCACTTCTACGCTGAGTACAATGTGGAAGGTCGGGTTGGATGAATCCAAAGCCAGAATCAATATTGCTTTAAGAAATCTCAACAACCTCCTATATGCTGATACTACTCTGATGGCTGAAAGTGAGGAGGAACTAAAGGACCTATTGATGAGGATAAATGAAGGGAGTGCAGAAGCTGGCCTGCTGCTCAATGTTAATAAGACGAAGATCATGGCAAACCGCAGTCTCCGTTCCTGGCAAATAGATGGGGAAGAAGTGGAGGCAGTGACAGATTTTTTCCTGGGATCCGAGATCTTTTCATATGGTGACTGCAGCCAAGAAATTAAAATAAGTTTTTACTTCTGGGGAGGCTATAGCAAGCTTGGACAAACTGGTAAAAAGTAAAGATATTAAACTATCAGAGGTCCTCATAGTTTGAACTCTGGTATTCCCTGTAGTAACATACGGATGTGAGAGCTGGACCATAAAGATGACTGAGCTCCGTAAAAAGTGACGCCTTTGAATTGTGGTGTTGGAGAAAATGACTGAGTCATTTGGACTGCAAGAAGATCGAATAAATCAGTACTTCAGGAAATGAATACAAACTGTTCACTGGAAGATATGATGATGAGGCTGAAGCTTAAATATTTTGGCCATATCATGAGACCGGATTCCCTAGAAAAGACTCTGATGCTGGGAAAGATTGAAGGCACACAAATAACGTGACAACAGAGGCAGAGATACAATGATAGATAGATGTCACTGAGCTCCATAAAGTTCATGTTCATTGCTTCAGAGGCGCAGTGACTGAGAGATGTACCTGGCGTGCTGCGGTCCATATGGTCACGGAAAGTTGGACACTACTGAATTTTACTTTTTTTACCATGTACTTCACAATTGCAGTATATAGTAGGTAATATATATATATATATATATATATATATATATATATATATATATATATATATGTGGGCTGACCAGTAGATTGGGAACATATGGCCATAATGTAGGGAGAACATGGAGCATTGGGTTAAACACGCAAGAAGCTCAATACCAGAAGAGAGGCATTAGCCGTTGATAGATAAGCCCATTGAAAAAATGTTTTCTTTTTAGAAAGAGATAAAATTTCCTATTAACAAATGTAGTTATTCAAAGATCTTTATAAGAAAATGAGACCACTGTGGTCATTTATGCTTCCTTGAAGGACACCATAAATATTTTGTTATCTTAACACCGCTTCGACCTTGTAGTTTTGCCACAAATCCTGTCTTCTCAAGATATGGACAAAATATTTTAACCTCGTGATCTTTAGAGCAAGGGAAGAAGTGTTTCCTGTTCCTTTTTATAACCTGAACCGGCGCAGCTCTTCCAGTGATGTCACCAGACTCTGCCCTACTTCTGTAAATCGAAGCCCATAACCCGTCCTTCTACTTTCTCATTACATGAGTAATTAATTTCTACATGCCGGTCTCCAATTCCAGATGATGATTTGAGCTGTAATTATAGTGGAGAGCGGTGCTGATTCCTGGAAGATGTTAAATAAGGTTCAGTGAGTCACTCGACATGGTCTCCTTGTCCTATCCCTACTGAAAGATGTGTTCGTATAGAAGACAAACACTCACTGCGGATTAATCGTTTCCTGTTTTGTTTTTTCATCTCTGCGCACAGCTTGTTCCCTGTAACATGTTATGTCATCTTGTGTTTTTTTTTTGTTTTTTTTTATTTTTTATATACTTTTTTGGAAAAAGGATTAGTTAGCCAGCTGACAAATCTGGTTATTGCTACTGGATGGCCTTGTGGCCTACTTGGTGTCGTTGCTAGAGCCTTTCTGCAACCATTGCCATATCTGAGATACCACACAAATTTAAAGGAACACTGTAAAATGATAAATCAAGAATATACGTACCCCCCAACAATGACCACTTTATATAAATGATAACTCCGCAGCTGATGTCACTTAACCTTATGACGTCAAATGGCACACGCAAAGTATCAGTTTCATGCTCCTATAGTTAAAGGTAACAACTGCTCAGACTTTTGGCTCCGTATATTTATTTTTAAAGGTATATAGAAGTTTCATGGATTAGGAATTTATCTGATGGAAAAGAATCAGTAGTGTATGCAAACATTTGTTTTTGCATGAAAAAATACCAAAATAAACATTGGGCTTCGTCAGTAGGATGTAGCTGAAATCCCTAAGGAACAGTCGGCAAGCAGTCAACGTCTGGAGACCTCTTCCTCAATTACTACATGCAGAGAGAGTAACATGAATGTATAAAATATGAATAGGTTGTATAGAACTGACCTCATTGCTATATATTTATGATGAGCGGCTCATAATATAGAATAAAACAAGCGGCACGGCGGCCATAGAATCCTAAAATGAGGATTATATGCGGGTTTCAGTGCCTTCTATAACAAGACCTTCTAATTGGTCACACTAGAGCTGTAGAGGACAGCAATATAAATGGCAATTATCTCCTAATTGCCAATCACTATCCAGCAATAACCACCTTTTATGTTTCTCCCCTGCAGTTTTACTCCGGGCACCGATCTCCTCACATTCCGTATAGGTTACTGCACCTGGTATGGACGCACGCGCGGCATTTAGCAGGGTACGAGCAACAGGATGCACACGAGTTCCTCATTGCTGCATTAGATGTTCTGCACAGACACTGCAAAGGTGAGTGACAATGAGCGGAGGGAACCGGATGAGTCCAGAGTACAAACTCATTTCTTTATAATACAATCCTAATTGGCATTTTTGTACACTCAGAAATGTATTGTTGTGGTGTCTAATCCACTGAACTAACAGCATCATCCTTATTAGGAATAAATACAGTCTACCATAGTTTAAAGGACCACTGCAATTTGAATCTAATGAAAAAAAATCATAATAAAAGCATATTTAGGCACAAAAACTGCCATAAAGCTAACTTTTTATTTTATTTTTAAATAAAATAATTATGTATACTGAACCCTGGAGGCATCCATGCTAGTTTTTGGTTAAGGTTGCATTTGTGAGGTGGGGCATTTACATTTTTACAGGCCAGATGTCAAATGTCTCTTTAAAAGGACCAGTGTATTTACATTCATGATGTCCATATCCCTTTAAATGTAAATACACAAGTCCTTTTTTTTTTAAAGGGGCATGGAGCACATTTATTATTTTCAAGCAATTGAAAGATCACATTTCTTCGCACTAAAACAAATATTTAAGTAAAATTTGAGCAACCTTAATTTAAAACTAAATGGTAATGCCGGGAGCATACTTTGGTCTGTAGATCCCATTGGCTGGCAGAGGGCAAGCCCCTCAAAACAGTTAAAGGTCTTGGAGAACAAAAACTTGCTCAGATGTTTGATTTGAAAAAAGATAATACACGGACACGTTATCAAATACGATAAAAGAAGAAAAAAAAAAACAACCTTTCCATGTCCCTTTTTTTTAATTTAGGCTATCTTGCTTACTTTATGAAGCATTGCATTTATATTTATATATTCGAGGGGGGTGAGCTAATTGAATTTGTAGAGGTTATTCTCTAGGAACTAAGCGGAACATTAGCAGGGTTACTGCAGAGATCTGTAAATTATAACCAGCTGAGACATCCATGAAGAAGACAGCCATGATCCATTGAGTTGCATTAATATTTCACATTGTAGACTTGTCATGAGCATGTTTCTGGTTCCCTAACCCATGGGCAAAAGTAAAATTGGGACTGGTAACTTTAAACACATTTTCACAGCTTATGCTTTTTTTTTTCTTTTTTTTTTTAGGTGACGATAATGGGAAGAAGGCCAACAATCCAAACCACTGTAACTGCATCATAGACCAAATCTTCACGGGAGGCCTGCAATCCGATGTCACCTGTCAAGTGTGCCAGTAAGTTATCTAAAGCTCAAATAAGAGTATCCTCAAGGGTTTAGGACAGGGATAGTTACTAGGCAGACCACATGCCAAATCTAGTCAGGATTTAAAGGGCCACTTAATTCAGCATAACTTGCACCACAGCAATCTGCTAAAAACATGTTGAAAAATGTTCATTTTTCACGGAGAAATCAAATATAACCGGTTTTTAGATATACAGACAGCCACACGCCTTTGCATTACTGCATCCAGTCAGGTTGCAGGGGTGTGCGTCCCATTAAATCAATGGTAAGACTGCTTGCAGTTCCAGGATGAAGCAAACGGGAAAAAAAATGGTAATTTCATTCAGCAGAAAATTCAGGTTTCTGCTCTCTGGCCTCTCTAGAATTTGAGTGATGCAGAGCAGCTCAGGGGGGTGTAAGTGATCGGCTTCTGAGCTGTTCGTGTAGAGATCAAAAGAAAAAGTTAACCCTTCACAAATCAGTGCAGGCATGAAATGCTGGGCTCTCCTAAAAGTGTGGCCAATTATGGGTTAACTAATCAGTGCGGTCCTATGTTCCCTTCTAGACCATCACCACACCAAGCTCTCCTCACGTTACAGCCAGTAGGCAGGATACACTCTGTATGTAAACAGAGGCTTACAATTTCCCATTTTTAGCTGCTGTTAGTGTAATTAAAAATAATCCTTTTACATGTATAATCTTGTGCTCACACAGGAAGAGAACTTAGTGAGATAATGGCCTTTTAAAGGGCCGGCGCAGAGATCTCTGATGGTAGAATAGAAATATATGAATGTTTTAATAAATGTGACCATGCAGTCACCCTCCTCCTCCTCTATCCCTTCATTGCCCACTAAAGGCTTATCAATCTCTAATTAAAATAAGTGAAAAAACGTCTTTCTTGCCACTGAACCCATTCACTATTCTGTTCTACACTGCTATAGTATTTCTGCCCCACGAGGAATTATTGCACTGTAATGGGAAGATAGCTTTGAATTTACTGTATCTTAGCTGCCACTCAGGATTCCCTGGTGGTCCAGTGGTTAGGAATCAGTGCTTTCACCGTTGCATCCTGCGTTTGATTCCAGTCAGGGAACCATGAGGTCACACCACCCTGAAGCCACATTTTTTTTTTGTTCAATCCAAGAGATCCTCCAACTAGACTAGTCTTGTTATCTGTACGTAATTACCCTCATGATTGATGAAGAGACTGAATAGCTCCCTACTGAGGTGTCCATTTCTGAGCAAAAAGATGTGTCGCTCGGGTCCGCCTCACTAAGCCAAGTACTGATAAGATGACCAATTGGTTATCTTCATGATTAATGAATGTCTCCCTGGATTAATGTTCCTTTTGTATGTGATGGGAGTATGAGTGACCGAGCTTCCATTTGTATATGGCTTCTGATTACCAATAATATCTTGCACCTCATTAGGAGGTTAATTGGCCAAGGAACTATTCAGCCACTACATCGCTCATGAGGGTAATTAGGTTCCGGTGGCCAGACTAGCCTGGTGGGGACATGCCCGGGGTGCAGGGACAACCTAAATGAAGTCAATTCAGAGCTGTTTTTCTAGCAAGTTACTTTTTTTCTTTTCTTTTTTTTATTAGAAAAACAACATAGTTGTAATATTTCTTGTTGAATGTCATAGAAAGTTTAATACATATAATTATATATCATGAAAATTGGTATTTGATACATTTGCCAATAAACTTTAACGCAAACTATAATAAAACATTTTTTTCTAATATTTTCACTTTTTTTCTATCCTTTTTTGTTACCCAAACTTGTTTGTCATCTTGTTTTTAACATATTTTTTTTTTATATATATATTTCAAACCTATGTAACACTTATGTATTGAACTAAACTAGAGGGGGTCGGGTGAAGGGTCATAACAGGTCAGTCTGTCTGGGTAAAGCCCCGGCATAAGTTACCTTTTTTTATTTTATTTTTATTCCTTTCAGTTGCCAATCCTCATATTTATGTACTTAATGATACCATACAGTATATATAGAAAGGATATATATATATATATAATATATATATATATATATATATATATATATATATATATATATATATATATATATATATATATATATATATATATATATAGCAGTTCTATGGATTATGAATGCATCGAATACAGGAGAATCAGTCATGTATGAAAATATTTGAGATTTTTCATGTAAAAAATGAACATTAATACATTTATTATAAGTTTCTTCATTTTGAGAAAGAAGCAAAATTTGCATAAAATTCATAATCAGTAGTGGCCAATCAGCACCATCTACATCAATGTATCTTTTTCCCTTCCAATGGCTGAGACTAAGCTGTGATATTGACAGATCATTGGCTAGGACGCTCTACTTACATAGGTTACTTGGGGGTGGAGCTCACTCCAGAGACTGTATTTTGAATTACGAATATACAGCATTACTCAAAATATGATATGAGATGCCCAATCAGACCAGTTCTTATACATTTATTGCGTAAACTGCCTGGTACCTTTTTAGTCTCCTCCTCTCCCATAGTCATTTGGGACAAACCGATGTAGATCCTGCCTTCCGTTGATATTTATGTCTATGAAAGACAAGAAGCCTCTCACTTATAGATAATGGTTAGACGAAGAAGAAAACGCTGCCCACCCCACTCTTGTGCGCCCCTTGGCACTCTTCCTAATAGCCGCAGACACTCTTATCCAAAGCTTCCATCACTGAGCTAAGCAGGAGCCGCAGACGGCATCGCCAGCACTGCATCACTCTGAGCCCATTAGTCACAGACGGCTGTAAATCTTTTTGTTCAATACGTAAAATACATTTCCTGCAGTATGTGGTTACTTTATGTATTCAGAAATAAACCTCTGGCAGAGCCTGGATTTTGTAAAGTGCAATTGATCTGTGCTTTAAATTTACTCATGACTGCCCTCTTGTGGGTAATGTGATATCCCACGCATTAACTGCTATTGTTCAGAGAACCGGCCATATTCTGGCATAATGGTATCCCAAGCCTTTGAGTATAAGGTGATCTAGACTGCTATCTCTAATGTACCTTCCACTTCTCTTTCTAGTGGCGTCTCCACAACAATTGACCCTTTTTGGGACATCAGCTTGGACCTGCCAGGTTCCTCCACCCCGTTCTGGCCTCTGAGCCCGGGAAGCGATGGTGGCGTAGTGAACGGGGAGAGTCATATGTCAGGAACCACCACACTTACAGACTGTCTGAGAAGGTAATGGGGGAACTAGTACCAGGAATTGGGAGCAATAATGCATTATATGTATTAACAAAGCCATCTAATCTGACCAGGGCATCATTCAGATGGCATCTGTGCAAGAATGTGTATAGTGGCAAAGTATCGGACTGTATATAATATCACCGTCATGTTTAAATTGTGCAAGTATATATAGACTTATGTGCAACAGGGTTGCATGTTTCTTTTTTTCTTTAGGTTAAGATGGGTCACAAAATGAACTGTGGTGATGAACTTGACTACGTTTAAAGCATTAAAGTATGGAACGGCGTTGGAAGCAATGTCCCTGAGAGAAGTGCTATTTAATAAATAAATAAAAAAGTAAATATAAATATATATATATATATATATATATATATATATATATATATATATATATATATATATATATATATATATATATATATATATATATATATATATATATATATATATATATATATATATTTATATATTCACTGCCTTTGTCCTATACCATGTAGGATCAGCCAAGATGGGCCGGTCATACCAGAGGGGTCAGGCAAATTTCATGCCCAATGGGGAAGTACTTGACAACCCACTCCAATATCTTTGCCAAGAGACTCTTATGGATAAGGACAACTATATATTTATTTTTTTCTTTTTACCTGCACCTCCCTCGGATATTTCTTCCAATGCCGTGCCATACCTTAGGTTACAGTCGGTCACAAAATGTGTCCCTTCTGTCAGCTGACATAAATTTTATACAGTTTTTAAGCTTCCGAATTTAAATGTACCTTTAAGTCAGATTATATATATAATTTGATACCTGGCAAGTGATGTTTAGGAAAATACTAAACCTCCAGGGACTATCTGAGATACTGGTGTTAATGTTGTTTAGAGGACGAGCCCCTATAATATGGATATTAATGGGAAAATGATGTATGAAGAACTTTACCATGTTACAAAGTGCTTTTTTTTATTGGGCTGTATTTAGGGATTTTCTCATATTAATGTGTGTAGTAGTGATCATGTTGGTAATGTGGCAAATCTGTTGTTTCTTCAAGGTTTACGCGGCCAGAACACTTAGGAAGCAGTGCCAAAATCAAGTGCAGTGGCTGCCATAGCTACCAGGAATCTACTAAACAGCTCACAATGAAGAAACTGCCTATTGTGGCCTGTTTCCATCTGAAAGTAAGTGCAGTATCTTGCTCAGATCCCTATGAAAAGGATGTGCTCCATTCTAACCTCCTAGCCAACACCAGCACGATGCAGAAGTCCACTTGGCTGCTCCTTGCTTTCTTATGGAGGAGGAAAAAAAGACTACACATTCCATGATGCTTTGCTGCACAGACTGACTTCTCAGATATTGAAACAATATTATAGCTGCCTGTGATTGGCCAAAACAAATTATGAATTTATGCTAATTTAACTAAGGTTTTCAAGGGGCATTGGTTCTCAAAATAAAGTCCCAGAAAACTGAAGTTTATTAATTAATGTTTCTCCTCTATCAGATGCATTGATAACCCAGAAAACTGAAATAACTAGAAAGGACCTCCATCTCTGTTAATCTCCTTAGGGCCATTAAGGCTCGCATTCAGGGTTGAGTTTAGAGTATAATTATAATAATCCGTTAATTTTGATTTGCTAAACTTTTGCTATGAGATCATTATTGACTCTAGATTAAGAGAATTACAGGAAGGAAGGTCCTTTACAAGCACAGTGGACTTAAACAAATTATACATAAAGTACGTAACACAAGAACATGATTAGGTGTGCATGTCATGGGCATAAAAGCATTTTTATAGAAAAGCTTCCATTTCGATATGCCATCGGGTATCCAGTTTTTTTTAGACTGCTAATGTGCATATAACTTGAGGGTGAGGACTATCGTATGAGGGCTTACTCTTCCAGTTATATCTCTTGTCATGTGTGCTATTTGTAGAGGCAGTTTTCTACCAGAGAAAATCTTATCTGAATCAACAGTTAATCTGTTTAGCCTGATATTTGCAGAGTGTTTTTTCAAGAGAATAGAAATCCTACCTGAATCCATAGGTAATTGCACCGCTCCCTTGTCTTTAGCATTATAGCAGCATTTAATAAAATAGTTAAAGGTATATGTCCGACTCATTCATAAGCCATGAAACTTCCAGAGGAGAATCCGTAGTGTATGAATCCCAAATAAACATTTAATAAACTTACCCTAAAGTTTGCACCATTTTTATAGTTTTCATTTGAGAATGAATGCCCTCCTTAACATCCAAGCTTAATTAGCCTAAAATTAATTGTGGCCAGTCAGAGGCAGGTACAACATTGTAGCCGTATGGGAATTTAGTCCCTGCAGCAAAGCATCATGGAATTTGTAGTCTCTTGCTCCCACCCACACCTCTCTCCTCCCTGTAATGTGTAATACATTTTGCACATTTATCGAGTCAAGGTGCGCAATTGAGCTTGAAAATCAGTACTTACATTGATATTTCTGTGTACTTTTTATTTCTGCAAATGGGACTTACTGTGTGACTTCAATAGACATATGCCCCACATTTGCACTGTGCTACCTTTCAATAATGTAGCCTGTCCTTCCCAAACACTATTGCCCCATCAGTGTATGTGTATATATATATATATATATATATATATATATATATATATATATATATATATATATATGTGTATGTATATATATATATATATGTGTATGTATGTGTATATATATATATATATATATATATATATATATATATATATATATATATATATATATATATATATATATATATATATTTTCTCCTTTCCATTCTGTTCTATCCTAAAAAAGATTATTTTTGTGCCCTCAGCGGTTTGAACATTCTGCAAAGCTGAGGCGGAAAATCACAACGTACGTGTCCTTCCCCCTGGAGCTCGATATGACGCCGTTCATGGCCTCCAGGTGAGAGGCACAAACCAAACGGCGCTCTCACTAGATGGCTAATTTTATGTATTTTATTTATGATTATAATTCTAATTATGCACTTGCTCCCTTTTGATGATTTGCATCATGTAGACCACTGGGGTTCTCTGACCATGTGCTTTTTTGCTTTTCAGTAAAGAGAGCAGAATGAACGGACAGTATCAGCAGCCGGCAGATAGTCTAAACAATGACAATAAGTGAGTGTCTGATTCCGCCGTCTGGTACCTCCTCTACCTCTGTGCTCTGGCGGTGATCTCTCTTACTCTTGTTCTGTCTGTCTTGACATCTCCTCTATTTCTGCCTATGCTCCCTTACTTTTTTTCCTCCGTAGACATCTCTTCTTTCCGCCTACTCTCCCTCGCCTTTTCCCAGTGGACCTCTCCTCCTCTTTCCGCCTACGCTCCCTCGCCTTTCCCCAGTGGACCTCTCCTCCTCTTTCCGCCTACGCTCCCTCGCCTTTCCCCAGTGGACCCCTCCTCCTCTTTCTGCCTAAGCTCTCTCGCCTTTCCCCAGTGGACCTCTCCTCCTCTTTCTGCCTAAGCTCTCTCGCCTTTCCCCAGTGGACCTCTCCTCCTCTTTCTGCCTAAGCTCTCTCGCCTTTCCCCAGTGGACCTCTCCTCCTCTTTCTGCCTAAGCTCTCTCGCCTTTCCCCAGTGGACCTCTCCTCCTCTTTCTGCCTAAGCTCTCTCGCCTTTCCCCAGTGGACCTCTCCTCTTTCCGCCTAAGCCCCCTCGCCTTTCCCCAGTGGACCTCTCCTCCTCTTTCTGCCTAAGCTCTCTCGCCTTTCCCCAGTGGACCTCTCCTCCTCTTTCTGCCTAAGCTCTCTCGCCTTTCCCCAGTGGACCTCTCCTCTTTCCGCCTAAGCCCCCTCGCCTTTCCCCAGTGGACCTCTCCTCTTTCCGCCTAAGCCCCCTCGCCTTTCCCCAGTGGACCTCTCCTCCTCTTTCCGCCTAAGCTCCCTTGCCTTTCCCCAGTGGACCTCTCCTCTTTCTGCCTACTCTCCCTCTCCTTTCCCTAGTGGACCTCTCCTCCTCTTTCTGCCTACGCTTCCTCGCCTTTCCCCAGTGGACCTCGCCTCCTCTTTCCGCCTAAGCCCCCTCGCCTTTCCCCAGTGGACCTCTCCTCCTCTTTCTGCCTAAGCTCTCTCGCCTTTCCCCAGTGGACCTCTCCTACTCTTTCTGCTTAAGCTCTCTCGCCTTTCCCCAGTGGACCTCTCCTCTTTCCGCCTAAGCCCCCTCGCCTTTCCCCAGTGGACCTCTCCTCTTTCCGCCTAAGCCCCCTCGCCTTTCCCCAGTGGACCTCTCCTCCTCTTTCCGCCTAAGCCCCCTCGCCTTTCCCCAGTGGACCTCTCCTCCTCTTTCCGCCTAAGCCCTCTTGCCTTTCCCCAGTGGACCTCTCCTCCTCTTTCTGCCTACTCTCCCTCTCCTTTCCCTAGTGGACCTCTCCTCCTCTTTCTGCCTACGCTTCCTCGCCTTTCCCCAGTGGACCTCGCCTCCTCTTTCCGCCTAAGCCCCCTCGCCTTTCCCCAGTGGACCTCTCCTCCTCTTTCTGCCTACGCTCTCTCTCCTTTCCCAGTGGACCTCTCCTCCTCTTTCCGCCTACGCTCCCTCTCCTTTCCCCAGTGGACCTCTCCTCCTCTTTCTGCCTACGCTGCCTCTCCTTTCCCCAGTGGACCTCTCCTCCTCTTTCTGCCTAAGTTCTCTCGCCTTTTCCCAGTGGACCTCTCCTCCTCTTTCCGCCTACGCTCCCTCGCCTTTTCCCAGTGGACCTCTCCTCCTCTTTCTGCCTACTCTCCCTCGCCTTTTTCCCAGTGGACCTCTCCTCCTCTTTCCGCCTACGCTCCCTCGCCTTTCCCCAGTGGACCTCTCCTCCTCTTTCTGCCTAAGCTCTCTCGCCTTTCCCCAGTGGACCTCTCCTCCTCTTTCCGCCTAAGCCCCCTCGCCTTTCCCCAGTGGACCTCTCCTCATCTTTCTGCCTAAGCACCCTCGATTTTCCCCAGTGGACCTCTCCTCCTCTTTCCGCCTACGCTCCCTAGCCATTCCCCAGTGGACCTCTCCTCCTCTTTCTGCCTACGCTCCCTCTCCTTTCCCCAGTGGACCTCTCCTCCTCTTTCTTCCTACGCTCCCTCTCCTTTCCCCAGTGGACCTCTCCTCCTCTTTCTGCCTACGCTCCCTCTCCTTTCCCCAGTGGACCTCTCCTCCTCTTTCTGCCTACGCTCCCTCGCCTTTCCCCAGTGGACCTCTCCTCCTCTTTCTGCCTACGCTCCCTCGCCTTTCCCCAGTGGACCTCTCCTCCTCTTTCTGCCTACGCTCCCTCGCCTTTCCCCAGTGGACCTCTCCTCCTCTTTCTGCCTACGCTCCCTCGCCTTTCCCCAGTGGACCTCTCCTCGCCTTTCCCCAGTGGACCTCTCCTCGCCTTTCCCCAGTGGACCTCTCCTCGCCTTTCCCCAGTGGACCTCTCCTCGCCTTTCCCCAGTGGACCTCTCCTCGCCTTTCCCCAGTGGACCTCTCCTCGCCTTTCCCCAGTGGACCTCTCCTCGCCTTTCCCCAGTGGACCTCTCCTCTCCTTTCCCCAGTGGACCTCTCCTCTCCTTTCCCCAGTGGACCTCTCCTCTCCTTTCCCCAGTGGACCTCTCCTCTCCTTTCCCCAGTGGACCTCTCCTCTCCTTTCCCCAGTGGACCTCTCCTCTCCTTTCCCCAGTGGACCTCTCCTCTCCTTTCCCCAGTGGACCTCTCCTCTCCTTTCCCCAGTGGACCTCTCCTCTCCTTTCCCCAGTGGACCTCTCCTCTCCTTTCCCCAGTGGACCTCTCCTCTCCTTTCCCCAGTGGACCTCTCCTCTCCTTTCCCCAGTGGACCTCTCCTCTCCTTTCCCCAGTGGACCTCTCCTCTCCTTTCCCCAGTGGACCTCTCCTCTCCTTTCCCCAGTGGACCTCTCCTCTCCTTTCCCCAGTGGACCTCTCCTCTCCTTTCCCCAGTGGACCTCTCCTCTCCTTTCCCCAGTGGACCTCTCCTCTCCTTTCCCCAGTGGACCTCTCCTCTCCTTTCCCCGGTGGACCTCTCCTCTCCTTTCCCCGGTGGACCTCTCCTCTCCTTTCCCCGGTGGACCTCTCCTCTCCTTTCCCCGGTGGACCTCTCCTCTCCTTTCCCCGGTGGACCTCTCCTCTCCTTTCCCCGGTGGACCTCTCCTCTCCTTTCCCCGGTGGACCTCTCCTCTCCTTTCCCCGGTGGACCTCTCCTCTCCTTTCCCCGGTGGACCTCTCCTCTCCTTTCCCCGGTGGACCTCTCCTCTCCTTTCCCCGGTGGACCTCTCCTCTCCTTTCCCCGGTGGACCTCTCCTCTCCTTTCCCCGGTGGACCTCTCCTCTCCTTTCCCCGGTGGACCTCTCCTCTCCTTTCCCCGGTGGACCTCTCCTCTCCTTTCCCCGGTGGACCTCTCCTCTCCTTTCCCCGGTGGACCTCTCCTCTCCTTTCCCCGGTGGACCTCTCCTCTCCTTTCCCCGGTGGACCTCTCCTCTCCTTTTTGCCTACGCTCCCTCTCCTTTCCCCGGTGGACCTCTCCTCCTCTTTTTGCCTACGCTCCCTCGCCTTTCCCCGGTGGACCTCTCCTCCTCTTTTTGCCTACGCTCCCTCGCCTTTCCCCGGTGGACCTCTCCTCCTCTTTTTGCCTACGCTCCCTCGCCTTTCCCCGGTGGACCTCTCCTCCTCTTTTTGCCTACGCTCCCTCGCCTTTCCCCGGTGGACCTCTCCTCCTCTTTCTGCCTACGCTCCCTCGCCTTTCCCCGGTGGACCTCTCCTCCTCTTTTTGCCTACGCTCCCTCGCCTTTCCCCGGTGGACCTCTCCTCCTCTTTTTGCCTACGCTCCCTCGCCTTTCCCCGGTGGACCTCTCCTCCTCTTTCTGCCTACGCTCCCTCGCCTTTCCCCGGTGGACCTCTCCTCCTCTTTCTGCCTACGCTCCCTCGCCTTTCCCCGGTGGACCTCTCCTCCTCTTTCTGCCTACGCTCCCTCGCCTTTCCCCGGTGGACCTCTCCTCCTCTTTCTGCCTACGCTCCCTCGCCATTTTCCTGTGTATGTCTTCTCTGCTTCTGTACTGCACACCAGTGTCCCCGGTCAGTTTTCTCTTTTGTCCACCACTGCACCTTTACCCTTTCTTGTGATGTATGCTTGACCTGTTAACCCTTTCTGTTCTTCCTTGCAGGTATTCCTTGTTTGCAGTAGTTAATCACCAGGGCACCTTGGAAAGTGGGCATTACACAAGTTTCATCCGGCAACACAAGGACCAGTGGTTCAAATGTGATGATGCGATAATCACCAAGGCTAGCATTAAAGATGTTCTAGACAGTGAAGGGTGAGTTGCCCTCATATTGTCATTTGGGGCAATTGATGGGTTGTTGAAGCAATAGTGGGTGATTCAAGAAGTTTTAAAGGGGCATGGGAAGCTCCTGTTGTTACTAAGTATATAATATCCCTTTGTATCTATTTACTTTTATTTTATTACAAAGTGCTTATAAGCTCTGTTTTTACTACCTATACTCAAGCAAATAGTCCCTTTATGGGTCTGCCCACTACAGCTTATGCCGACGCAGACTCTGCTGTGCTGTCTCATTCTATCCAGATATTGACCTCTCTGCAACATTTAACTTAGGCGTGTTTCCTGAGGTAGGTTAGGACACTACACTGCACATCTGTATCTGCATACACGTCCCTGATTGGTTAGTAGGAGACGCTACACACCCAGTGCATATGATTACATTGATATATTATATACCTGGTAACATTCAGGAACCTTTCATGCCTCTTTTTAATAATGGACAATGGGGGCAAAAGAGAAAGGTGTTTGGGTGGGAGCAGGGCCAGGGTGTATCTATGAACCAGCTGTAGTTACAATTCTTGTTTTCTCCCTCTTTCAGGTATTTGCTTTTCTATCACAAGCAGTTTCTGGAGTATGAGTAAATTTATCAGTTTGTCTGAAATATGTGTAAAAAAATAAAAACAAAACAAAATAAGCCTTCTGAGATGACACACAAACCTACCTGAAATGTACACACAAAGCAGACATTACACCGGAGCAATGCCGCTATCACACCTGCCCGAGCTGGCTCTTGGCCTGGCGGAGGAGCATTCAGGTCACAGCGCACACACAAAGTGGGAGCCTGCGAACAAGGGGCGGAGGGAATACGCAGAAACTCCGGCGCGAGACATCTCCCATTGTGCTTCTGGGAATGTGTGGGAAGGCTGGGAGGGGGGAATGAGCACATCTCCAAATACTATCACAAAAAAGCATCCTCTCCATTTGGTGCTTGAGCTCCAGCTGACCAATCACAAACCTTCAAATTATGATCAAGGATATCCAAGCCCAGGAGCGGGTGTGTGTGGGAATGCCAGCCGCGGGGGAGCAGGAATATGCCAGGTTGGTATCTACAAATCAAGGATAAGACAAGACAAAAGAGGACTTTGCAAGTATCTCTCTATTTGTGAATTTTAGTTATGAAATAAATACAGTATGAAACTATTAAGCTATCTGTGTTTCTCAGCCAGCATTAAGGAATCCTGGATTGTGGACTGAACCTACGAATACTGAGACAGGTTTTCAGTATAAATGTTATAATTTGAACTGCTCCTGAATGCCAGGATATGTATTTGTTTTTTTGGTTTTTATTTTTCTTTTCTTTCTTTTTTTTTTTTTTTCAGAGATGTGTTTTTTATTTGTCTGTCGATGGATAGCAAATTTTTGTTTTTTCTGTTTTCATGAAAAAATGAATTTCATTAATGCAGTCATGAGTAAAAAGAGAAAAACACAAAACAAATGAATTGGCATGATGTACTGTGCATCTGGTCTGATGTCTTGTCTTGTTTTTGCTGAATATTACACTGTGAGCTGTCACTTTCTTGTTCTATCTCGACCCATCTGTATACAAGGTGCGAGTCATCCCTAATCCTATCATAGGAGGGATCGCTCTTTTTTGGCTTGTACTGGACAATGTAATCCGGGTTTAGGCTGGTCTGTCTGGGCCTAGTTTTAGGAGTCTCATTCAATATGAAAATCCCAGTATGAAACCTTAGTAAATTACATTTTGCTGTTATCTGAAGGATAAGTGCAGTCCAGAACTTTCCATTGTGGATTTTTAAAAGTGTGTTGTGCATGGAAAATAAATTATACTGACCCTTAACAAATCTAGCTGTGCAGGCATACAATACGGGTCAGTTATGGGTTAACTGGTCAGTGCCGACCTGAATCCAGGGAAAACTGCAATCAAGCAATCAAGCAATCAATCATAGCCTTCCCTATAGAGAATCACACAGCGCACACATGCACTCAGCAATCTCATATCACTCCTGGAATAGCCAGTGGGCAGGATACACTTGTATGTAAACAGAGATTTAAAACTTGCGATTTATCTTTTTTTTTTTTTATCATTACACGAACAGCTAAAAACATCTAAACATACGATCTAGTCCTCATTCACACCATGAAGAACCATTGCCTTGTGGTAAATGGGCCTTTAAAAGTACTAGTCAACATCCTATCTGTGTAATATGAATGATTGGTTAGTATGAGGCACAATAAAGTACATAAAAGTAAATCGATACACAGGGATCTTATATACCTGGTAAATACTCTTTAAGTTTTTACATTGAAGAAAATGGGGTGAAAAACACCGTCTTGTTGCAGACGTTAGAGGGTCTCCGATCACAAGGTTTCCCCTCTGATTTATGTAAAATGTGAGGACAGAGGCGGAAGAAACAACCCGAATAAAACCCACCAAATGTGCTTAATATTTAAGTTTTTGGACAACAGTGAACATATTATAAAAAATGAGTAATTAAGTTTACACCCACAATGTCACCCATTCTCCTGATCTTGGGGCGTATTATGGTGACATTTATGTATTACTTCTAGACACTGTCCCTGACACTTTATTGGGTAACAAGTCGCTCAAAACAGGTGACTACTAAAACTGAAAAGGCTCTCCTATCTCATGCAGAATCCATCCTATGCCATGCTATAAAGCTGTGTTATACAGCATTGCATTAAAATACATTGTGAGCACTCATTGAAATGTCCCTTCCCAGTTTCCCAGAGTATTTGTGGGAATTCTGAGCAGGTAATTTTTTTTTTAATCTTCTTTTTAGACATGGGAATATATATCACATATAATAGTTGTCAAACTGCGATTCGTCGTCACAGATCAGTTTCACAAATAAAGCATTGCACAATAGGCCACGCTTGCGCATTGCGTCCCGGCGGGGGTGGGGGGGGAGACACACAGGGTGGGTTGGACTGACGGGGGAAGGGGGAAGAGACACAGGGCAGGGAGAGGAATGGGGGAAGAGACATGGGGACGGGGGAGAGGAGGGGGGTAAACACAAAGGAGTGAGGGGGAAGAGACATGGGGGCGGGAGAGGAGGGGGGTAAACACAAAGGAGTGAAGGGGAGACACTGGGGAGAGGGGGTAAAAACACGGTGGGGGGGAAGGGTAGAGGAGGGGGCAAATAAGACACAAGGGAGGAAGTAGACAGAGGGAGAGACTCGCAATGAGCGCCTTTGGCCAGTAAAGTAGAGTCGGAGAGGCTCCCTTTGTGTGGCAAACAGCTTTGCCAGGATTCACATTTTATTACCATCATTTTTGACTGGCAAGTTGCTTATATATATATATATATATATATATATATATATAAATTCCCCCGTTGGCCCATGAGACACCATAACAGGCTTAATATGGAAAATCTTGTACGTTTCCAAGATTCTAAAGGTTTTGTTTTTTTTAATAACTACTAAAAAAGGTTTTTCTTCAGATTTTCCTCCCCGTCTGGGCCTGGAAGAGTTAATACTGCGGGGCTGTCAGTCGTGTGGAGGATGAGTCAGACCAACTGGTTGCTTAGCAACACGGTGGGGACTGGAAAGAGGAACCGAGAGCACGAGTATAGATGGGTATGCCATATTTACAGATCAAGGGTTAAACTGACAATGGGCAAAAAACATCCCATATTACATGGGTCCCCTGTGTATGGGTCTAGGGGCCAAAGAAAATGGGGGGGGGGGGGGTACTGCATATAGTATAAAAATACCACACAACGGCTTCTCTACGCACACACCACCAATGCCCCCAACTCTTATGGAGACACTAGACCTTGACTAGTAGGTGGGAGCTTTGGATGCCCAATAATGGTGTGTTGTAGCCTCGTATATCTGTGCACTTTTATTTTATTATAACTATGGGTTGATAAATAATGATTTTACATCTCCCGCGTCTTGGTCTAGAATTGCATTCATTTAAATGGACACTGTAGTTCTTATTTTTATCAGCTAATATTATAGAAGATTTAATGGGGGGGGGGGGGGGGGATCCTTAGTAGTGTAGTCTGCAAGTCCACCAATCGGAGAATATATCCTAGGATTGACTTCCCATGATGCAACTGTCAGTGGAAGCTTTCACCTGATTGGATGCATAAATCATGTGATAAGTTAGATAGAAGCAGTCACACTGTCTAAGACAACCGAAATGTAAATTCTCATGATTTGGCAAACGTTTGACCAGTGCAGGCAATAATGCCCTATTAAAATAAGAAAAAAAGTGATATTTAGTTAATTGTAGGGCAAACAAACTTTAATTCATTAAATGTTATATGTAATTGTGTTAGGGGGGGATTACCATTTTTGATTATTCAGGCCGGTAATACGTAGGAGAAACGTAGAATCAACTAGAAACAATCCGTGGCCATCCCATGATCGGACTTCTTTGGAAGGTTATACTCTCGGAAAATGCTTTTATTCCCACGGTTTACCCAGCTGCTAATATGTTACCAGATGAGGTCTTTACCAACCAGTAGGGGCACAAGAAGAAGAGGACTGCAGAGGCAAAGATGGATAAATGAGGTCAATGCAGTAATGAACATGAGCTTGAGGGAGCTCAGAATGTAATGGCAATGGCTTAAGTTCTTTATTTGCCATATGGGGGTTTGAAGAACTACACTTGATAAGTACAATGCTCTTGGAATAGACTTTAATTAATTATGGAAGTCTTTTTTTTTTTTTTTTTTATTGAGATAGAGGGTGAGTTGTCGGCACGTCTCTCAAGGACATGTCCATGCCAGGGTTTGAGGTTATTATGGTGCCGTCCTGTCCTGTGTGGGGGAGCAGATGATCTTGAATGGTCGGTCTTCCTCCTCTGTAGTGGGCACCATACCATTTCCCCAAGAGCTGTAGGGGGCAGTGGATACAGCTGTAGCAGTGTAGGGATGGGTGATATTGGTGTACCGGACACAAAGGTCCCTGGTTGGTTGTTCTGGGAAGCAGAACCCACATGTTTCAACAGGTTCTGGATTTCGACTCTCTGGAGACCTTCTTCCAGCTTCCACCAGTTGATCTGGAACCAAAGGAAAAACAACTGAGGTCATCACAGGTTGAGAGAGCCCCCATCTCGCCTGCCCGAGCTTCCATCCAATCCAACATGTACCCTACACTAGAAATATAGGATAGATCTTAATTGCCTGAACCAATGGTGTTGGTGTGACTTTATAAATCACTCGATTGCAGTTGTTGAATTGTATCCTACTCTCCATGACCCTATGGACCACAGCATGATGGGCACATCTACCTATGTCTATGGTTGTGTTTATCCATAAGATTCTCTTGGCAAAGATATTGGTGTGGGTTGCCAGTCTCTTCTTCACCGGGACCAACTTGGGTGACCCGACATGGTGTATACCACGACAAAGCAGAGAGATAGAAGGGGTGTATATATATATATATATATATATATATATATATATATATTTTTTTTTTCAAGAAAGTTACATTTTTAACAAACTACTTTGGTTCTTTAACTGCTATCAGAGATTATAAGAACAAAGAAAACATGTCTCTAATTGTTAAACCAAAATTTAACAAATAAAATTAAAGACCGTAATTATTTTACTGTTTTATACATTATGTAGTCTATCCCATTCATAACCACAAGAGGGCACTTGTGCATCATACAAAATGGCACTGTTACAATGTATCTCTACTTTGAGTTGGCCAACACAGATGAAGAACTTCTAGAAGATATCTTTAGAAATCTACATTCCCCATTTAATCCAGATCTGTATGTTTATTGAAATTAATTCCATAGTTTCTTCACAACTCCTCATCCTATATCATCTCTGAGTGTGCCACATTAAACAGGCAAATGTGAAAAGAGATAGGACATGAGGCTTGGATGGGAACCAATAGGCGTGTGACTTGCAATAGTGATAGAATCGATATGAATGTAAGGGACAAATCCTTTCTTAATTATCTATCACCTGTCAGAGGACACTGCCCATCACCACTCACCTTTGCACAAAGTCTTGGCACCATCCCCATCTGTAGTTGGCATTGATGAACATGGCTGCTCCTGGCTCCTACGCAATCTCCACAAGAAGAATACAAAGATGCAGAGAAGCAGCAGCAAGGAGATGCCCAGCAGACAGTACGTGGGCAGTGTGTGGTCTGGGGGCAGATGTAGACTGGCCATAACGTTGGCATTACCCTCAGTAACGCTGACCTTCTTGCTGTCTGGAATAGCTAAAAGGATAATGATAAGACATCTCAAAGCTTGATGGAAAGGACAACGACCAATTATTGTGTTCTGATTTCAATAGGACATTGATATCTATAACTACATATGTGCAGAAATATTATTTTAATCATGTTCACTTATAAAATGTGTAACCGTGAAGCTTAATCCCATTGATTTCCACTTACGTATATATCATGGACTGTTGAGGCCATTGATCAGACTGTTCTGGTTATGAATCATTTAGACAACAAGCGTATTCCACAATGAGTCCATAAACAATCTAATTGGAGCAATGGCCTCAGTACGTTTTTAAAAGTATTTCTGTGGAAGTTTAAATGTGAGCTTTTCAACCTCCACATAGGTATCCCAGGGGTGAAAGAAGATCTGTCCAGGAGGCTGTTCCCTCCTCCATCTCTGCATTTCCTCTCTCTCTCTCCTTACTTTCTCTCTTTCTACTTCCTCTCTTCATCTCTCTGTCTCCTCTCTTTCCTTCTCACTCCGTCACCTTCCTCCTTCTCTCTCCTTTGCCCCCTCTCCTTTCTAATCTTTTGCTCCCTCTATCTCTCCTTCCCCCCTCACTTCTCTCTTTCCTTCCCTTTCTTCTTTCTCTCCTCACTCCCTTTCTCTCTCTCCATCTCTCTGTCTCCTCTCTTTCCTTCTCACTCAGTCACCTTCCTCCTTCTCTCTCCTTTGCCCCCTCTCCTTTCTAATCTTTTGCTCCCTCTATCTCTCCTTCCCCCCTCACTTCTCTCTTTCCTTCCCTTTCTTCTTTCTCTCCTCACTCCCTTTCTCTCTCTCCATCTCTCTGTCTCCTCTCTTTCCTTCTCACTCCGTCACCTTCCTCCTTCTCTCTCCTTTGCCCCCTCTCCTTTCTAATCTTCTGCTCCCTCTATCTCTCCTTCCCCCCTCACTTCTTTCTTTCCTTCCCTTTCTTCTTTCTCTCCTCACTCCCTTTCTCTCTCTCCATCTCTCTGTCTCCTCTCTTTCCTTCTCACTCAGTCACCTTCCTCCTTCTCTCTCCTTTGCCCCCTCTCCTTTCTAATCTTTTGCTCCCTCTATCTCTCCTTCCCCCCTCACTTCTCTCTTTCCTTCCCTTTCTTCTTTCTCTCCTCACTCCCTTTCTCTCTCCTTCCTCTCTCCATCTCTCTGTCTCCTCTCTTTCCTTCTCACTCCGTCACCTTCCTCCTTCTCTCTCCTTTGCCCCCTCTCCTTCTTTCTAATCTTCTGCTCCCTCTATCTCTCCTCCCCCCCCTCACTTCTCTCTTTCCTTCCCTTTCTTCTTTCTCTCCTTCTCACTCCCTTTTTCTCTCCTTCCACTCTCTGTCACCTTCCTCCCTCTCTTATTTCCTGACCTTAATCTATTTATATATTTTATATAAATACCTAAATATTTGGTGATCTATAAATTATGTTTCATTCTAAGGTCTATGGGCCCATGGGCCACTAGTTGGTCAGCACCGAACTAGGAAGTTCTGTACAGTCATATGGACCATTATGTTGTATAAACAGAGACATAATGTATCAATCATCCATAAATGTGAGTACAAGGTTTAAATAAAATGTAGCAGCTTGTGATAAAGATCCCCCCCCCCCCCCCGACCTGTAGATAGAAGGGGATTTAATGCAGTGCAATGATAATATTTGGGTCTTACCCTGGCAGTGGGGGTTACACTGAGGGGGGTGCTGCCCACAGATATCCTGGCAGCGCACACAGCTTTGTATCAGGCTGTCGTAGTAATGCCCACTCCTCTGGATGCAGTGATGTCGCTCTGCAGGGGTGGAGACAAGAAAAGTGAAGGATTCTGGGAAAATGAATATAGGGGATGACATGTATGACAGTATTTGTGTCTATAAGTGAGGTTGTGTGTGTTCAAACAGACATATAGGGGGCAAATTCCCTAAGCTTCACAATGGTCATTTGTCCCAGGAGATATTTAGTGAATCTGCCCCCACAGTATCGCTTGGGTCACTCACCACAGAATGAAGCGCACCTCATGTGAGCTCTGCACTGGACCTTACACGAAATGCACTCGTCCAGCAGACTGTCCAGGTAGTGGCCATCTGGGCAACCTGTCATGGTTCAGCTCTGTGAAAAACAAATGTGTTAGAGTGTCAGCTCACCAGGCGAGAGATGCCTTTCACGCATAGTGATCAGCTGTTATATCATGCCCAAAAATCAACTTTATCAATCCACAGATACTAGAACCCCCAATAACACAGATACTAGAGCACCAGATATTAAAGATACTAGAACACCAGATAACACAGATACTAGAACCCCAGATAACACATATAATAGAACCCCAGATAACACATATAATAGAACATCAGATAACACACATCCTAGAACCACAGATACCAGAGCATCAGGTAACACAGATACTAGAACCACATATGACACAGATACTAGAACACCAGATAACACAGACACTAGATCACCAGATAATAAAGATACTAGAGCACCAGATAATACAGATACTAGAACAGCAGATAACACAGATACTAGAACACCTGGGGATACAGATACAACCGCCCCCCCCCCTCCCCGTAACAAATATACTAGAGCACCAAATGACACAGATACTAAACCCCCCGTAACACAGATAGTAGAGCACCAGATAACACATATAATAGAACACCAGAAAACACATATTATAGAACAACAGATATCACAGATACTAGAACCCCAGATAACACATATAATAGAACACCAGATATCACAGATACTAGAACCCCAGATAACACATATAATAGAACACCAGATATCACAGATACTAGAACCCCAGACAACACATATAATAGAACACCAGATATCACAAATACTAGAACCCCAGAAAACACATATAATAGAACACCAGATATCATAGATACTAGAACCCCAGATAACACATATAATAGAACATCAGATATCATAGATACTAGAACCCCAGATAACACATATAATAGAACATCAGATAACACACATACTAGAACCACAGATACCAGAGCACCAGATAACACAGATATTAGAACCACATATGACACAGATACTAGAACCCCAGATAACATATAATAAAACACCAGATAAAACAGATACTAGAACCCCAGATGACATAGATACTAGAGCACCAGATATCACAGGTACTAGAACACCAGATAACACAGATACTAGAACCACATATGACACAGATACTAGAGCACCAGATAACACAGATACTAGAACTCCAGAAAACACATATAATAGAACAACAGATATCACAGATACTAGAACCCCAGATAACACATATAATAGAACACCAGATATCACAGATACTAGAATCCCAGATAACACATATAATAGAACATCAGATAACACACATACTAGAACCACAGATACCAGAGCACCAGATAACACAGATATTAGAACCACATATGACACAGATACTAGAACCCCAGATAACATATAATAAAACACCAGATAAAACAGATACTAGAACCCCAGATGACATAGATACTAGAGCCACATATGACACAGATACTAGAGCACCAGATAACACAGATGTTAGCACCCCAGATAACACAGATCCTAGAACACCAGATAACACAGACACTAGATCACCAGATAATAAAGATACTAGAGCACCATATAATACAGATACTAGAACAGCAGAAAACACAGATACTAGAACCCCAGATAACACAGATACTAGAACACCTGGGGATACAGATACAACCCCCCCCCCCCCCCCCCGGTAACAAATATACTAGAGCACCAAATGACACAGATACTAAACCCCCCGTAACACAGATAGTAGAGCACCAGATAACACATATAATAGAACACCAGAAAACACATATTATAGAACAACAGATATCACAGATACTAGAACCCCAGATAACACATATAATAGAACACCAGATATCACAGATACTAGAACCCCAGACAACACATATAATAGAACACCAGATATCACAAATACTAGAACCCCAGAAAACACATATAATAGAACACCAGATATCATAGATACTAGAACCCCAGATAACACATATAATAGAACATCAGATATCATAGATACTAGAACCCCAGATAACACATATAATAGAACATCAGATAACACACATACTAGAACCACAGATACCAGAGCACCAGATAACACAGATATTACAACCACATATGACACAGATACTAGAACCCCAGATAACATATAATAAAACACCAGATAAAACAGATACTAGAACCCCAGATGACATAGATACTAGAGCACCAGATATCACAGGTACTAGAACACCAGATAACACAGATACTAGAACCACATATGACACAGATACTAGAGCACCAGATAACACAGATACTAGAACCCCAGATAACACAGATACTAGAACTCCAGAAAACACATATAATAGAACAACAGATATCACAGATACTAGAACCCCAGATAACACATATAATAGAACACCAGATATCACAGATACTAGAATCCCAGATAACACATATAATAGAACACCAGATATCACAGATACTAGAACCCCAGAAAACACATATAATAGAACACCAGATATCATAGATACTAGAACCCCAGATAACACATATAATAGAAAATCAGATAACACACATACTAGAACCACAGATACCAGAGCACCAGATAACACAGATATTAGAACCACATATGACACAGATACTAGAACCCCAGATAACACATATAATAAAACACCAGATAAAACAGATACTAGAACCCCAGATGACATAGATACTAGAGCACCAGATATCACAGGTACTAGAACACCAGATAACACAGATACTAGAACCACATATGACACAGATACTAGAGCACCAGATAACACAGATACTAGAACACCAGATAACAAAGACACAAGAACAAACTATAACACATACTAGAGCACCAGATATTAAAGATACTAGAACACCAGATAACACAGATATTAGCACACCAGATAACACAGATACTAGAACCCCAGATAACACATATAATAGAACACCAGATATCACAGATACTAGAATCCCAGATAACACATATAATAGAACACCAGATATCACAGATACTAGAACCCCAGAAAACACATATAATAGAACACCAGATATCATAGATACTAGAACCCCAGATAACACATATAATAGAACATCAGATAACACACATACTAGAACCACAGATACCAGATAACACAGATATTACAACCACATATGACACAGATACTAGAACCCCAGATAACACATATAATAAAACACCAGATAAAACAGATACTAGAACCCCAGATGACATAGATACTAGAGCACCAGATATCACAGGTACTAGAACACCAGATAACACAGATACTAGAACCACATATGACACAGATACTAGAACCCCAGATAACACAGATACTAGAACACCAGATAACAAAGACACAAGAACAAACTATAACACAGATACTAGAGCACCAGATATTAAAGATACTAGAATACCAGATAACAGAGACACTAGAACACCAGATAACAAAGACACAAGAACAAACTATAACACAGATACTAGAACACCAGATAACAGAGACACTAGAACACCAGATAACACAGATATTAGAGCACCAGATAACACAGATATTAACACCCCAGATAACACAGACACTAGAACACCAGATAACACAGATACTAGAACACCAGCTAATAAAGATACTAGAGCACCAGATAACTCAGATACTAGAACACCAGATAATACAGACACTAGAGCACCAGATAACACAGACACTAGAGCACCAGATAACGCAGACACTAGAGCACCAGATAACGCAGACACTAGAGCACCAGATAACACAGACACTAGAGCACCAGATAACACAGATACTAGAACACAAGATAACACAGAAACTAGAGCACCAGATAACACAGCCACTAGAGCACCAGATAACGCAGACACTAGAGCACCAGATAACGCAGACACTAGAGCACCAGATAACACAGACACTACAGCACAGCAGAAAACACAGATACTAGAACCCCAGATAACACAGATACTAGAACACAAGATAACACAGAAACTAGAGCACCAGATAACACAGAAACTAGAGCACCAGATAACACAGCCACTAGAGCACCAGATAACGCAGACACTAGAGCACAAGATAATACAGACACTAGAACACCAGATAACACAGACACTAGAGCACTAGATAACACAGACACTAGAGCACCAGATAACGCAGACACTAGAACACCAGATAACACAGACACTAGAGCACCAGATAACACAGACACTACAGCACCATATAATACAGATACTAGATCACCAGATAACAGAGACACTAGAGCACCAGATAACACAGATACCAGAACACCAGATAACAGAGACACTAGAGCACCAGATAACACAGATATTAGAGCACCAGATAACAGAGACACTAGAGCACCAGATAACACAGATATTAACACCCCAGATAACACAGATACCAGAACACCAGATAACACAGATACTAGAACACCAGATAACAGAGATACTAGAGCACCAGATAACACAGATACTAGAACACCAGCTAATACAGATACTAGAGCACCAGATAACTCAGATACTAGAACACCAGATAATACAGATACTAGAACACCAGATAATACAGACACTAGAGCACCAGATAACACAGATACTAGAACACCAGATAACACAGAAACTAGATCACCAGATAACACAGAAACTAGAGCACCAGATAACACAGCCACTAGAGCACCAGATAACACAGATACTAGAACACCAGATAACACAGAAACTAGATCACCAGATAATGCAGACACTAGAGCACCAGATAACGCAGACACTAGAGCACCAGATAACACAGATACTAGAACACCAGATAACACAAACACTACAGCACAGCAGAAAACACAGATACTAGAACCCCAGATAACACAGACACTAGAGCACCAGATAATACAGATACTAGAGCACCAGATAACACAGATACTAGAACACCAGATAACACATAAACTAGATCACCAGATAACACAGACACTAGAGCACCAGATAACACAGATACCAGAACACCAGATAACACAGATACTAGAACACCAGATAACAGAGACACTAGAACACCAGATAACACAGATATTAGAGCACCAGATAACACAGATATTAACACCCCAGATAACACAGATACTAGAGCACCAGATAACTCAGATACTAGAACACCAGATAATACAGACACTAGAGCACCAGATAACACAGATACTAGAACACCAGATAACACAGAAACTAGAGCACCAGATAACACAGCCACTAGAGCACCAGATAACGCAGACACTAGAGCACCAGATAACGCAGACACTAGAGCACCAGATAACACAGCCACTAGAGCACCAGATAACGCAGACACTAGAGCACCAGATAACGCAGACACTAGAGCACCAGATAACACAGACACTACAGCACAGCAGAAAACACAGATACTAGAACCCCAGATAACACAGACACTAGAGCACAAGATAATACAGACACTAGAACACCAGATAACACAGACACTAGAGCACCAGATAACACAGACACTAGAGCACCAGATAACACAGACACAAGAACACCAGATAACACAGACACTAGATCACCAGATAACAGAGACACTAGAGCACCAGATAACACAGATAATAACACCCCAGATAACACAGACACCAGAGCATCAGATAACACAGATACCAGAACACCAGATAACACAGACACTAGAACACCAGATAACACAGATATTAGAGCACCAGATAACACAGATATTAACACCCCAGATAACACAGACACTAGAACACCAGATAACACAGATACTAGAGCACCAGATAACACAGATACTAGAACACCAGCTAATACAGATACTAGAGCACCAGATAACTCAGATACTAGAACACCAGATAATACAGATACTAGAACACCAGATAATACAGACACTAGAGCACCAGATAACACAGATACTAGAACACCAGATAACACAGAAACTAGATCACCAGATAACACAGACACTAGAGCACCAGATAACACAGCCACTAGAGCACCAGTTAACGCAGACACTAGAGCACCAGTTAACGCAGACACTAGAGCACCAGATAACACAGATACTAGAACCCCAGATAACACAGACACTAGAGCACCAGATAACACAGATACTAGAGCACCAGATAACACAGATACTAGAACACCAGATAACACATAAACTAGATCACCAGATAACACAGACACTAGAGCACCAGATAACACAGATACTAGAACACCAGATAACGCAGACACTAGAGCACCAGATAACACAGACACTACAGCACCAGATAATACAGATACTAGAACAGCAGAAAACACAGATACTAGAACCCCAGATAACACAGACACTAGAGCACCAGAAAACAGACATTAGAGCATCAGAAAACACAGATACTAGAACACCAGATAACACAGACACTAGAGCACCAGATAATAAAGATACTAGAGCACCAGATAATACAGATACTAGAACAGCAGAAAACACAGATACTAGAACCCCAGATAACACAGATACTAAAGCACCTGGTGATACAGATACAACCCCCCCGGTAACAAATATACTAGAGCACCCAATAATACAGATATTAGAACCCCAGACAACACAGATACTAGAGCGCCAAATGCCAAATGACACAGATACTAAACCCCCCGGTAACACAGATAGTAGAGCACCAGATGACACAGACACTTCAGTACCAGATAACACATATAATAGAACCCCAGATATCACAGATACTAGAACCCCAGATAACACATAAAATAGAACACCAGATAACACAGATATTAGAACCCCAGATAACACATATAATAGAACACCAGATATCACAGATACTAGAACACCAGATAACACAGATATTAGAGCACCAGATAACACAGATACTAGAGCACCAGATAACACAGATACTAGAGCACCAGAAAACACAGACACTTGAGTTCCAGATAACACAGACACTACAGCACCAGATAATACAGATACTAGATCACCAGATAACACAGACACCAGAGCACCAGATAACACAGATACTACAACACCAGATAACACAGATATTATAGCACCAGATAACACAGATATTAACACCCCAGATAACACAGATACTAGAACACCAGATAACACAGACACTAGAACACCAGATAACACAGAAAATAGAACACCAGATAACACAGACACTAGAGCACCAGATAACACAGACACTAGAACACCAGATAACACAGACACTAGAACACCAGATAACACATACACTAGAGCACCAGATAACACAGATATTAGCACCCCAGATAACACAGATACTAGAACACCAGATATCACAGACACTAGAACACCAGATAACACAGATATTAGAGCACCAGATAACACAGATACTGGAGCACCAGATAACACAGATACTAGAACACCAGATAACACAGATATTAGAACCCTAGATAACACAGATATTAGAACCCTAGATAACACAGATACTAGAGCACCAGATAACACAGATATTAGAACCCCAGATAACACAGACACTAGAGCACCAGAAAACAGACATTAGAGCATCAGAAAACACAGATACTAGAACACCAGATAACACAGACACTAGAGCACCAGATAATAAAGATACTAGAGCACCAGATAATACAGATACTAGAACAGCAGAAAACACAGATACTAGAACCCCAGATAACACAGATACTAAAGCACCTGGTGATACAGATACAACCCCCCCCCCCCCCGGTAACAAATATACTAGAGCACCCAATAATACAGATATTAGAACCCCAGACAACACAGATACTAGAGCGCCAAATGCCAAATGACACAGATACTAAACCCCCCGGTAACACAGATAGTAGAGCACCAGATGACACAGACACTTCAGTACCAGATAACACATATAATAGAACAAGATATCACAGATACTAGAACCCCAGATAACACATATACTAGAACCCCAGAAAACACTTATAATAGAACACCAGATATCATAGATACTAGAACCCCAGATAACACATATAATAGAACACCAGATATCACAGATACTAGAACCCCAGAAAACACATATAATAGAACACCAGATATCATAGATACTAGAACCCCAGATAACACATATAATAGAACATAAGATATCATAGATACTAGAACCCCAGATAACACATATAATAGAACATCAGATAACACACATACTAGAACCACAGATACCAGAGCACCAGATAACACAGATATTAGAACCACATATGACACAGATACTAGAACCCCAGATAACACATATAATAAAACACCAGATAAAACAGATACTAGAACCCCAGATGACATAGATACTAGAGCACCAGATATCACAGGTACTAGAACACCAGATAACACAGATACTAGAACCCCATATGACACATATACTAGAGCACCAGATAACACAGATACTAGAACCCCAGATAACACAGATACTAGAACTCCAGAAAACACATATAATAGAACAACAGATATCACAGATACTAGAACCCCAGAAAACACATATAATAGAACACCAGATATCATAGATACTAGAACCCCAGATAACACATATACTAGAACCACAGATACCAGAGCACCAGATAACACAGATATTAGAACCACATATGACACAGATACTAGAACCCCAGATAACACATATAATAAAACACCAGATAAAACAGATACTAGAACCCCAGATGACATAGATACTAGAGCACCAGATATCACAGGTACTAGAACACCAGATAACACAGATACTAGAACCACATATGACACAGATACTAGAGCACCAGATAACACAGATACTAGAACCCCAGATAACACAGATACTAGAACACCAAATAACAAAGACACAAGAACAAACTATAACACAGATACTAGAGCACCAGATATTAAAGATACTAGAACACCAGATAACACAGATATTAGCACACCAGATAACACAGATACTAGAAACCCAGATAACACATATAATAGAACACCAGATATCACAGATACTAGAATCCCAGATAACACATATAATAGAACACCAGATATCACAGATACTAGAACCCCAGAAAACACATATAATAGAACACCAGATATCATAGATACTAGAATCCCAGATAACACATATAATAGAACATCAGATAACACACATACTAGAACCACAGATACCAGAGCACCAGATAACACAGATATTACAACCACATATGACACAGATACTAGAACCCCAGATAACACATATAATAAAACACCAGATAAAACAGATACTAGAACCCCAGATGACATAGATACTAGAGCACCAGATATCACAGGTACTAGAACACCAGATAACACAGATACTAGAACCACATATGACACAGATACTAGAGCACCAGATAACACAGATACTAGAACCCCAGATAACACAGATACTAGAACACCAGATAACAAAGACACAAGAACAAACTATAACACAGATACTAGAGCACCAGATATTAAAGATACTAGAACACCAGATAACACAGATATTAGCACACCAGATAACACAGATACTACAGCACCAGATAACACAGATACTAGAGCACCAGATAACACAGATATTAGAACACCAGATAATACAGATATTAGAACACCAGATAACACAGACACTAGAACACCAGATAATACAGATATTAGCACACCAGATAACACAGACACTAGAGCACAAGATAATACAGACACTAGATCACCAGATAACACAGACACTAGAGCACTAGATAACACAGACACTAGAGCATCAGATAACGCAGACACTAGAACACCAGATAACACAGACACTAGAGCACCAGATAACGCAGACACTAGAGCACCAGATAACACAGACACTACAGCACCAGATAATACAGATACTAGATCACCAGATAACAGAGACACTAGAGCACCAGATTACACAGATATTAACACCCCAGATAACACAGACACCAGAGCACCAGATAACACAGACACTAAAACACCAGATAACACAGATACCAGAACACCAGATAACACAGATACTAGAACACCAGATAACAGAGACACTAGAACACCAGATAACACAGATATTAGAGCACCAGATAACACAGATATTAACACCCCAGATAACACAGACAGTAGAACACCAGATAACACAGATACTAGAACACCAGCTAATACAGATACTAGAGCACCAGATAACTCAGATACTAGAACACCAGATAATACAGACACTAGAGCACCAGATAACACAGCCACTAGAGCACCAGATAACGCAGACACTAGAGCACCAGATAACGCAGACACTAGAGCACCAGATAACGCAGACACTAGAGCACCAGATAACACAGATACTAGAACCACATATGACACAGATACTAGAGCACCAGATAACACAGATATTAGCACCCCAGATAACACAGATACTAGGACACCAGATAACACAGATATTAGAACACCAGATATCACAGACACTAGAACACCAGATAACACAGATATTAGAGCACCAGATAACACAGATACTGGAGCACCAGATAACACAGATACTAGAGCACCAGATAATACAGATATTAGAACCCCAGATAACACAGATACTAGAGCACCAGATAACACAGATATTAGAACCCCAGATAACACAGACACTAGAGCACCAGAAAACAGACATTAGAGCATCAGAAAACACAGATACTAGAACACCAGATAACACAGACACTAGAGCACCAGATAATAAAGATACTAGAGCGCCAGATAATACAGATACTAGAACAGCAGAAAACACAGATACTAGAACCCCAGATAACACAGATACTAAAGCACCTGGTGATACAGATACAACCCCCCCCCCCCCCCCCCCCCCGGTAACAAATATACTAGAGCCCCCAATAATACAGATATTAGAACCCCATACAACACAGATACTAGAGCGCCAAATGCCAAATGACACAGATACTAAACCCCCCAGTAACACAGATAGTAGAGCACCAGATGACACAGACACTTCAGTACCAGATAACACATATAATAGAACAAGATATCACAGATACTAGAACCCCAGATAACACATATACTAGAACCCCAGAAAACACTTATAATAGAACACCAGATATCATAGATACTAGAACCCCAGATAACACATATAATAGAACACCAGATATCACAGATACTAGAACCCCAGAAAACACATATAATAGAACACCAGATATCATAGATACTAGAACCCCAGATAACACATATAATAGAACATAAGATATCATAGATAGTAGAACCCCAGATAACACATATAATAGAACATCAGATAACACACATACTAGAACCACAGATACCAGAGCACCAGATAACACAGATATTAGAACCACATATGACACAGATACTAGAACCCCAGATAACACATATAATAAAACACCAGATAAAACAGATATTAGAACCCCGGATGACATAGATACTAGAGCACCAGATATCACAGGTACTAGAACACCAGATAACACAGATACTAGAACCCCATATGACACAGATACTAGAGCACCAGATAACACAGATACTAGAACCCCAGATAACACAGATACTAGAACTCCAGAAAACACATATAATAGAACAACAGATATCACAGATACTAGAACCCCAGAAAACACATATAATAGAACACCAGATATCATAGATACTAGAACCCCAGATAACACATATAATAGAACATCAGATAACACACATACTAGAACCACAGATACCAGAGCACCAGATAACACAGATATTAGAACCACATATGACACAGATACTAGAACCCCAGATAACACATATAATAAAACACCAGATAAAACAGATACTAGAACCCCAGATGACATAGATACTAGAGCACCAGATATCACAGGTACTAAAACACCAGATAACACAGATACTAGAACCACATATGACACAGATACTAGAGCACCAGATAACACAGATACTAGAACCCCAGATAACACAGATACTAGAACACCAGATAACAAAGACACAAGAACAAACTATAACACAGATACTAGAGCACCAGATATTAAAGATACTAGAACACCAGATAACACAGATATTAGCACACCAGCTAACACAGATACTACAGCACCAGATAACACAGATACTAGAGCACCAGATAACACAGATATTAGAACACCAGATAATACAGATATTAGCACACCAGATAACACAGATACTACAGCACCAGATAACACAGATACTAGAGCACCAGATAACACAGATATTAGAACACCAGATAACACAGATACTAGAACACCAGATAATACAGATATTAGCACACCAGATAACACAGACACTAGAGCACAAGATAATACAGACACTAGATCACCAGATAACACAGACACTAGAGCACTAGATAACACAGACACTAGAGCACCAGATAACGCAGACACTAGAACACCAGATAACACAGACACTAGAGCACCAGATAACGCAGACACTAGAGCACCAGATAACACAGACACTACAGCACCAGATAATACAGATACTAGATCACCAGATAACAGAGACACTAGAGCACCAGATAACACAGATATTAACACCCCAGATAACACAGACACCAGAGCACCAGATAACACAGACACTAAAACACCAGATAACACAGATACCAGAACACCAGATAACACAGATACTAGAACACCAGATAACAGAGACACTAGAACACCAGAAAACACAGATATTAGAGCACCAGATAACACAGATATTAACACCCCAGATAACACAGACACTAGAACACCAGATAACACAGATACTAGAACACCAGCTAATACAGATACTAGAGCACCAGATAACTCAGATACTAGAACACCAGATAATACAGATACTAGAACACCAGATAACACAGATATTAGAGCACCAGATAACACAGATATTAACACCCCAGATAACACAGATACTAGAGCACCAGATAATACAGATACTAGAGCACCAGATAACACAGATACTAGAACACCAGATAACACATAAACTAGATCACCAGATAACACAGCCACTAGAGCACCAGATAACGCAGACACTAGAGCACCAGATAACGCAGACACTAGAGCACCAGATAACACAGACACTACAGCACCAGATAATACAGATACTAGAACAGCAGAAAACACAGATACTAGAACCCCAGATAACACAGACAATAGAGCACCAGAAAACAGGCATTAGAGCATCAGAAAACACAGATACTAGAACACCAGATAACACAGACACTAGAGCACCAGATAATAAAGATACTAGAGCACCAGATAATACAGATACTAGAACCCCAGACAACACAGATACTAGAGCGCCAAATGCCAAATGACACAGATACTAAACCCCCCGGTAACACAGATAGTAGAGCACCAGATGACACAGACACTTCAGTACCAGATAACACATATAATAGAACCCCAGATATCACAGATACTAGAACCCCAGATAACACTTATAATAGAACACCAGATATCATAGATACTAGAACCCCAGATAACACATATAATAGAACATCAGATAATACAGATACTAGAACACCAGATAACACAGACACTAAAACACCAGATAACACAGATATTAGAACACCAAATAACACAGATATTAGAACACCAGATAACACAGACACTAGAACACCAGATAACACAGATATTAGAACACCAGATAATACAGATACTAGATCACCAAATAACACAGACACCAGAGCACCAGATAACACAGATACTACAACACCAGATAACACAGATATTATAGCACCAGATAACACATATATTAACACCCCAGATAACACAGATACTAGAACACCAGATAACACAGACACTAGAACACCAGATATCACAGACACTAGAACACCAGATAACACAGACACTAGAGCACCAGATAACACAGATATTAGCACCCTAGATAACACAGATACTAGAACACCAGATAACACAGATATTAGAACACCAGATATCACAGACAATAGAACACCAGATAACACAGACACTAGAACACCGGATAACACAGATACTAGAACACCAGATAATACAGACACTAGAGCACCAGATAACACATATATTAGAGCACCAGATAACACAGATACTGGAGCACCAGATAACACAGATACTAGAGCACCAGATAACACAGATATTAGAGCACCAGATAACACAGACACTAGAGCACCAGATAACACAGATATTAGCACCCCAGATAACACAGATACTAGAACACCAGATAACACATATATTAGAGCACCAGATAACACAGATACTGGAGCACCAGATAACACAGATACTAGAGCACCAGATAACACAGATATTAGAGCACCAGATAACACAGACACTAGAGCACCAGATAACACAGATACTAGAACACCAGATAACACAGACACTAGAGCACCAGATAACACAGACACTAGAACACCAGATAACACAGACACAAGAACACCAGATAATACAGACACTAGAACACCAGATAATACAGACACTAGAGCACCAGATAACACATAAACTAGATAACCAGATAACACAGACACTAGAGCACCAGATAACACATAAACTAGATCACCAGATAACACGGATACTAGAACGCCAGATAACACAGATACTAAAGCACCTGGTGATACAGATACAACCCCCCCCCCCCCCCGGTAACAAATATACTAGAGCACCCAATAATACAGATATTAGAACCCCAGACAACACAGATACTAGAGCGCCAAATGCCAAATGACACAGATACTAAACCCCCCGGTAACACAGATAGTAGAGCACCAGATGAAACAGATAATAGAACCCCAGATATCACAGATACTAGAACCCCAGATAACACATATAATAGAACACCAGATATCACAGATACTAGAACCCCAGAAAACACTTATAATAGAACACCAGATATCATAGATACTAGAACCCCAGATAACACATATAATAGAACATCAGATAATACAGATATTAGAACCCCAGATAACACAGATACTAGAACACCAGATAACACAGACACTAAAACACCAGATAACACAGATATTAGAACACCAAATAACACAGATATTAGAACACCAGATAACACAGACACTAGAGCACCAGATAACACAGATATTAGCACCCCAGATAACACAGATACTAGATCACCAGATAACACAGACACCAGAGCACCAGATAACACAGATACTAGTGCACCAGATAACACAGATACTAGAGCACCAGATAACACAGATACTAGAGCACCAGATAACACAGATATTAGCACCCCAGATAACACAGATACTAGAACACCAGATAACACAGATATTAGAGCACTAGATAACACAGATACTAGAGCACCAGATAACACAGATATTAGCACCCCAGATAACACAGATATTAGAACACCAGATAAAACAGATATTAGAACACCAGATAACACAGATATTAGAACACCAGATAACACAGATATTAGAACACCAGATAACACAGACACAAGAACACCAGATAACACAGATATTAGAGCACCAAATAACACAGATATTAGCACCCCAGATAACACAGATACTAGAACACCAGATAACACAGATATTAGAGCACCAGATAACACAGATACTAGAGCACCAGATAATACAGATATTAGAGCACCAAATAACACAGATATTAGAACACCAGATAACACAGACACTAGAGCACCAGATAACACAGATATTAGCACCCCAGATAACACAGATACTAGAACACCAGATAACACAGATATTAGAGCACCAGATAACACAGATATTAGCACCCCAGATAACACAGATACTAGAGCACCAGATAACACAGATACTAGAGCACCAGATAACACAGATACTAGAGCACCAGATAACACAGATATTAGCACCCCAGATAACACAGATACTAGAACACCAGATAACACAGATATTAGAGCACCAGATAACACAGATACTAGAGCACCAGATAACACAGATATTAGCACCCCAGATAACACAGATATTAGAACACCAGATAGCACAGATATTAGAACACCAGATAACACAGACACAAGAACACCAGATAACACAGATATTAGAGCACCAAATAACACAGATATTAGCACCCCAGATAACACAGATACTAGAACACCAGATAACACAGATATTAGCACCCCAGATAACACAGATACTAGAGCACCAGATAACACAGATACTAGAGCACCAAATAACACAGATATTAGAACACCAGATAACACATAAACTAGATAACCAGATAACACAGACACTAGAGCCCCAGATAACACATAAACTAGATCACCAGATAACACAGACACTAGAGCACCAGAAAACACAGACACTAGAGCACTAGATAACAGATACAGATACTAGAAAAGCAGAAAACACAGATACTAGAACCCCAGATAACACAGATACTAGAGCGCCAAATGCCAAATGACACAGATACTAAACCCCCCGGTAACACAGATAGTAGAGCACCAGATGACACAGATAATAGAACCCCAGATATCACAAATACTAGAACCCCAGATAACACATATAATAGAACCCCAGATATCACAGATACTAGAACCCCAGATAACACATATAATAGAACAAGATATCACAGATACTAGAACCCCAGATAACACATATACTAGAACCCCAGAAAACACTTATAATAGAACACCAGATATCATAGATACTAGAACCCCAGATAACACATATAATAGAACACCAGATATCACAGATACTAGAACCCCAGAAAACACATATAATAGAACACCAGATATCATAGATACTAGAACCCCAGATAACACATATAATAGAACATCAGATATCATAGATACTAGAACCCCAGATAACACATATAATAGAACATCAGATAACACACATACTAGAACCACAGATACCAGAGCACCAGATAACACAGATATTAGAACCACATATGACACAGATACTAGAACCCCAGATAACACATATAATAAAACACCAGATAAAACAGATACTAGAACCCCAGATGACATAGATACTAGAGCACCAGATATCACAGGTACTAGAACACCAGATAACACAGATACTAGAATCACATATGATACAGATACTAGAGCACCAGATAACACAGATACTAGAACCCCAGATAACACAGATACTAGAACTCCAGAAAACACATATAATAGAACACCAGATATCACAGATACTAGAATCCCAGATAACACATATAATAGAACACCAGATATCACAGATACTAGAACCCCAGAAAACACATATAATAGAACACCAGATATCATAGATACTAGAACCCCAGATAACACATATAATAGAACATCAGATAACACACATACTAGAACCACAGATACCAGAGCACCAGATAACACAGATATTAGAACCACATATGACACAAATACTAGAACCCCAGATAACACATATAATAAAACACCAGATAAAACAGATACTAGAACCCCAGATGACATAGATACTAGAGCACCAGATATCACTGGTACTAGAACACCAGATAACACAGATGCTAGAACCACATATGACACAGATACTAGAGCACCAGATAACACAGATACTAGAACCCCAGATAACACAGATACTAGAACACCAGATAACAAAGACACAAGAACAAACTATAACACAGATACTAGAGCACCAGATATTAAAGATACTAGAACACCAGATAACACAGATATTAGCACACCAGATAACACAGATACTAGAACCCCAGATAACACATATAATAGAACACCAGATATCACAGATACTAGAATCCCAGATAACACATATAATAGAACACCAGATATCACAGATACTAGAACCCCAGAAAACACATATAATAGAACACCAGATATCATAGATACTAGAACCCCAGATAACACATATAATAGAACATCAGATAACACACATACTAGAACCACAGATACCAGAGCACCAGATAACACAGATATTAGAACCACATATGACACAGATACTAGAACCCCAGATAACACATATAATAAAACACCAGATAAAACAGATACTAGAACCCCAGATGACATAGATACTAGAGCACCAGATATCACAGGTACTAGAACACCAGATAACACAGATACTAGAACCACATATGACACAGATACTAGAGCACCAGATAACACAGATGTTAGCACCCCAGATAACACAGATACTAGAACACCAGATAACACAGATATTAGAACACCAGATATCACAGACACTAGAACACCAGATAACACAGATATTAGAGCACCAGATAACACAGATACTGGAGCACCAGATAACACAGATACTAGAGCACCAGATAACACAGATACTAGAACACCAGATAACACAGACACTAGAGCACCAGATAATAAAGATACTAGAGCACCAGATAATACAGATACTAGAACAGCAGAAAACACAGATACTAGAACCCCAGATAACACAGATACTAAAGCACCTGGTGATACAGATACAACCCCCCCCCCCCCCCCCCCGGTAACAAATATACTAGAGCACCCAATAATACAGATATTAGAACCCCAGACAACACAGATACTAGAGCGCCAAATGCCAAATGACACAGATACTAAACCCTCCGGTAACACAGATAGTAGAGCACCAGATGAAACAGATAATAGAACCCCAGATATCACAGATACTTGAACCCCAGATAACACATATAATAGAACCCCAGATAACACATATAATAGAACACCAGATATCACAGATACTAGAACCCCAGATAACACATATAATAGAACACCAGATATCACAGATACTAGAACCCCAGAAAACACTTATAATAGAACACCAGATATCATAGATACTAGAACCCCAGATAACACATATAATAGAACATCAGATAATACAGATATTAGAACCCCAGATAACACAGATACTAGAACACCAGATAACACAGACACTAGAACACCAGATAACACAGATATTAGAACACCAAATAACACAGATATTAGAACACCAGATAACACAGACACTAGAGCACCAGATAACACAGATATTAGCACCCCAGATAACAGAGACACTAGAACACCAAATAACACAGATACTAGAACACCAGATAACACAGATATTAGAGCACCAGATAACACAGATATTAGCACCCCAGATAACACAGATACTAGAACACCAGATAACACAGACACTAGAACACCAGATAAAACAGATATTAGAGCACCAGATAACACAGATATTAGCACCCCAGATAACACAGATACTAGAACACCAGATAACACAGATATTAGAGCACCAGATAACACAGATACTAGAGCACCAGATAACACAGATACTAGAGCACCAGATAACACAGATATTAGCACCCCAGATAACACAGATACTAGAACACCAGATAACACAGATATTAGAGCACCAGATAACACAGATACTAGAGCACCAGATAACACAGATATTAGCACCCCAGATAACACAGATATTAGAACACCAGATAACACAGATATTAGAACACCAGATAACACAGATATTAGAACACCAGATAACACAGACACAAGAACACCAGATAACACAGATATTAGAGCACCAGATAACACAGATATTAGCACCCCAGATAACACAGATACTAGAACACCAGATAACACAGATACTAGAGCACCAGATAACACAGATACTAGAGCACCAGATAATACAGATATTAGAACCCCAGATAACACAGATACTAGAGCACCAAATAACACAGATATTAGAACACCAGATAACACATAAACTAGATAACCAGATAACACAGACACTAGAGCCCCAGATAACACATAAACTAGATCACCAGATAACACAGACACTAGAGCACTAGATAACAGATACAGATACTAGAAAAGCAGAAAACACATATACTAGAACCCCAGATAACACAGATACTAGAGCGCCAAATGCCAAATGACACAGATACTAAACCCCCCGGTAACACAGATAGTAGAGCACCAGATGACACAGATAATAGAACCCCAGATATCACAAATACTAGAACCCCAGATAACACATATAATAGAACCCCAGATATCACAGATACTAGAACCCCAGATAACACATATAATAGAACAAGATATCACAGATACTAGAACCCCAGATAACACATATACTAGAACCACAGAAAACACTTATAATAGAACACCAGATATCATAGATACTAGAACCCCAGATAACACATATAATAGAACATCAGATAACACACATACTAGAACCACAGATACCAGAGCAACAGATAACACAGATACTAGAACCACATATGACACAGATAGTAGAACCCCAGAAAACACATATAATAAAACACCAGATAAAACAGATACTAGAACCCCAGATGATATAGATACTAGAGCACCAGATATCACAGGTACTAGAACACCAGATAACACAGATACTAGAACACCAAATAACAAAGACACTAGAACACCAGATAACACAGACACAAGAGCAACCTATAACACAGATACTAGAGCACCAGATAATAAAGATACTAGAGCACCATATAATAAAGATACTAGAACACCAGATAACACAGACACTAGAACACCAGATAACACAGATACTAGAGCACCAGAAAACACAGACACTTGAGTACCAGATAACACAGACAATAGAACACCAGATAACACAGATACTAGAACACCAGAAAACACAGACACTAGAACACCAGATAATACAGATACTAGAACACCAGATAACACAGATACTAGAGCACCAGATAACACAGACACTATAACACCATATAACACAGATACTACAGCACCAGATAACACAGATACTAGAACACCAGATAACACAGATAATAGAACTCCTGATAACACAGACACTACAGCACCAGATAACACAGACACAAGAACTCCTGATAACACAGACACTAGAAAACCAGATAACAGAAACACTAGAGCACCAGATAACACAGACACTACAGCACCAGATAACACAGACACTAGAACTCCTGATAACACAGACACTAGAACACCAGAAAACTCAGATACTAGAACACCAGATAATACAAGCACTAGAAAACCAGATAACACAAAAACTAGAAAACCAGATAACAGAGACACTAGAGCACCAGATAACACAGATACTAGAACTCCTGATAACATAGATACTACAGTACCAGATAACACAGATACTAGAACACCAGATAACACAGAAATTAGAACACCAGATAACACAAACACTAGAAAACCAGATAACAGAGATACTAGAGCACCAGATAACACAGACACTAGAACACCAGATAACACAAACACTAGAAAACCAGATAACAGAGACACTAGAACACCAGATAACACAGACACTAGAACACCAGATAACACAAACACTAGAAAACCAGATAACACAGACACTAGAACACCGAATAACACAGACAATAGAACACCAGATAATACAGATACTACAGCACCAGATAACACAGATACTAGAACACAGAATAACACAGACACTAGAACAACAGATAACCGAAATACTACAGCACCAGATAACACAGACATTAGAGCACCAGACACTAGAAAACCACATAACACATACACTAGAACTCCTGATAACACAGACACAAGAACACCAGATAACACAGACACAAGAACAACCTATAACACATATACTAGAGCACCAGATATTAAAGATACTGAAGCACCAGATAACACAGATATTAGAGCACCAGATATTAAAGATACTGAAGCACCAGATGATACAGATATTAGACCACCAGATAACACAGATATTAGCACCCCAGATAACACAGATACTAGATAACCAGATAACACAGATATTAGAGCACCAGATAACACAGACACTAGAACACCAGATAATACAGACACTAGAACACCAGATAATACAGACACTAGAGCTCCAGAAAATACAGATACCACAGCACCAGATAATACAAACATTAGAGCACCAGATAACAAAGATACTAGTACACCAGATAACATGGACACTAGAAATACAGATAACACAGATACTAGAAACACAGATAACACAGATACTAAAGCACGGGATAACACAGACATAAGAGCAACAGATAACACAGATACTAGAACACCAGATAACAAAGACACTAGAACACCAGAAAACGCAGACACTAGAACACCAGATAACACAGACACTAGAACACCAGATAACACAGACACTAGAGCACCAGATAACAAAGACACTAGAACACCAGATAACACAGATACTAGAGCACCAGATAACACAGACACTAGAGCACCAGATAACACAGAAAATAGAGCACCAGATAACACAGACACTAGAAAACCACATAACACAGATACTAGAACCCCAGATAACTCAGATACTAGAACTCCAGATAACACAGACACTAGAACACCAGATATAAAGATACTGAAGCACCAGATAATAAAGATATTAGACCACCAGATAACACAGATATTAGCACCCCAGATAACACAGATACTAGATAACCAGATAACACAGATATTAGAGCACCAGATAACACAGACACTAGAACACCAGATAATACAGACACAAGAACTCCTGATAACACAGATACTAGAGCACCAGATAACTCAGATACTAGAGCACCAGATAACTCAGATACTAGAGCACCAGATAATACAGACACAAGAACTCCTGATAACACAGACACTAGAACACCAGATAACACAGACACTAGAGCACCAGATAATACAGACACTAGAACACCAGATAACACAGACACTAGAACACACTAGATAATACAGACACTAGAGCACCAGATAACACAGACACTAGAGCACCAGATAACACAGATACTAGAACACCAAATAACAAAGACACTAGAACACCAGATAACACAGACACAAGAGCAACCTATAACACAGATACTAGAGCACCAGATAATAAAGATACTAGAGCACCATATAATAAAGATACTAGAACACCAGATAACACAGACACTAGAACACCAGATAACACAGATACTAGAGCACCAGATAACACAGACACTAGAGCACCAGATAACACAGATACTAGAACACCAAATAACAAAGACACTAGAACACCAGATAACACAGACACAAGAGCAACCTATAACACAGATACTAGAGCACCAGATAATAAAGATACTAGAGCACCATATAATAAAGATACTAGAACACCAGATAATACAGACACAAGAACTCCTGATAACACAGACACTAGAACACCAGATAACACAGACACTAGAGCACCAGATAACAAAGACACTAGAACACCAGATAACACAGATACTAGAGCACCAGATAACACAGACACTAGAGCACCAGATAACACAGAAAATAGAGCACCAGATAACACAGACACTAGAAAACCACATAACACAGATACTAGAACCCCAGATAACTCAGATACTAGAACTCCAGATAACTCAGATACTAGAACTCCAGATAACACAGACACTAGAACACCAGATATAAAGATACTGAAGCACCAGATAATACAGATATTAGACCACCAGATAACACAGATATTAGCACCCCAGATAACACAGATACTAGATAACCAGATAACACAGATATTAGAGCACCAGATAACACAGACACTAGAACACCAGATAATACAGACACAAGAACTCCTGATAACACAGATACTAGAGCACCAGATAACTCAGATACTAGAGCACCAGATAATACAGACACAAGAACTCCTGATAACACAGACACTAGAACACCAGATAACACAGACACTAGAGCACCAGATAATACAGACACTAGAACACCAGATAACACAGACACTAGAACACACTAGATAATACAGACACTAGAGCACCAGATAACACAGACACTAGAGCACTAGATAATACAGACACTAGAGCACCAGATAACAAAGACACTAGAACACCAGATAACACAGATACAAGAGCACCAGATAACACAGACACTAGAGCACCAGATAACACAGACACAAGAACACCAGATAACACAGAAAATAGAGCACCAGATAACACAGACACTAGAAAAACACATAACACAGACACTAGAACACCAGATAACTCAGATACTAGAACTCCTGATAACACAGACACTAGAACACCAGATAACACAGACACTAGAACACCGGATAACACAGACACAAGAACACCAGATAACACAGAAAATAGAGCACCAGATAACACAGACACTAGAAAACCACATAACACAGACACTAGAACTCGTGATAACACAGACACTAGAACACCAGATAACACAGACACTAGAGCACCAGATAATACAGACAAGAAAACCAGATAACACAAACACTAGAAAACTAGATAAAAGAGACACTAGAACACCAGATAACATAGATACTACAGTACCAGAAAACACAGATACTAGAACTCCTGATAACATAGATACTACAATACCAGATAACACAGACACTAGAGCACCAGATAGCACAGACACTAGAGCACCAGATAACACAGACACTATAACACCAGATAATACAGATACTAGAGCACCAGATAACACAGACACTATAACACCAGATAACACAGACACCAGAGCACCAGATAACACAAGCAATAGAACACCAGATAACATTGACACTAGAACACCAGATAAGACAGATAATAGAGCAGCAGATAACACAGACACTAGAACACCAGATAATACAGACACTAGAGCACCAGATAATACAGACACTAGAACACCAGATAACAAAGACACAAGAACAACCTATGACACAGATACTAGAACACCAGATAACACAGATACTAGAGCACCAGATAATACAGATACTACATCACCAGATAACACAGACACTAGAACACCATATAACACAGACACTAGAACACCAGATAACACAGATACTAGAGCACCAGAAAACACAGACACTTGAGTACCAGATAACACAGACAATAGAACACCAGATAACACAGATATTAGAGCACCAGATAACACAGATATTAGCATCACAGATAACACAGATACTAGAACACCAGCTAACACAGATACTTGAGTACCAGATAACACAGACACTAGAGCAACAGAAAACACAGACACTTGAGTATCAGATAACACAGATACTGGAACACCAGATAATACAGACACTAGAACACCAGATAACTCAGATACTAGAGCACCAGATAACACAGATACTAGAACACCAGATAATACAGATACTAGTCACCAGATAACACAGACACCAGAGCACCAGATAAAACAGATACTAGAACACCAGATAACACAGATACTAGAGCACCAGAAAACACAGACACTAGAGCACCAGATAACACAGATATTAGAGCACCAGATAACACAGATATTAACACCCCAGATAACACAGATACTAGAACAGAAGATAACACAAACACTAGAGCACCAGAAAAAACAGACAATAGAACACCAGATAACACAGATATTAGAGCACCAGATAACACAGATATTAGCACCCCAGATAACACAGATACTAGATAACCAGATAACACAGATATTAGAGCACCAGATAACACAGATACTAGAGCACCAGATAACACAGATACTAGAGCACCAGATAACACAGATACTAGAGCACCAGATAACACAGATACTAGAGTACCAGATAACACAGATATTAGAACACCAGATATCACAGACACTAGAACACCAGATAACACAGATATTAGAGCACCAGATAACACAGATACTGGAGCACCAGATAACACAGATACTAGAGCACCAGATAACACAGATATTAGAACCCCAGATAACACAGACACTAGAGCACCAGAAAACAGACATTAGAGCATCAGAAAACACAGATACTAGAACACCAGATAACACAGACACTAGAGCACCAGATAATAAAGATACTAGAGCACCAGATAATACAGATACTAGAACAGCAGAAAACACAGATACTAGAACCCCAGATAACACAGATACTAAAGCACCTGGTGATACAGATACAACCCCCCCCCCCCCGGTAACAAATATACTAGAGCACCCAATAATACAGATATTAGAACCCCAGACAACACAGATACTAGAGCGCCAAATGCCAAATGACACAGATACTAAACCCTCCGGTAACACAGATAGTAGAGCACCAGATGAAACAGATAATAGAACCCCAGATATCACAGATACTTGAACCCCAGATAACACATATAATAGAACCCCAGATAACACATATAATAGAACACCAGATATCACAGATACTAGAACCCCAGATAACACATATAATAGAACACCAGATATCACAGATACTAGAACCCCAGAAAACACTTATAATAGAACACCAGATATCATAGATACTAGAACCCCAGATAACACATATAATAGAACATCAGATAATACAGATATTAGAACCCCAGATAACACATATAATAGAACATCAGATAATACAGATACTAGAACACCAGATAACACAGACACTAGAACACCAGATAACACAGATATTAGAACACCAAATAACACAGATATTAGAACACCAGATAACACAGACACTAGAGCACCAGATAACACAGATATTAGCACCCCAGATAACACAGATACTAGAACACCAGATAACACAGATATTAGAGCACCAGATAACACAGATATTAGCACCCCAGATAACACAGATACTAGAACACCAGATAACACAGACACTAGAACACCAGATAAAACAGATATTAGAGCACCAGATAACACAGATATTAGCACCCCAGATAACACAGATACTAGAACACCAGATAACACAGATATTAGAGCACCAGATAACACAGATACTAGAGCACCAGATAACACAGATACTAGAGCACCAGATAACACAGATACTAGAGCACCAGATAACACAGATATTAGCACCCCAGATAACACAGATACTAGAACACCAGATAACACAGATACTAGAGCACCAGATAACACAGATATTAGCACCCCAGATAACACAGACACAAGAACACCAGATAACACAGATATTAGAGCACCAGATAACACAGATATTAGCACCCCAGATAACACAGATACTAGAACACCAGATAACACAGATATTAGAGCACCAGATAACACAGATACTAGAGCACCAGATAATACAGATATTAGAACCCCAGATAACACAGATACTAGAGCACCAAATAACACAGATATTAGAACACCAGATAACACATAAACTAGATAACCAGATAACACAGACACTAGAGCCCCAGATAACACATAAACTAGATCACCAGATAACACAGACACTAGAGCACTAGATAACAGATACAGATACTAGAAAAGCAGAAAACACATATACTAGAACCCCAGATAACACAGATACTAGAGCGCCAAATGCCAAATGACACAGATACTAAACCCCCCGGTAACACAGATAGTAGAGCACCAGATGACACAGATAATAGAACCCCAGATATCACAAATACTAGAACCCCAGATAACACATATAATAGAACCCCAGATATCACAGATACTAGAACCCCAGATAACACATATAATAGAACAAGATATCACAGATACTAGAACCCCAGATAACACATATACTAGAACCACAGAAAACACTTATAATAGAACACCAGATATCATAGATACTAGAACCCCAGATAACACATATAATAGAACATCAGATAACACACATACTAGAACCACAGATACCAGAGCAACAGATAACACAGATACTAGAACCACATATGACACAGATAGTAGAACCCCAGAAAACACATATAATAAAACACCAGATAAAACAGATACTAGAACCCCAGATGATATAGATACTAGAGCACCAGATATCACAGGTACTAGAACACCAGATAACACAGATACTAGAACACCAGATAACAAAGACACTAGAACACCAGATAACACAGACACAAGAGCAACCTATAACACAGATACTAGAGCACCAGATAATAAAGATACTAGAGCACCATATAATAAAGATACTAGAACACCAGATAACACAGACACTAGAACACCAGATAACACAGATACTAGAGCACCAGAAAACACAGACACTTGAGTACCAGATAACACAGACAATAGAACACCAGATAACACAGATACTAGAACACCAGAAAACACAGACACTAGAACACCAGATAACACAGATACTAGAACACCAGAAAACAGAGACACTAGAACACCAGATAACACAGATATTAGAGCACCAGATAACACAGATATTAACACCCCAGATAACTCAGATACAAGAACACCAGATAATACAGATACTAGAACACCAGATAACACAGATACTAGAACACCAGATAACACAGATACTAGAGCACCAGTTAACACATATACTAGAACACCAGATAACACAGACACTATAACACCATATAACACAGATACTACAGCACCAGATAACACAGATACTAGAACACCAGATAACACAGATAATAGAACTCCTGATAACACAGACACTACAGCACCAGATAACACAGACACAAGAACTCCTGATAACACAGACACTAGAAAACCAGATAACAGAAACACTAGAGCACCAGATAACACAGACACTACAGCACCAGATAACACAGACACTAGAACTCCTGATAACACAGACACTAGAACACCAGATAATACAAGCACTAGAAAACCAGATAACACAAAAACTAGAAAACCAGATAACAGAGACACTAGAGCACCAGATAACACAGATACTAGAACACCAGATAACACAGAAATTAGAACACCAGATAACACAAACACTAGAAAACCAGATAACAGAGACACTAGAGCACCAGATAACACAGACACTAGAACACCAGATAACACAAACACTAGAAAACCAGATAACACAGACACTAGAACACCGAATAACACAGACAATAGAACACCAGATAATACAGATACTACAGCACCAGATAACACAGATACTAGAACACAGAATAACACAGACACTAGAACAACAGATAACCGAAATACTACAGCACCAGATAACACAGACATTAGAGCACCAGACACTAGAAAACCACATAACACAGACACTAGAACTCCTGATAACACAGACACAAGAACACCAGATAACACAGACACAAGAACAACCTATAACACAGATACTAGAGCACCAGATATTAAAGATACTGAAGCACCAGATAATACAGATATTAGACTAGAGCACCAGATATTAAAGATACTGAAGCACCAGATGATACAGATATTAGACCACCAGATAACACAGATATTAGCACCCCAGATAACACAGATACTAGATAACCAGATAACACAGATATTAGAGCACCAGATAACACAGACACTAGAACACCAGATAATACAGACACTAGAACACCAGATAATACAGACACTAGAGCTCCAGATAACAAAGATACTAGTACACCAGATAACATGGACACTAGAAATACAGATAACACAGATACTAGAAACACAGATAACACAGATACTAAAGCACCGGATAACACAGACATAAGAGCAACAGATAACACAGATACTAGAACACCAGATAACAAAGACACTAGAACACCAGAAAACGCAGACACTAGAACACCAGATAACACAGACATTAGAACACACTAGATAATACAGACACTAGAGCACCAGATAACAAAGACACTAGAACACCAGATAACACAGATACTAGAGCACCAGATAACAAAGACACTAGAACACCAGATAACACAGAAAATAGAGCACCAGATAACACAGACACTAGAAAACCACATAACACAGATACTAGAACCCCAGATAACTCAGATACTAGAACTCCAGATAACACAGACACTAGAACACCAGATATTAAAGATACTGAAGCACCAGATAATACAGATATTAGACCACCAGATAACACAGATATTAGCACCCCAGATAACACAGATACTAGATAACCAGATAACACAGATATTAGAGCACCAGATAACACAGACACTAGAACACCAGATAATACAGACACAAGAACTCCTGATAACACAGATACTAGAGCACCAGATAACTCAGATACTAGAGCACCAGATAACTCAGATACTAGAGCACCAGATAATACAGACACAAGAACTCCTGATAACACAGACACTAGAACACCAGATAACACAGACACTAGAGCACCAGATAGCACAGACACTAGAACACACTAGATAATACAGACACTAGAGCACCAGATAACACAGACACTAGAGCACCAGATAATACAGACACTAGAGCACCAGATAACAAAGACACTAGAACACCAGATAACACAGATACTAGAGCACCAGATAACACAGACACTAGAGCACCAGATAACACAGACACAAGAACACCAGATAACACAGAAAATAGAGCACCAGATAACACAGACACTAGAAAAACACATAACACAGACACTAGAACACCAGATAACTCAGATACTAGAACTCCTGATAACACAGACACTAGAGTACCAGATAACACAGACACAAGAACACCAGATAACACAGACACTAGAACACCGGATAACACAGACACAAGAACACCAGATAACACAGAAAATAGAGCACCAGATAACACAGACACTAGAAAACCACATAACACAGACACTAGAACACAAGATAACTCAGATACTAGAACTCGTGATAACAAAGACACTAGAACACCAGATAACACAGACACTAGAACACCGGATAACACAGACACAAGAACACAAGATAACACAGAAAATAGAGCACCAGATAACACAGACACTAGAAAACCATATAACACAGACACTAGAACACAAGATAACTCAGATACTAGAACTCGTGATAACACAGACACTAGAACACCAGATAACACAGACACTAGAGCACCAGATAATACAGACAAGAAAACCAGATAACACAAACACTAGAAAACTAGATAAAAGAGACACTAGAACACCAGATAACATAGATACTACAATACCAGATAACACAGACACTAGAGCACCAGATAGCACAGACACTAGAGCACCAGATAACACAGACACTATAACACCAGATAATACAGATACTAGAGCACCAGATAACACAGACACTATAACACCAGATAAGACAGACACCAGAGCACCAGATAACACAAGCAATAGAACACCAGATAACATTGACACTAGAACACCAGATAAGACAGATAATAGAGCAGCAGATAACACAGACACTAGAACACCAGATAATACAGACACTAGAGCACCAGATAATACAGACACTAGAACACCAGATAACAAAGACACAAGAACAACCTATGACACAGATACTAGAACACCAGATAACACAGATACTAGAGCACCAGATAATACAGATACTACATCACCAGATAACACAGACACTAGAACACCATATAACACAGACACTAGAACACCAGATAACACAGATACTAGAGCACCAGAAAACACAGACACTTGAGTACCAGATAACACAGACAATAGAACACCAGATAACACAGATATTAGAGCACCAGATAACACAGATATTAGCATCACAGATAACACAGATACTAGAACACCAGCTAACACAGATACTTGAGTACCAGATAACACAGACACTAGAGCAACAGAAAACACAGACACTTGAGTATCAGATAACACAGATACTGGAACACCAGATAATACAGACACTAGAACACCAGATAACTCAGATACTAGAGCACCAGATAACACAGATACTAGAACACCAGATAATACAGATACTAGTCACCAGATAACACAGACACCAGAGCACCAGATAACACAGACACTAGAACACCAGATAACACAGACACTAGAGCACCAGAAAACACAGACACTAGAGCACCAGATAACACAGATATTAGAGCACCAGATAACACAGATACTAGAACACCAGATAACACAGACACTAGAACACCAGATAATACAGATACTAGAACACCAGATAACACAGACACTAGAACACCAAATAACACAGACACTAGAACACCAGATAACACAGATATTAACACCCCAGATAACACAGATACTAGAACAGAAGATAACACAAACACTAGAGCACCAGAAAAAACAGACAATAGAACACCAGATAACACAGATATTAGAGCACCAGATAACACAGATATTAGCACCCCAGATAACACAGATACTAGATAACCAGATAACACAGATATTAGAGCACCAGATAACACAGATACTAGAGCACCAGATAACACAGATACTAGAGCACCAGATAACACAGATACTAGAGCACCAGATAACACAGATACTAGAGCACCAGATAACACAGATACTAGAACACCAGATAACACAGACACTAGAACACCAGATAACACAGATATTAGAGCACCAGATAACACAGATATTAGCACCCCAGATAACACAGATACTAGAACACCAGATAACACAGATATTAGAGCACCAGATAACACAGATACTAGAGCACCAGATAACACAGATACTAGAGCACCAGATAACACAGATACTAGAGCACCAGATAATACAGATATTAGAGCACCAGATAACACAGATACTAGAACTCCTGATAACATAGATACTAGAACACCAGATAACATAAACACTAGAAAACCAGATAACAGAGACACTAGAGCACCAGATAACACAGATACTAGAACTCCTGATAACATAGATAATACAGTACCAGATAACACAGATACTAGAACACCAGATAACACAGACACTAGAACACCAGATAACACAAACACTAGTAAACCAGATAACAGAGACACTAGAACTCCTGATAACACAGACACTAGAACACAGAATAACACAGACACTAGAACAACAGATAACGCAGACACTAGAGCACCAGATAATACTGACACTAGAACACCAGGTAATACAGACACTAGAGCACCAGATAATACAGATACCACAGCATCAGATAATACAAACATTAGAGCACCAGATAATACAGACACTAGAACACCAGATAACACAGACATTAGAACACACTAGATAATACAGACACTAGAGCACCAGATAACACAGACACTAGAGCACCAGATAACAAAGACACTAGAACACCAGATAACACAGATACTAGAGCACCAGATAACACAGACACTAGAACACCAGATAACACAGACACAAGAACGCCAGATAACACAGAAAATAGAGCACCAGATAACACAGACACTAGAAAACCACATAACACATACACCAGAACACCAGATAACTCAGATACTAGAACTCCTGATAACACAGACACTAGAAAACCAGATAACACAGACACAAGAACACCAGATAACACAGACACAAGAACAACCTATAACACAGATACTAGAGCACCAGATATTAAAGATACTAGAGCACCAGATAATACAGATATTAGAGCACCAGATAACACAGATATTAGCACCCCAGATAACACAGATACTAGATAACCAGATAACACAGATATTAGAGCACCAGATAACACAGATACTAGAGCACCAGATAATACAGACACTAGAACACCAGATAATACAGACACAAGAACTCCTGATAACACAGACACTAGAACACCAGATAACACAGACACAAGAGCACCAGATAATACAGACACTAGAACACCAGATAACACAGACACTAGAACACACTAGATAATACAGACACTAGAGCACCAGATAACACAGACACTAGAGCACCAGATAATACAGACACTAGAACACCAGATAACACAGATACTAGAGCACCAGATAACACAGACACTAGAGCACCAGATAACAAAGACACTAGAACACAAGATAATACTGACACTAGAACACCAGATAACACAGATACTAGAGCACCAGATAATAAAGACACTAGAACACCAGATAACACAGATACTAGAGCACCAGATAACACAGACACTAGAGCACCAGATAACACAGACACTAGAGCACCAGATAATACAGACACTAGAGCACCAGATAACACAGACACTAGAGCACCAGATAATACAGACACTAGAACACCAGATAACACAGATACTAGAGCACCAGATAACACAGACACTAGAGCACCAGATAACAAAGACACTACAGCACCAGATAACACAGATACCAGAACACAAGATAATACTGACACTAGAACACCAGATAACACAGATACTAGAGCACCAGATAACACAGACACTAGAGCACCAGATCACACAGACACAAGAACACCAGATAACACAGAAAATAGAGCACCAGATAACACAGACACTAGAGCACCAGATAATACAGACACTAGAACACCAGATAACACAGATACTAGAGCACCAGATAACACAGACACTAGAGCACCAGATAACAAAGACACTAGAACACAAGATAATACTGACACTAGAACACCAGATAACACAGATACTAGAGCACCAGATAACACAGACACTAGAGCACCAGATCACACAGACACAAGAACACCAGATAACACAGAAAATAGAGCACCAGATAATACAGACACTAGAACACCAGATAACTCAGATACTAGAACTCCTGATAACACAGACACTAGAGTACCAGATAACACAGACACAAGAACACCAGATAACACAGACACAAGAACACCAGATAACACAGACACAAGAACATCAGATAACACAGACACTAGAAAACCAGATAACACAAACACTAGAAAACCAGATAACAGAGACACTAGAACACCAGATAACACAAACACTAGAACTCCTGATAACACAGACACTAGAACTCCTGATAACACAGACACAAGAACACCAGATAACACAGATACTAGAAAATCAGATAACACAGACACTAGAAAACCAGATAACACAAACACTAGAAAACCAGATAACACAAATACTAGAACTCCCGATAACACAGACACTAGAACTCCTGATAACACAGACACAAGAACACCAGATAACACAGATACTAGAACATCAGATAACACAGACACTAGAAAACCAGATAACACAAACACTAGAAAACCAGATAACAGAGACACTAGAACACCAGATAACACAAATACTAGAACTCCTGATAACACAAACACTAGAACTCCTGATAACACAGACACAAGAACACCAGATAACACAGATACTAGAAAATCAGATAACACAGACACTAGAAAACCAGATAACACAAACACTAGAAAACCAGATAACACAAATACTAGAACTCCCGATAACACAGACACTAGAACTCCTGATAACACAGACACAAGAACACCAGATAACACAGATACTAGAACATCAGATAACACAGACACTAGAAAACCAGATAACACAAACACTAGAAAACCAGATAACAGAGACACTAGAACACCAGAAAACACAGACACTAGAACACAAGAAAAACTCAGATACTAGAACTCCTGATAACATAGACACTAGAACACAGAATAACACAGACACTAGAACAACAGATAACACAAATACTACAGCACCAGATAACACAGACATTAGAGCACCAGATAACACCGACACTAGAACACCAGATAATACAGACACTAGAGCACCAGATAATACAGATACCACAGCACCAGATAATACAAACATTAGAGAACCAGATAACAAAGATACTAGTACACCAGATAACATGGACGCTAGAAACACAGATAACACAGATACTAGAAACACAGATAACACAGATACTAAAGCACCGGATAACACAGACATTAGAGCACCAGATAACACAGATACTAGAGCACCAGATAACACAGACACTAGAGCGCCAGATAACACAGACACAAGAACGCCAGATAACACAGAAAATAGAGCACCAGATAACACAGACACTAGAAAACCACATAACACATACACTAGAACACCAGATAACTCAGATACTAGAACTCCTGATAACACAGACACTAGAACACCAGATAACACAGACACAAGAACACCAGATAACACAGACACAAGAACAACCTATAACACAGATACTAGAGCACCAGATATTAAAGATACTAGAGCACCAGATAATACAGATATTAGAGCACCAGATAACACAGATATTAGCACCCCAGATAACACAGATACTAGATAACCAGATAACACAGATATTAGAGCACCAGATAACACAGATACTAGAACACCAGATAATACAGACACAAGAACTACTGATAACACAGATACTAGAGCACCAGATAATACAGACACAAGAACTCCTGATAACACAGACACTAGAACACCAGATAACACAGACACTAGAGCACCAGATAATACAGACACTAGAACACCAGATAACACAGACACTAGAGCACCAGATAATACAGACACTAGAACACCAGATAACACAGACACTAGAGCACCAGATAATACAGACACTATAGCACCAGATAATACAGATACTAGAGCACCAGATAACACAGACACTAGAGCACCAGATAACAAAGACACTAGAACACCAGATAACACAGATACTAGAGCACCAGATAATACAGACACTAGAACACCAGATAATACAGACACAAGAACTACTGATAACACAGATACTAGAGCACCAGATAACACAGATACTAGAGTACCAGATAATACAGACACAAGAACTCCTGATAACACAGACACTAGAACACCAGATAACACAGACACAATAGCACAAGATAATACAGACACTAGAACACCAGATAACACAGACACAAGAACACCAGATAACACAGAAAATAGAGCACCAGATAACACAGACACTAGAACACCAGATAACTCAGATACTAGAACTCCTGATAACACAGACACTAGAACACCAGATAACACAGACACTAGAGCACCAGATAACATTGACACTAGAACACCAGATAAGACAGATACTAGACCAGCAGACAACACAGACACTAGAAAACCACATAACACAGACACTAGAACACCAGATAACTCAGATACTAGAACTCCTGATAACACAGACACTAGAACACCAGATAACACAGACACTAGAACACCAGATAACACAGACACTAGAACACCAAATAACACAGACACTAGAGCACCAGATAATACAGACACTAGAACACCAGATAACACAGATACAAGAACACCAGATAATAACGACACTAGAGCACCAGATAACACAGACACTAGAACACCAGATAACACAGACACTAGAACACCAGATAATACAGATACTACAGCACCAGATAACACAGATACTAGAGCACCAGATAATACAGACACTAGAACACCAGATAACACAGATACTAGAACACCAGATAATACAGATACTAGAGCACCAGATAACACAGACACTAGAACACCAGAAAACACAGATACTAGAACACCAGATAATACAGACACTAGAGCACCAGATAATACAGACACTAGAGCACCAGATTATACAGACACTAGAGCACCAGATACCACAGATACTAGAACACCAGATAATACAGACACTAGAATACCAGATAACACAGACACTAGAACACCAGATAATACAGACTCTAGAGCACCAGATTATACAGACACTAGAGTACCAGATAATACAGATACTACAGCACCAGATAACACAGATACTAGAACACCAGATAATACAGACACTAGAGCACCAGATAACACAGATACTAGAACACCAGATAACACAGATACTAGAACACCAGATAATACAGATACTAGAACACCAGATAACACAGATACTAGAACACCAGATAACACAGATACTAGAACACCAAATAACACAGATACTAGAACACCAGATAACACAGATACTAGAGCACCAGATAACACAGACACTAGAACACCAGATAATACAGACACTAGAACACCAGATAATACAGACACTAGAACACCAGATAACACAGATACTAGAACAACAGATAATACAGACACTAGAGCACCAGATAACACAGACACTAGAGTACCAGATAGCACAGATACTACAGCACCAGATAACACAGATACTAGAACACCAGATAATACAGACACTAGAGCACCAGATAACACAGACACTAGAACACCAGATAACACAGATACTTGAACACCAGATAATACAGATACTAGAACACCAGATAATACAGATACTAGAACACCAGATAACACAGATACTAGAACACCAGATAACACAGACACTAGAACACCAGATAATACAGACACTAGAGATCCAGATAACACAGATACTAGAACACCAGATAATATAGATACTAGAGCACCAGATAACACAGATACTAGAGCAGCAGATAACACAGACACTAGAACACCAGATAACAGACACACTAGAACACCAGATAACACAGACACTAGAAAACCAGATAACAGAGACACCAGAGCACCAGATAACACAGATACTAGAACACCAGATAATACAGACACTAGAGCACCAGATAACACAGATACTAGAACACCAGATAATACAGACACTAGAAAACCAGATAACACAGACACTAGAACACCAGATAACACAGATACTAGAACACCAGATAATACAGACACTAGAGCACCAGATAACACAGATACTAGAACACCAGATAATACAGACACTAGAAAACCAGATAACAGAGACACTAGAACACCAGATAACACAGACACTAGAACACCAGAAAACACAGATACTAGAACTCCTGATAACATAGATCCAACAGTACCAGATAACACCGTGTGACAGATCCATCTGTATAGTATAAGTATTAAACGTGTATGTACCCCTTGACATGGATATATCCCTTACAGTGTCCCCCCATGCATGATGTTTATACTCATTTTAATACAGACACTAGAACCCCTGATAACACAGACACTAGAGCACCAGATAACACAGACACTAGAACACCAGATAACACAGACACTAGAGCACCAGATAACACAGACACTAAAACACATTAGATAATACAGACACTAGAACACCAGATAACACAGACCCTAGAACACCAGATAACACAGACACTATAACACCAGATAACACAGATACTAGAGCACCAAATAATACAGATACAGTACTAGAATACCAGATAACACAGATACTAGAAAACCAGATAACACAGATACTAGAGCACCAGATAACACAGACACTAGAAAACCAGATAACACAGACACTATAACACCAAATATCACAGATACTAGAGCACCAGATAACACAGACACTAGAAAACCAGATAATACAGACACTAGAAAGCATTAGATAATATAGACACAAGAACACCAGATAACAGAGTCACTAGAACACCAGATAACACAGACACTAGAACACCAGATAGCACAGACACTAGAGCACCAGATATCACAGACACTGGAACAGCAGATAACACAGACAATAGAGCACCAGATAACACAGACACTAGAACACCAGATAACACAGACACTAGAACACCAGATAACACAGACACTAGAACACCAGATAGCACAGACACTAGAGCACCAGATAATACAGACATTAGAGCACCAGATAATACAGATACAGTACTAGAATACGAGATAACACAGACTCCAGAACACATTAGATAATACAGACACTAGAACACCAGATATCACAGACACTAGAACAGCAGATAACACAGACACTAGAGCACCAGATACCACAGACACTAGAGCACCAGATAACACAGACACTAAAACACATTAGATAATACAGACACTAGAACACCAGATAACACAGACCCTAGAACACCAAATAACACAGACACTATAACACCAGATAACACAGATACTAGAGCACCAAATAATACAGATACAGTACTAGAATACCAGATAACACAGACACTATAACACCAAATAACACAGATACTAGAGCACCAGATAACACAGACACTAGAAAACCAGATAATACAGACACTAGAGTACCAGATAACAGAGTCACTAGAACACCAGATAACACAGACACTAGAACACCAGATAGCAGAGACATTAGAGCACCAGATAATACAGATACAGTACTAGAATACGAGATAACACAGACTCCAGAACACATTAGATAATACAGACACTAGAACACCAGATATCACAGACACTAGAACAGCAGATAACACAAACAATAGAGCACCAGATAACACAGACAATAGAACACCAGATAACACAGACACCAGAGCACCAGATAACACAGACACTAGAACACCAAATAATACAGACACTAGAGCACCAGATAACACAGACACTAGAACACCAGATAACATTGGCACTAGAACACCAGATAAGACAGATACTAGAGCAGCAGATAACACAGACACTAGAACACCAGATAACACAGACACTAGAACACCAGATAACACAGACACTAGAACACCAAATAATACAGACACTAGAGCACCAGATAACACAGACACTAGAACACCAGATAACACAGACACTAGAACACCAGAAAACACAGATACTAGAACACCAGATAATACAGACACTAGAGCACCAGATTATACAGACACTAGAGCACCAGATAACACAGATACTAGAACACCAGATAACACAGATACTAGAACACCAGATAATACAGACACTAGAGCACCAGATTATACAGACACTAGAGCACCAGATAACACAGATACTAGAACAGCAGATAACACAGATACTAGAACACCAGATAATACAGATACTAGAACACCAGAAAACACAGATACTAGAGCACCAGATTATACAGACACTAGAACACCAGATAACACAGACACTAGAACACCAAATAACACAGACACTAGAGCACCAGATAATACAGACACTAGAACACCAGATAACACAGATACTAGAACACCAGATAATACAGACACTAGAGCACCAGATACCACAGACACTAGAGCACCAGATAACACAGACACTAAAACACATTAGATAATACAGACACTAGAACACCAGATAACACAGACACTAGATCACCAGATAACACAGATACTAGAACACCAGATAACACAGACACTAGAACACCAGATAATACAGACACTAGAGCACCAGATAATACAGATACTACAGCACCAGATAGCTCAGATACTAGAACACCAGATAACACAGATACTAGAACACCAGATAATACAGACACTAGAACACCAGATAACACAGATACTAGAACACCAGATAATACAGACACTAGAACACCAGATAACACAGATACTAGAGCACCAGAAAACACAGATACTAGAGCACCAGATAATACAGACACAAGAACACCAGATAACACAGATACTAGAACACCAGATAACACAGATACTAGAGCACCAGATAACACAGACACTAGAACACCAGAAAACACAGATACTAGAGCACCAGATAATACAGACACTAGAGCACCAGATAACACAGATACTAGAACACCAGATAACACAGATACTAGAACACCAGATAATATAGATAGTAGAACACCAGATAATACAGACATTAAAACACCAGATAACACAGACACTAGAACACCAGATAACACAGATACTAGAACACCAGATAACACAGATACTAGAACACCAGATAACACAGACACTAGAACACCAGATAATACAGATACTAGAACACCAGATAACACAGACACTAGAACACCAGATAACACAGACACTAGAACACCAGATAATACAGATACTAGAACACCAGATAACACAGATACTAGAACACCAGATAACACAGATACTGCAGCACCAGATAACACAGATACTAGAACACCAGATAACACAGATAGTAGAACACCAGATAACACAGATACTAGAACACCAGATAACACAGATACTAGAACACCAGATAACACAGACACTAGAACACCAGATAATACAGATACTAGAACACCAGATAATACAGACACTAGAACACCAGATATCACAGATACTAGAACACCAGATAATACAGACACTAGAACACCAGATATCACAGATACTAGAACACCAGATAAAACAGATACTAGAGAACCAGATAATACAGACACTAGAGCACCAGATAACACAGACACTAGAGCACCAGATAACACAGATACTTGAAAACCAGATAACACAGACACTAGAACACCAGATGACACAGATACTAGAACACCAGATAACACAGATACTAGAACACCAGATAATACAGACACTAGAACACCAGATAACACAGATACTAGAACACCAGATAACACAGATACTAGAACACCAGATAATACAGATACTAGAACACCAGATATTACAGATACTAGAACACCAGATAATACAGACACTAGAGCAGCAGATAACACAGACACTAGAGCACCAGATAACACAGATACTAGAAAACCAGATAACAGAGACACTAGAACACCAGATAATACAGATACTAGAACACCTGATAATACAGATACTAGAACACCAGATAACACAGATACTAGAACACCAGATAATACAGATACTAGAACACCAGATATTACAGATACTAGAACACCAGATAATACAGACACTAGAGCAGCAGATAACACAGACACTAGAGCACCAGATAACACAGACACTAGAAAACCAGATAACAGAGACACTAGAACACCAGATAACACAGACACTAGAACACCAGAAAACACAGATACTAGAACTCCTGATAACATAGATCCAACAGTACCAGATAACACTGTGTGACAGATCCATCTGTATAGTATAAGTATTAAACGTGTATGTACCCCTAGACATGGATATATCCCTTACAATGTCCCCCCATGCATGATGTTTATACTCATTTTAATACAGACACTAGAACCCCTGATAATACAGACACTAGAGCACCAGATAAAACAGACACTAGAACACCAGATAACACAGACACTAGAGCACCAGATAACACAGACACTATAGCACCAGATAACACAGATACTAGAACACCAGATAACACAGATACTAGAACACCAGATAATACAGACACTAGAACACCAGATAACACAGATACTAGAACACCAGATAATACAGACACTAGAGCACCAGATAACACAGATACTAGAACACCAGATAACACAGATACTAGAACACCAGATAATACAGATACTAGAACACCAGATAATACAGACACTAGAACACCAGATAATACAGACACTAGAGCACCAGATAACACAGATACTAAAAAACCAGATAACAGAGACACCAGAGCACCAGATAACACAGATACTAGAAAACCAGATAATACAGACACTAGAAAGCATTAGATAATACAGATACTAGAACACCTGATAACACAGACACTAGAGCACCAGATAACACAGATACTATAACACCAGATAATACAGACACTAGAGCACCAGATTATACAGACACTAGAGCACCAGATAACACAGATACTAGAACACCAGATAACACAGATACTAGAACACCAGATAATACAGACACTAGAGCACCAGATAACACAGACACTAGAGCACCAGATAACACAGATACTAGAAAACCAGATAACACAGACACTAGAACACCAGATGACACAGATACTAGAACACCAGATAACACAGATACTAGAACACCAGATAATACAGACACTAGAACACCAGATAACACAGATACTAGAACACCAGATAACACAGATACTAGAACACCAGATAACACAGACACTAGAACACCAGATAATACAGACACTAGAGCAGCAGATAACACAGATACTAGAAAACCAGATAACACAGACACTAGAACACCAGATGACACAGATACTAGAACACCAGATAACACAGATACTAGAACACCAGATAATACAGACACTAGAACACCAGATAACACAGATACTAGAACACCAGATAACACAGATACTAGAACACCAGATAACACAGACACTAGAACACCAGATAATACAGACACTAGAGCAGCAGATAACACAGATACTAGAAAACCAGATAACAGAGACACTAGAACACCAGATAATACAGATACTAGAACACCTGATAATACAGACACTAGAGCAGCAGATAACACAGACACTAGAGCACCAGATAACACAGACACTAGAAAACCAGATAACAGAGACACTAGAACACCAGATAACACAGACACTAGAACACCAGAAAACACAGATACTAGAACTCCTGATAACATAGATCCAACAGTACCAGATAACACTGTGTGACAGATCCATCTGTATAGTATAAGTATTAAACGTGTATGTACCCCTAGACATGGATATATCCCTTACAATGTCCCCCCATGCATGATGTTTATACTCATTTTAATACAGACACTAGAGACCCTGATAACACAGACACTAGAGCACCAGATAAAACAGACACTAGAACACCAGATAACACAGACACTAGAGCACCAGATAACACAGACACTATAGCACCAGATAATACAGACACTAGAACACCAGATAACACAGATACTAGAACACCAGATAATACAGACACTAGAACACCAGATAACACAGATACTAGAACACCAGATAACACAGACACTAGAGCACCAGATAACACAGATACTAGAACACCAGATAACACAGACACTAGAGCACCAGATAACACAGACACTAGAGCACCAGATAAAACAGACACTAGAGCACCAGATAACACAGACACTATAGCACCAGATAACACAGATACTAAAAAACCAGATAACAGAGACACCAGAGCACCAGATAACACAGATACTAGAACACCAGATAATACAGACACTAGAACACCAGATAACACAGATACTAGAACACCAGATAATACAGACACTAGAGCACCAGATAACACAGATACTAGAACACCAGATAACACAGATACTAGAACACCAGATAATACAGATACTAGAACACCAGATAATACAGACACTAGAACACCAGATAATACAGACACTAGAGCACCAGATAACACAGATACTAAAAAACCAGATAACAGAGACACCAGAGCACCAGATAACACAGATACTAGAAAACCAGATAATACAGACACTAGAAAGCATTAGATAATACAGATACTAGAACACCTGATAACACAGACACTAGAGCACCAGATAACACAGATACTATAACACCAGATAATACAGACACTAGAGCACCAGATTATACAGACACTAGAGCACCAGATAACACAGATACTAGAACACCAGATAACACAGATACTAGAACACCAGATAATACAGACACTAGAACACCAGATATCACAGATACTAGAACACCAGATAATACAGACACTAGAGCACCAGATAACACAGACACTAGAGCACCAGATAACACAGATACTAGAAAACCAGATAACACAGACACTAGAACACCAGATGACACAGATACTAGAACACCAGATAACACAGATACTAGAACACCAGATAATACAGACACTAGAACACCAGATAACACAGATACTAGAACACCAGATAACACAGACACTAGAACACCAGATAATACAGACACTAGAGCAGCAGATAACACAGATACTAGAAAACCAGATAACAGAGACACTAGAACACCAGATAATACAGATACTAGAACACCTGATAATACAGACACTAGAGCAGCAGATAACACAGACACTAGAGCACCAGATAACACAGACACTAGAAAACCAGATAACAGAGACACTAGAACACCAGATAACACAGACACTAGAACACCAGAAAACACAGATACTAGAACTCCTGATAACATAGATCCAACAGTACCAGATAACACTGTGACAGATCCATCTGTATAGTATAAGTATTAAACGTGTATGTACCCCTAGACATGGATATATCCCTTACAATGTCCCCCCATGCATGATGTTTATACTCATTTTAATACAGACACTAGAGACCCTGATAACACAGACACTAGAGCACCAGATAAAACAGACACTAGAACACCAGATAACACAGACACTAGAGCACCAGATAACACAGACACTATAGCACCAGATAATACAGACACTAGAACACCAGATAACACAGATACTAGAACACCAGATAATACAGACACTAGAACACCAGATAACACAGATACTAGAACACCAGATAACACAGACACTAGAGCACCAGATAACACAGATACTAGAACACCAGATAACACAGACACTAGAGCACCAGATAACACAGACACTAGAGCACCAGATAACACAGATACTAGAAAACCAGATAACAGAGACACCAGAGCACCAGATAACACAGATACTAGAACACCAGATAACACAGATACTAGAACACCAGATAATACAGACACTAGAACACCAGATAACACAGATACTAGAACACCAGATAACACAGATACTAGAACACCAGATAACACAGACACTAGAGCACCAGATAACACAGATACTAGAAAACCAGATAACAGAGACACCAGAGCACCAGATAACACAGATACTAGAAAACCAGATAATACAGACACTAGAAAGCATTAGATAATACAGATACTAGAACACCTGATAACACAGACACTAGAGCACCAGATAACACAGATACTATAACACCAGATAATACAGACACTAGAGCACCAGATTATACAGACACTAGAGCACCAGATAACACAGATACTAGAACACCAGATAACACAGATACTAGAACACCAGATTATACAGACACTAGAGCACCAGATAACACAGATACTAGAACACCAGATAATACAGATACTAGAACACCAGATAACACAGACACTAGAACACCAGATAATACAGATACTAGAACACCAGATAACACAGACACTAGAACACCAAATAACACAGACACTAGAACACCAGATATCACAGATACTAGAGCACCAGATAATACAGACACTAGAACACCAGATAACACAGATACTAGAACACCAGATAATACAGACACTAGAACACCAGATAACCCAGATACTAGAACACCAGATAACACAGATACTAGAGCACCAGATAATACAGACACTAGAACACCAGATAACACAGATACTAGAACACCAGATAATACAGACACTAGAGCACCAGATAACACAGACACTAGAACACCAGATAACACAGACACTAGAACACCAAATAACACAGATAATAGAGCACCAGATAATACAGACACTAGAACACCAGATAACACAGATACTAGAACACCAGATAATACAGACACTAGAGCACCAGATAACACAGACACTAGAACACCAGATAACACAGACACTAGAACACCAGATAATACAGATACTAGAACACCAAATAACACAGACACTAGAACACCAGATAACACAGACACTAGAACACCAGATAATACAGACACTAGAACACCAGATAACACAGATACTAGAACACCAGATAACACAGACACTAGAACACCAAATAACACAGACACTAGAACACCAGATATCACAGATACTAGAGCACCAGATAATACAGACACTAGAACACCAGATAACACAGATACTAGAACACCAGATAATACAGACACTAGAACACCAGATAACCCAGATACTAGAACACCAGATAACACAGATACTAGAGCACCAGATAATACAGACACTAGAACACCAGATAACACAGATACTAGAACACCAGATAATACAGACACTAGAGCACCAGATAACACAGACACTAGAACACCAGATAACACAGACACTAGAACACCAAATAACACAGATAATAGAGCACCAGATAATACAGACACTAGAACACCAGATAACACAGATACTAGAACACCAGATAATACAGACACTAGAGCACCAGATAACACAGACACTAGAACACCAGATAATACAGATACTACAGCACCAGATAACACAGATACTAGAGCACCAGATAACACAGATACTAGAACACCAGATAATACAGATACTAGAGCACCAGATTATACAGACACTAGAGCACCAGATAACACAGATTCTAGAACACCAGATAACACAGATACTAGAACACCAGATAATACAGATAGTAGAACACCAGATAATACAGACACTAGAACACCAGATAACACAGACACTAGAACACCAGATAATACAGATACTAGAACACCAGATAATACAGACACTAGAGCACCAGATAACACAGATACTAGAACACCAGATAACACAGACACTAGAACACCAGATAACACAGACACTAGAACACCAGATAACACAGACACTAGAGCACCAGATAACACAGATACTAGAACACCAGATAATACAGATAGTAGATCACCAGATAACAGAGACACTAGAGTACCAGATAACACAGATACTAGAACACCAGATAACACAGATACTAGAACACCCGATAATACAGACACTAGAACACCAGATAACACAGATACTAGAACACCAGATAACACAGATACTAGAACACCCGATAATACAGACACTAGAACACCAGATAACACAGATACTAGAACACCAGATAACACAGATACTAGAACACCAGATAACACAGATACTAGAACACCAGATAATACAGATAGTAGAACACCAGATAATACAGACACTAGAGCACCAGATAATACAGATATTAGAACACCAGATAACACAGACACTAGAACACCAGATAACACAGACACTAGAGCACCAGATAACACAGATACTAGAACACCAGATAATACAGATAGTAGAACACCAGATAATACAGACACTAGAGTACCAGATAACACAGATACTAGAACACCAGATAACACAGATACTAGAACACCCGATAATACAGACACTAGAACACCAGATAACACAGATACTAGAACACCAGATAACACAGATACTAGAACACCAGATAATACAGATAGTAGAACACCAGATAATACAGACACTAGAACACCAGATAACACAGACACTAGAACACCAGATAACACAGATACTAGAACACCAGATAATACAGACACTAGAACACCAGATAATACAGACACTAGAACACCAGATAACACAGATACTAGAACACCAGATAACACAGATACTAGAACACCAGATAATACAGACACTAGAACACCAGATAATACAGACACTAGAACACCAGATAACACAGATACTAGAACACCAGATAATACAGACACTAGAACACCAGATAACACAGATACTAGAACACCAGATAACACAGATACTAGAACACCAGATAATACAGACACTAGAGTACCAGATAACACAGATACTAGAACACCAGATAACACAGATACTAGAACACCAGATAACACAGATACTAGAACACCAGATAACACAGATACTACAGCACCAGATAACACAGATACTAGAACACCAGATAATACAGACACTAGAGTACCAGATAACACAGATACTAGAACACCAGATAACACAGATACTAGAACACCAGATAATACAGACACTAGAACACCAGATAACACAGATACTAGAACACCAGATAATACAGACACTAGAGCACCAGATAACACAGACACTAGAGCACCAGATAACACAGATACTAGAAAACCAGATAACACAGACACTAGAACACCAGATGACACAGATACTAGAACACCAGATAACACAGATACTAGAACACCAGATAATACAGACACTAGAACACCAGATAACACAGATACTAGAACACCAGATAACACAGATACTAGAACACCAGATAATACAAACACTAGAACACCAGATAACACAGATACTAGAACACCAGATAACACAGACACTAGAACACCAGATAATACAGACACTAGAACACCAGATAATACAGACACTAGAGCAGCAGATAACACAGATACTAGAAAACCAGATAACAGAGACACTAGAACACCAGATAATACAGATACTAGAACACCAGATAACACAGACACTAGAACACCAGATAACACAGACACTAGAACACCAGATAACACAGACACTAGAACACCAGATAACACAGACACTAGAACACCAGATAATACAGACACTAGAGCAGCAGATAACACAGATACTAGAAAACCAGATAACAGAGACACTAGAACACCAGATAACACAGACACTAGAGCACCAGATAACACAGACACTAGAACACCAGATAACACAGATACTAGAACACCAGATAACACAGATACTAGAACACCAGATAATACAGATACTAGAACACCAGATAATACAGACACTAGAGCACCAGATAACACAGATAATAGAAAACCAGATAACAGAGACACCAGAGCACCACATAATACAGATACCAGAACACCAGATAATACAGACACTAGAGCACCAGATAACACAGATACTAGAACGCCAGATAACACAGACACTAGAACACCAGATAATACAGATACTAGAACGCCAGATAACACAGACACTAGAACACCAGATAATACAGATACCAGAACACCAGATAACACAGACACTAGAAACCAGATAACAGAGACACTAGAACACCAGATAACACAGACACTAGAACACCAGAAAACACAGATACTAGAACTCCTGATAACATAGATCCAACAGTACCAGATAACACTGTGTGACAGATCCATCTGTATAGTATAAGTATTAAACGTGTATGTACCCCTAGACATGGATATATCCCTTACAATGTCCCCCCATGCATGATGTTTATACTCATTTTAATACAGACACTAGAACCCCTGATAATACAGACACTAGAGCACCAGATAACACAGACACTAGAACTAATATCTAGCAGGAATCCTATGGATAGAAGATTTGGTCCTAAGATCATCCCAAAAAGTTCCAACAGAGACGAAATTGCACGAATGATGATGACTATAGATCTCAAGCTAAAGAATTATGTCATTGTTTCAAACAAAGAGGGTACTCACACAATATCCTCAAAAAGGCATTCAATAAAGTCCAAACAAGGACAAGAAGTGAGTTACTGCAGAGTCCAGTACAGATGGATCCACACAGGATGTGAACAGAATAATCGGAACATTCAACCCTTTACATAAAGAGATCACTTAAATCTTTCAAAAACATTGGCATATCCTAACATCTGATAAAGATTTAGAAAAAGTAATTCCTATTAGACCTGCTATTACGTACAGAAGAGTGCCGACTTTGAGAAATAAACTGGTTCATAGCCATTATGTCTCTCCAACGCAGTCCGGCAGTACATGGCTAACGAAACGGACATCAGGTTCAATGTCATGTAAGAAATGTAAAGATTGTAAACATTTGACTGTTACTAAAAAGATTCTCAGATGCCATTGGTACAAAGGAATATGAGATTAGCAATTTCATCAACTGCCGAACTACAGCAGTCATTTATTTCATCAAGTGCAAATGTGGACTCCAGTATGTAGGAAAAACTAGCCGTCAGTTGAGATGTTGCGTACTGGAACACATTCATTTAATAAACAATCACCTGGAAGTACCAGTGGGGAGACCATGTTAACCAACTACATAATGGGGACATCATGTGTTTACACTTTTGTGGTACAGAGAAAATGAAATTCTCAAAACGCAGAGGGGACACTGATCGACTACTACTTAAAAAAAAGGCCAAATGGATTTTTTTTTTTTGAATAGCTTGTCCCCTTATGGCCTTAATGAAGGCTTCACCTATAACGCAATGATATGATCTATTTGGTGACCCTCCTGTATTCTAAAAAGCAACCCCTCTCAGTAAAATCTACATTTTCACATATGTCTTATAATTAGTTTACCCTCTTAGAATGAATCTTTAGACCAATACTCCTTGGTATGAGGCCCTTTTCAAGGACCATTCTTTTCTGAAATAGAATCTTTACTCAACTATAAGTATAGGATTATAAATAATTCTCATTAAATATTTAAATTATATTAAGGGAGGTACAGGTATTTTTACTAATATGTATTAGATATCAATTATAGTTCTCATTAGCTCATTAACTTTTTATTTTAATCAATACCTAGTATTAGAATTGGGTCTTTATGCATGGTTCACGTAATAAAATGATTATGTAGTAATTTAATAATTAATAGTGGTTATACTCTATTAGATTAATTCAGTCCTGTCTATATTTGCATTCTGCTAAAACTATTTGTTATACTATAGAGGATTCCCCTAATTAGTGACATGCAATGATGTCAGAAAATAGTAGGGGATTTTGCCTTTAAATTTATGGCGTGAATCAGCGCTACTTAGCATCCTTGAAAAATTGCGAGGAGTCGCGGGGAAGAACGCGTCGGAGTAGCGATAGAGGGACCCTGGCACTTATTCCAACCAACATATAGCCTATTAACATCAGTAGGGACGTAGCAGACACGATCGTCCAACGGAGGCTGCTGGGATCTCTGCACACATTACATAGTTACATAGTATTTAAGGTTGAATAAAAACTGTTAGTCCATCAAGTTCAACCTCTTTAGATCTCTTCTGATCCTTTTATTATCTGGACTATCACATATATAGTTGTGGATCTTTGCAATGTTGCGACCTTTGCAAAGCGAGTCGAGCCATTGACGCATGCATGTTGGTCACGCTTTTGCGACCCTCGCAAAGCGAGGCGAGCTGTCGACATACAGGGTACAGTCCTAGTCAGATCCTAGCTCTAGCTAGCCCCCCCCTTATCCTATTCTTTGGGTGCCCAGTGTCCCAGAGAAATCAGCCCAGACACAACTTATAAGGAGACTCCATGACATTAATATGTATAGATTACTGAAACTGGGCTGTGGAAGGTTTAGGGGTAATGTGACAAGAGGTAGTAGATTAGTGGCACAGTCTCCCAGTAGATGTGATAGGGACAAACACTCATAAAGAATTCAAGCATGCCGGAGATAAGCGCAAGACTATCCTGAAGGCTTCATTAAGCCAGGCTTACCTGATCAGACCATCTCTGGCAGGCTGCACTCACATCCAGGTAAGACTGAGCCTTCCACACGGTGATCTGAGCCCAGCCCCCTGCCCCCACACCCCTCCCCCTGACACTACCTCCATGTATTACTCAGTACTACACTTAAATTTAGATGCTTATTTGAATAAAGCCACCTCTGGGAGCAGCCTGGGGCTTCCCCGATACCTCCATGCACAGTAAGGTCTGGGCAGGGTAGGCGGGGGACTCGGGAGGGGGGGGGGGGATTTATCACAACCCTCAGGATCACCATTATCAATACCTTTAAATTGCCAGTTATATGTGCAAACTTTATATTAGATTGTAATCTCTTTAGATCAGCATCTCCCAGTCTATAAGCTTCCTATCATTGTACCACTTTTAGTAAGGTCTCTAAAGACCTTATTATACCCCACGTTGAGGCATTATCTCCCTTTGTTGTTGATTATAGTCGTTCAGTCGTGCCTGACTCTCCGTGACACTATGCACAACAGCACGCCAGGCACATTTGTCAGCCATTATCTCCCTTTACACCCCAC
>CM050172.1:102078823-102101323 GCA_027410445.1 Discoglossus pictus | reverse complement strand
AATATGCTGCCCTAGGCCTGGGCCTTGTGGGTCTAGGCAGAAACATGGCCCTGTTCCTTCTGAGAATTTCACTAAATCCTTAATGGTAATGACTTCAGTGGAATCTGCAGGGAGATGATTGAATCATTAACTGACCACTCATGCCCTAATAACATAAGTGAATAATACCTGAGTTAATCATCTTTTTGTCTGCTATATTCTCATGCAAAAGAGTGGTTCACAAATACTAATGAGTCATTTTGATGTGCTAAAATGACTGCTCGCTTGTCTCCGTAGTGGTTAAACAATGCCCCTTAAGGTTGTCATGCTGTTAGACCCAATACAACACTTTTATTATAAAGCATTTAAATGGCTAGTACAATGTATAGGCCGTTTTTAATACTTTTTAAGCTGAATCCAACTTCCCGTCAGAGTGATAGGCTATTACATTGTGCCTAGAGCCGGGGTCAGACAAGTTCCTGGATACCCCGGCCAGGTGCAGCGCTCTGGATGACTGCACCGCGGTTGCGCAGGTTTCACATTAGAGACGACTCTAGAAATAGCAGCTGGGAATTCGTGACTCTTGTTTTGAGGGAGGAAATGAAAATTCGCTGAAGCGGAGCCGTGACTCTGAGCTTCCTGTGTGCTGGGGACGAAACTGGCGCAAAATTGGGGGGAGCGATCACCCCACCCAAATGCTAAGCTCCACTGGTCGGTACTAGGGTCCCCTTTATTTCCCCCTCGTTTTTGGAGTTTCCCAAGAGATATTTATACTGTAAACATGTGTAGATATGTCTGTCAATCAGCCTTTCTGATCCTTCACTTAACTACTCCTGGTGGGGTTGCACATGCTCAGAGTATTTGAAGCGACATGTTGGATATGTTCTGAGTCGCCATCCATTGCTACAATAATTAGGTGAATATTCAAACCTCTAGGAAATAAATAATGAATTTTCCAAACCTCTACATGGGTTTATGGGAAGACCTTTACATCTGGGAAAATAACCCATTGTCACATGGTTGCGCCTCATTGATGATATAATTATCATATGGGATTATAATGCTAAGGGAAATAAAGAAGAGTTAATGCTAACACCATGAACCTGAGCTTTACCATGAGCACAGAAGACCAGTCCAGTTCATTTCTAGAAAACAAAGAAGCAATTTGCATATATGATATTGCTACAAAATAGAAGCGCTCTATATTTTACCTCCTGTGTATACATATATATGTATGAACTATATTCGATGTGTTTACATACAGTTCCTCTAGAGAGATGCACAAATGGAAATTGGAGTGAATATCCGTCCATACAAGTCCAAAACCACAATAATAGAGATGCCAGAGGTGTGCAGCTTCTTCACAGGACACCGTTCCCACCGTGTCCAAGTAAGTGGTAAAGATAAAAAGAGGGGTAGGGGAAAGACAGCGCGCCACCTCCTAGTGCAACATGAGTGTATAATCACGTCAAAACAACAGTCATATATTGTTTCACTCACATGTGGTGACCCCAAGGTTATGAGGTATCTGTATGGTTTAAACAGGATAGCTCTGGAAGTACCCAATGTCCAATCCTTAGATCTCCATCCGTAGCTCAGGATACGATCCAGATGGTTTTATAGCAGGTACAGTTGGATCACCAATGCTATTTGGTACACTATTATATAGTGTCTATAGAATAAAATGTGATTCCAACTCCTTATGTCTACTATAGGAGACAATTGAAACACACTAATACAAACAATAGTGTGTTTATCATGTGTTTATTGCACCATATAACCCTCAATAAATTCCATATATGGCCAATAGAGATAGGCACATTAAAAAGAATAAAATCAACGATCTAAAAACATAAAAAATATCAAACGCGTTTCGCCCAAAGGCTTCCTCAGTGATATAAAAACATAAACAGTGTAAAAACATGTGTATAAGTACTGCTCATCAGCACTTACCAACATAATTTTTTTTGAAAAGAAATGAAGATATCATTGTGTCTACACTAAGCCTACTGACACAAATGGATATCTTCACGTGACGAGTGGCCATGATAAAAGATGGAGAAAAAACATTCCATATGGACAATCCCTAGGAGTTAGACGGAATTGTACAAATCAAGAAGATTTTGAAGAGAATCGGATGATGGACAAGTTTAACGCCAATAGCTATCCCAAATTTATGATACTAGAGGCGATAGACCAATAGAATGGACCTATTACTGAAAAAGAAGAATCAAGGCCAGAATGGGCATCACAAAAGCCTCCAAGACGGATGCAGTTTCTTAACTCAATATAATCAGGCAGCAAAGAAGATCTCATGTGCCATTAACAAACATTGGCACAACCTCCAAGAGGATGAGACTATGAGAGATGTGATTCCAGAAAAACCTATGATAATGTGTGAAACTAAATGGATACTGTACGTTAGGCACATTGGAACCATTGGGAATAAACAAAGACATTGACCTTGCTGCATTTATAGAGATTTTTATTTGGCCCAATTATGTAATATATGATCTTTTTATCCATTTATATTCTTGATTATGGTCTAGTTCAGCTTTTATACTGGCAGATTATGTTATGGTGTTCATTGAAAGATACTACTAAATAGTTTTTGAGGATTACATTAAAAGATACACTTTAGGCACGTGAAATCTAACATGATAGATAGACTGATAATGCCTTTAGACTTCTAATATAATATATAGGATGAGTCTAATATTAATGTTTAATATTTAATCCCTCTAGCAGTATCTTTAAATCCTCTACGAGATAGAGGTAGTCATTTTAGTTTGTGTGTGCTTTTAGGGTATATTATATACATTCCCTTTATTTATATATGCTTCTCTCATTTTGTTAATTTTATTTGAATGTGTTTTTTATTTATTTATTTACTAATGATATTATTTGGAGAGGACAATATACAAATTATTTTTATTATTATTGTATTTTTTTTAGAATTGATACAAATGAATATGGGTGTGCATACTTATATTTATATTTACATTTGTGTACATATAATCTTATTTAACAGATTCAATATTTATATATACATTTTATTCTCCAGCTCTTAAATTTATATAAGCCCAGATTTAGTTATTTTTGTTTTACACTAGCGACTTACAATAAAATTTGAAGGCTGGCAATGCTGTTTGCCACACAATGCAAGTGTCTTCCCCCTCTAACTCGCGAGCCTCGAAATGAGTGCTTTCGGCGCTCATTGCAAGCCTCTCCACATTCTCTGACCCTTTGTCTGTTTCCCCACTCTACCTTCCATGTGTCTGATATCCCCTCTCACCCTCCCTCCTCTCCCTGCCCTGTGTTTTTCCCCCCTTATGTCCCTCCCCTGTGTCTCTTTCCCCCCTTATGTCACTCCCCTGTGTCTCTTTCCCCCCTTATGTCACTCCCCTGTGTCTCTTTCCACCCTCTCCATCTCCCTCCCCTGTATCTCTTTTCCCCCTCTCTCACCCCTGTGTCTCTTTCCACCCTCTCCCTCCCCTGTGTCTCTTTCCACCCTCTCCCTCCCCTGTGTCTCTTTTCCCCCTCTCTCACCCCTGTGTCTCTTTCCACCCTCTCCCTCCCCTGTGTCTCTTTTCCCCCTCTCTCACCCCTGTATCTCTTTCCACCCTCTCCCTCCCCTGTGTCTCTTTCCACCCTCTCCCTCCCCTGTGTCTCTTTCCACCCTCTCCCTCCCCTGTGTCTCTTTTCCCCCTCTCTCACCCCTGTGTCTCTTTCCACCCTCTCCCTCCCCTGTGTCTATTTTTCCCCTCTCTCACCCCTGTGTCTCTTTCCACCCTCTCCCTCCCCTGTGTCTCTTTTTCCCCTCTCTCACCCCTGTGTCTCTTTCCACCCTCTCCCTCCCCTGTGTCTCTTTTTCCCCTCTCTCACCCCTGTGTCTCTTTCCACCCTCTCCCTCCCCTGTGTCTCTTTCCACCCTCTCCCTCCCCTGTGTCTCTTTCCACCCTCTCCCTCCCCTGTGTCTCTTTTCCCCCTCTCTCACCCCTGTGTCTCTTTCCACCCTCTCCCTCCCCTGTGTCTCTCTTTCCCCTCTCTCACCCCTGTGTCTCTTTCCACCCTCTCCCTCCCCTGTGTCTCTTTTTCCCCTCTCTCACCCCTGTGTCTCTTTCCATCCTCTCCCTCCCCTGTGTCTCTTTTTCCCCTCTCTCACCCCTGTGTCTCTTTCCACCCTCTCCCTCCCCTGTGTCTCTTTTTCCTCTCTCCCTCCTCTGTGTCTCTTTCCACCCTCTCCCTCCCCTGTGTCTCTTTTCCCCCTCTCCCTCCCCTGTGTCTCTTTCCACCCTCTCCCTCCTCTGTGTCTTTCTCCTCTCGCTCTCTGCTAAGTCTTGCGTGCCTCGTGTTTATTGGCTAAGTATTACAGGCTTTAGCCTCCTTTTTCATCCTTTTTGAAAAAATGTACGTCTTTACATCCGCCATTTTTTTCCTCACTTAGCCGATTCTCAAACTCCCAAAAAACGCCCAATTAAGCCTCAAATTAACTTGCAACCTCACTCACAGGCTCCCGACCCACCCCCTGTGCTGTGTTTGAGGTTGTCAGTTAATTTTGTAATTAATTGGTGTCTTTCGGCGGTGTTCTGAAGGCTTCCGAGTTACGGGCTTAAAAAAAATATCGTCCGTTAAAGCCGTAATTTTTTCAAAGTCTTGCCTGCCTTGCGATCAGCACCAAAGTCCTACGGCCTTCGGCGCTGATCTTGGGCATAGCCATGAGAGCCTTCTGCGCTCATGTGGAGCCTGTTTCAAAGTCTTGCGGGCCTTGCGATGAGCGCCTGTGACCTTTGGCATGGAGGTCTCCAGGGTCCAGCGGACACATCAAAATCATTTTTTTTTCAAACTAAAAAACAGTGTAATGATTTTTCATTGCTTTAATTATAGTTTAAATTTTCACAAATATGTTTTTCATAGTATAGGTGTCCTTTAAACAGTGGAAATATAAAGAAAGGTGCAATTCCTGGATGGGTTCCACCTTGGTTGAGGCAGAGGAGACAGAAGTAACAGACAGCGACACCTACTGGTGGGAGGTGTAAACTGGGACCTTATGACCTTGGCAGTGAGGAAAGCTGTATACCCCTCCCACTGGGCTGTCAGATGCTGTCTTGTGTTAAGGTGGATTACTGGAGTTAGCAGCATACAGTATATATTAACAATGATATAGAGAGTTATACAGAAGCTGGAGGTGTGTGTGTGGCGGGGGGATACAGCTTTCCACACTCCCCAACCGTGCGCGCACACGTGTTCTATCGGTTCTGACACTTACATATTTAATGACATTACAGATCTATCCAAAGTGGAACTTTTATTATATTTGGCAAAAGCATCTAAAAAATTACTTGCAGAGAGCTGGGGAATTTTTCAGATAATAAGGATAAAAAAAACAGACTTTCAAGCTGAATTATTATTTATAAATTTTTATTTTTGATAGCAACCAAATCTATTTATTTACATCCGTATTTCTGGGATTACTCGGACCTTTGTTGTTTCTCTTTAAGGTCATTAAAAATAGATACTTTAAATACTTAGAGAGCCATAAAAACAGAGACCTTGCGAGTTCATTGGCAGGGACTTTGGATGTCCTTGGTATCACAATCATTATTACTGATAAGATAAAGAGCTATAAAGATAGTGACATAAAACATATCAGGCGAGATCCACACGTAACAAATACACGCACAGCGCATAACATCTTGTATCTTACACACAAACACCTGGACCGCCAAAAAGTGAGCAGTCATATCATTTCAATGTAAGTTTTAGTTTCTGTTTCACTATTTTTTTTTTTAAATATCTAAAAAACAATAGCGTGTATCTACAGAGTGTGTACATGTGTGTGCGTGTGTGTGCGCTTGTATTGTATGTGTTATTCATGTGTGGTATATTGTGTGTGTTTAGTACATAGTGTTTGTATACAGGGTGTATAGTGTGTGTTTATACCATCTTTGTGTACAGTGTATGTGTGCAGTGTGTTAAGTTTGTGTATGTATATTGTGTGTATATTCTGTATATTTGTTTATACAAAAAGTGTTTGTTGTATATATTGTTTGGATACATTGTATCTATTTCTTAATGTTATGTGTGTATATAGTGTATAATTATAGTGTTCGGTGTGTGTATATAGTGTGTAATCACGCAGTGTGTGTAGTGTGTGCTTATAAAGTATTTCTATAAAGTCAGTGTATAGTAGATTGTGTGTATGTATAATATGAGCATTTCTTATAATGTATTTGTGTTTGTATAGAGTATGTGTGCAATGTCTGCTATGCATTGTGTGTGTGTATTGTGTGTAGATATTATGTGTATGTGTTTGTATACAGTAGTGTTTGTACAGTGTGTGCATGGGGTGTGTATAATATACAATATACAGTATAATATTGTGTATTCTGTATGTGTATAATACATGTATACAGTGCGGGTATCATGTGTGTGCACAGTGTGTATATACAATGTGTGTGCGTATTTATGTGTATTTATGTGCGCACTATCCGTGTATATATTGTGTTTAGTATGTTTGTGTATACAGTGGGTGTAACGTGTATATGTAACTTTATATACCATGTGCCTGCGGGTAGCGCTGCCCTTTGTCCCCTATCCGTGTGCGTGATCTACATATACATATTATATTGATGTGATGCAGCACAACACCAGGGCGTGGATATTATACTCAGTGGTGGAGTTACTGCTGGTGCAGCAGGTGCAAAGCACCAGGGCCCACAACAGACTACTCTGAGAGTCTCTTTATTTCTAAATAGACAGGAAGATACATATTTAATAGAAATGTGCTCTGGTACCCTTATGGTGTACTGACCACCAATAGATTTTTGCACCTACCCATATATATAAGTTGCAAGCGAGGGGCCCACAAGTTAATCCCCCATGGGCCTCCATTCTCTAGCTTTGTTATACGGTGTAATATAAAATATATTATACCAATGTAATCTATGAATATAATTTTTTTTTAGAGAAAATCTGAATTTTTTAAGACCTATGTATAGAATATCCCATCTTGTCTGTTTTCATGACGTCCTGGTAGCTGGAGACTGAGTGTGTGTGTTTTTATCTATCAGTAGAGCATGGAGTGGGGAGGAGAGAGGAAGCAGAGTAGAAGAGGATTTGTCATCCCATTAAATCATATTAACATTTTACACTAACCCCATTACCCTACACATAAAACAGCTTGAAACAATAACTGCCAGGCATGCTCCTAAAAATATAAACACCCCTCTGACAAACTTCACCGAAGTATCATGAATGCCTCCATGGACCAACAGAGACCTCACAATATGTCTTTCCGTTGCACAGTGGTAGTTTAACGGTGTACTCTCTGCTCTTTTTTTAGCCTCATTTGCATGTCACCTCCCAGAATTATTAGCGTTGGTGTTCACCGAGAAATTTTCTGGGAAAACATATCTTGTGATCTTCTTGAGACATATAGATTTGCTCATAATTGTTTTCTTTCTTTAAAGCCGTTTTTGGGCGCCCACCAAGGATTAGCTGAAATGGCTACCCTTATTGTTACCCCAGAAGTGGGTCTGGCAGATGACCATGTACAGATCAAGGCCTCAGGTCTCCGGCCTCTCCGGCCAGTGACAGTTCGCTTGACCCTTGAGGATGATAAGGGGGAGCTTTTCCAGTCTCGTGCTTTTTTCAAAGCCAACGCCCAAGGAGAAGTCAACTTGGACACAGATACCGCATTGGGAGGGACCTATCGTGGGGTGCAACCAATGGGGCTAGTTTGGTCTCTAAAGCCACTCAAAGCGTTCCAGAGGCCGGTGAAGCGAGATATTAAGGGCCGTCCATTCAGATACACAGTAGACTTGTTTGAGTCGTTGCAGTTGGGACTAACGGCTGATGCCAAACCCAACATCACCAAAACATTCGAGAGATGGTTTGCAGCTCCTGACATAGAAAGAACTCCGATCAAAGATGGAAGAATTCGGGGGACATTATTCTGTCCTCCAGGTATGTGAGATCATGTCTAACACTAACCTGAGCAGCATCACTGGTCAGCACTTGTGGGGGATGCGGTTTCTGAATTAGAATTATATTACGACCACAAATGGAGTCCACACCTTCTCTATTTTGTATGAAATAACAAAAAATGGAGAGGTTAAACTGTCTTAAGTGTTTTATTATAATAATATTAGTGAAGAGATGGTGGCAATCGTGGGCTACATAAATCAGCTGATGGGCCACATATGGTCAGCGAGCAACCAGTTGGACGGCATTGAGCAGTCTTATAAACAAGAGTGGAGGGGGGCTTGTTCTAAACTTGAGCTCTTGGTATTTGACATCTGCCCATACCAACATGTAAGTGTCCTTCACCAAAGTCATAAAGTCCTCCAGTGACCAGCAGTCTTATAAACTTTGTTATCTCTAATTAAATACTAGCTTTATGATACCCCCACCCCCAACTCATTATGTGCTATCTCTCTCTCTCTTACAGGACAAGGCCCATTTCCCGGAATCATTGACCTATTTGGTGGAGCCGGAGGGCTGGTGGAATACCGAGCCAGTCTTCTGGCCAGTCGTGGGTTTGTAGTTCTGGCACTGGCCTATGTGGCATATGATGACCTTCCAAGGTCATTCCAAAAACTGGAACTTGAATATTTTGAGGAAGCTGCAGATCTGCTCCTGAGGCATCCGAAGGTATTTATTATATTGTATTTTATTTTATTATATTATATTTTTTATTTTATTTTATTTTATTAAGTTTATTCAATTGCTACAAATTCCACATTATTGTTAAGTGACCTTCCACCAATCATGTCACGTTCAATTTAGAACACTCACCTTGTTTAGAGATCACTCTGCTCTTGTTCTAACTCTTGCTATTATTGTATCTTCCAGTATGGTATCTCTTCTTATCCAAAAACCTTCTAAAAAAAAAAAAAGAGAAAAGAATAAAGAAACCACGCAAAACCAATAGTGTAATATGATAGATGTATTTCGGATTAGAAAAAGTCTGGATTTTTACATTTATGAAAAGGCACATAGAAAAGTCTTTATTTGAACCTACTGTGTTGATAACAACACCACAACCAGGGAAGCATAGAGCTAGAATGACCTCAACGTGTTCCACCTCTGTAGAGCTTCATCAGGAGTCTTATCATATAGTCTTATTGATATGTATTAATGTTTGCTAAAAACATTATGGACCCCATTCAATTGACCGAATTTGAGATTCGGAGGCCCGTAAGTAAGCTCGCAGGCAAATTTGCTATTCAATTGGAGTTGGATCGGGTTACGAATTACGAGCTTGAAAAGATGGAGTCCATCAAACTCATAACTTACAGCTTCCAGAAGCCTTTGATGTGTCACATTCTCAGGGCTAATCGCAAATCGCTATTCAATTGCTCCAATTCCCCAAGCTTTCAAACATATCCATACTCGTAAACCGCAAATGGTGGAGAGGACCTGCAAAGGGGTTAAACACCAATTTGCAGCACTGTAGATGCAAATAAGAAAGTAATCCTGCGCTGTAAATCGATGACAGACATTAGAATTCATTGAACAACAGTCTCAAGCCCGCCAAACTGCAGGAAATTAAATTTATATTTATGTGTCATTTTGGGGTTAAATTAATCTCGGGTATCAATGAGTTAATACATATCAGGCCATCCACATGGACTAGAACACTATTGACATTCATTTTCATAATGCTTCATTTTCAAAGTTCAGCGAGTCTGATCGCATATCGGACCTTGATTAATTGACATGTAACCTCCATGTTTTACTGCCGAATCAAAATGGCGGGTTATGGGCTTGGTGAATTGATACTGTTCCTGCCCACAACTGCTCCGAACCAGTGCATGGTTTACGAAGCTGGCTTCAAGAACGCAACCCCCGACCTGGAGCAATTGAATAGCCTCGCAAACGAAGACCAATGGGCGCCCGAAACTCAATCGCAGACATGCAGCTGTCTGCAATCGAGTTACGGGCTTGGAATTGAATGAGGCCCTATGTCTCATAAAACAAAAAGGCTTATAATTACAATATTAGTTTGCAATTGTGTAAAGGATCACTGTAGTGCTCATACCTCAGGGTTTCATTTATTGATTTAATAATTATTTATACATAAAATAAATATTTGAACTAATAAATCCAATATAGCTTTTAAACTTACATTTGAACATCTGCATTGGAATCTCCAGCCCTTATAATTATGTGCCTAGTAGGTGGGAGTAGATCTGCCCAGGAGGTTATCCTAATAACTTCCTACAGACCAGTCTCTACCTTCTTGATAGCTGTAAGCCTGAAGGGGGTGCTTATCAGACGATCAATGGAGGGAGGAGCCGAGTGAGGATGGAAGGGGTGTAGAGGAGGGAGTTTCCTTGTTTCCTTGTTTCTTTTAGACAAAGGTCATATCCAAAATTGAGTATTTCTCTGTTAAAAAACTAGGGATAATTTAATGAGTTTGATAAATTACTCTTTCCTTATTTTGCGTGCCTGCCTCCTCCGACCACACTTTATTTTTGCCTTCTAGTTGTTTGTTATCTAGAACAGACATTGTAGTTATGTCCGTGTCCAAGGCCAAGAAATGTCAGGTCTATCACCTTAGATTGAAAAAACAAAACAATTAACGTCCACAGAAAAACAAAGAGAGGTAGAAGGAGGCAAGAAAAACACAGGGCAGTTATCAATATCTTACTTCTCTTTTTTTACCCAAAGTTTACTCAATTTTGTGTAAAAAAAATCAACATTCGTTGGTGACAAGAACAGAAGGGAGCCATCTAGTGGCTAGAGATGGGATTGAAGGCCTTTATTCATCATAGGGTGTCCATAGGACGTATAACCTCACTCCTTATGATGTCTTTGTGAATAAAACAAATAAATCCAGGAAAGAAAATAAACAAATTTATAGTATTTAAAATGTGAGCTCTGAAACACTACAATAAAGATGTTTCCTAATAACAAATGTAAGTTATGATATGTTAGACCACTGTAGAGGAAGTTTATATGAAATGATAAACTCCACCTGAGTTGGATGGGAGGAAACTTATTCATTTAGAAACTGGACAATGTTGCATAAAATTATATGCACATGAGGGCAGATAGGGGCACTGAGATGGGCAAGGAGAAACAGATGGGTTTTCAGAGTGTGAGACAGATTTTCTAGAAATTGGTCCGTGTTTGAGTTCCTTGTGTTGGATGCCTCTTGAGTATCACTTCCTGGCATTGGCGATCCCTAGTGTTTGTGTTCCCCATGTTACATACCCCCTGTATCTTAGTTCCCTTGTTTTTGAATTGCTTGTTGGGGACCCTTTGTGTACGAGTTTGTGGTGTTGGAGTCTTCTTGTGTGTCAGATTCTAGTGTTGGAGATCTCATGTGTCGGAGACCCCAATTTTGGAGACCCCTTGTGCTTGATTTCTCTGATACAGGCCCCTTGCGTTAGAAATATGTATCAGAGTTGATAAATTGTATGTGAGGTTACAAGCTAATTAAACGTTGTATTTATGTGCTGGCAAGCTGTTGTGTTGGGTGTTGGTCTCACATCAGAATTGATTACATTTAATTTAATTTATCAAGTCGGTCAATTCACTCAATAATGGTATAAGACAGTGTTGTTGATTGTGTAATACAAGATTATATATGTTGAATATAGCAAAGTATGGTTGGTTGTGTGGATGTTTTAATAACTGATCTTTGTAACAGAGCTAAACAGTTACATTATTGAGTAAAGGCAATCAGTCTGTTTTAGGAGATGTGGGCACAGACTAAAATATTGATTAACATCTCCAGTCCGGAATATAGATGCTAATTAGTCTGGGTTTGTGACGCATTGTGATATACAGGGCTAAGTTTAACTTTACTACAAACTAAATAGTTAATACCATTTTATACATTACCTATGTATGGAATTTCAGGATGACACTTGTTACTGCAGAATCCCTTCTCACAGAAGTCCCTCTTTGTGTAATTGGATTGTTTAGAGAGAGTTGAGATAGAATAGAATTTGATATAGTAATGTATCTTAAATAAGGTTTGAAGGGGGCATAAGTTTATGCCAAGAATGACAGTCAGTTTGTTCTCAGAACAGGACTGTCATATAAGATTGAAAAATAGTATACAGTAAAGCTCAGGGAAAGACCCAAGAACTGGAAAAGCAGCAAAAGACCAAAGACAAAAGCCCAGAATATTCTCTCACTGCTTTTGATAAATTCTTTCTGTCCCCTATCACAAGGGTGGTTTTCACCAATGACAATCAGCCACTCCCCTCTTTATGTATAGGAATATTTTTATAATAAATTTATAAATATATTGTGAATGTCTGCTTCTAACCACATGGGAGCACTCTAGTTGTATTAAAACGTTATGACTTCGACATTAATTACGTGCCAAATTTATTTCTGGTAAATAGGATACACCATTGTACTCTAATCTTACACCTGTACAATAATAGACTTGGAGGAACAGTGGAACATTGAAGAAAGAAGTATATTTCAGAAAATACTATGTTTCATTTTGACTTTCTTACCCAAGAGAAAAATATTTGCAAACTCAGACATTTAATTTGAACAAAGAGAAACATGATTTAGTCCCTTCACAAGTTAAAGAGGCATACTGTGTTTGTGTATAATTACAATGGTAATTTGTAAGTGCTATGGACCACCATATAATGTAAATAATAGATGGGTGTGGTATCCTTTTACCCTCAAAATGCACGACAGACCCCTGTGTTGGAGACTCCTGTGTTGGAGACATTTATATTGGAAACCCATTGTGTTTGAGTTCACTATGAAACAGATATTTTAGATTATTTATGTTTGAATTTTCATGTATTTAAATTCCTTGTCTTGGAACCCCAGTGTGTTCGAGATTCCTATGTTGGAGAACCCTATTTGCTTGAGTTCCCTATGATACAGGACCCTTGTGCTTTAGTTTTCTAGTGTTTGGGTTTCCTTGTGTTTAAGTTCCTTGTCTTGGAACCTCCATGTGCTTATTTTCCCTAAGTTACAGGTCTCTTGAATCTGAGTTTTCTATGTTGAAGACTCCTTGAGTTGGACCACTAGTAATGGATCCCCTGTCTTTGAGCACCATTATGCTTATGTCTCATTGTGATGAAACTCTTTTGTGTTGTAGCCCCCCATGTTGGAAAACTTTTGTTATGGAGACTACTGTTTGTGTTCTTGCTGTCTTATATCTCTTTTATACTGTTGTTTGTTATGTTGAATTTGGAGCCATTATAGGATGACTTGTGTTGAAGTCTTCCTTGTGAAAACTCCAGTGTTTTAGACTTCAGTCTTCAAGCTCCGTTGTCTGTTGGAATCCCACTTGTAATAAAGGGACCATTGTATAAAAGTTTTTTTAAAGGCACACAGCCCATGCAGGGAATATGCCAAAGAACGAGAACTAAGGATATTAATAAAAAACAGTCTTATTTTTAAAATATTTAATGTTTATTCTGTGTGAATCTATTTATGACTCTGACGAAGCACTACGTGTCCTCCTAGAGGGTTGAGCTGGCTGCTGTCTGGGGTAAAGGGTGGTGCTGGCTTTTGTATTGACACCTACAGAAACTCACCATAAAAACAGTTTACTCTTTATCAAGTTAAGATCTTGGTAAGAGAATACTATAAATATGCCTTTAAGCATTAAATTCACAAATGAGTAGACTGCTGCTCAATTTCCATTGGACGTGGGCATGGATAGGCAAGTTCAGTCCTGGAGAGCAACACATAGGCCTTGATTTCTGTGCAAAGGTGAGTCAATCAGGATGACTGAAGAGGCGATAATCTCGCCTGTACGCAGCAGGGATTATCGTCAAATTCTGGCCTGTGTGTGGGTCTCCTGGACCAAATATGCCTAACCCTGGACTTGGAGAATGTCCAATTTCTGTTTAAATATACTTGTTTCTCTTGTTTTATTTCCATAGGTTTCTAGACCAAAGGTTGGAGTGTTGGGTGTCTCCAAAGGTGCTGAGATTGCCCTTGTGATCGCTTCCTATTTACCCCAGATTGGTGCCACGGTGAGCATTAATGGAACCTGCAGCCTTTATGGGAGCACATTTTATTCTAAAGGCAACATCATCCTGAAAGGAACTGCTTACAATCAAGAGAAGATGTTCATTACTGAAGAGGGTCTTCTGCAGACAGCCGGGCTATATGATGAGATTACCAATTCTTGGATTCCCGTAGAAAAAGCTCTTGGCCACATACTTTTAGTGGCCGGTGAGGCTGATAAATATTATAATAGCAAAGCTTTTGCTAAACAAGCCCTGGACAGAATGAGGGAACACGGAAAGGACAATGGGAAGATGATGTCCATCCATGGTGCCGGTCACTTAATAGAACCTCCGGGCTTCCCTTTCTGCTGGGCTTCAGATCTCCGTGGACACCGCTTACCGGTATTATGGGGAGGAGAGCTCTCCCCTCATTGCATAGCTCAAGATTTGATCTGGAAAGAAACCCAAGAGTTCTTACATCAGAATCTGGTTCCACCGAGTAAATTGTGACCTCTTAGACAAACTCTTTTTACGTAAGAAATCCATATCTCGCTGCTCTCCTCGATAAATTCCTCTCTCTCATTGCACTCATTCGTTTAAAGACCTGTCACTGACAAAAAAGTGTATTTTTTAAATAAAAAATAATATTTTTTTTCTATTAAAAATGGTTATTAGGATAAACAACTGATATTATGTGCTCATGTTTAAGATTAACAGTAGGATCTACTAATGTGTTGGCATTAACTAGTGGACATCTAAGCAACAGAGGAGAGAGACTGCAAAGAATAAGAGTTAGATAGAGAAAAAGAGACAGACAGGGAAAGAGATAAATGAGACAGATGTGTAACGACCCCCTTCTAGATCACTACCTTGGTGAAGGGGCCTGTGTACTTCAGCTAAACCATGTAGGGTCACCCAAGATCGGCAAGTCATAGCACATAGATAAATCAGGGGCTACTAGAAGGAACTGGCAACCAACTCCAGTATCTTTGCCAAGAAAACCATGAGGGTCATGGAGAGTCGAACACAACTGAAAGACTGAACAACAAGGTAAAGGATAAACAGAAAAGAGTAAGAGGGCACGTGTATTCATGTTGTGTAGTTTTCCAAAACTGCCAACCACAATATACCAAGATGATGAGAAGTTTTAGCAATATTTATTGTATTTAGCTTCAGGTATTAATCACACAACGCTGAGAGACCCCACCGAATCGATTGGCTAAGCAGAATAGCAGGAGATAGAGAGAGAGTGAGGATCAGAGCCTTCAGAGATGTTCCAAGGATGGAGGAATCAATGCAGCGAAGCAAGGTCCCGATAATTATAGCAAATCATAAGAAATTATAGTGATTATTATTGTACATTTTTTGTTAAATAAACAAGCCTTTGGTCACCATGACAGGGAGTAGTCCTCTGTTGGACAAGTCACTATCTGTGATACAGACTTACAGCACAAAAAGAGAACAGTAAGACCACCCTAGAGAATATGAGGGAAGAGGAAAAAGGCACCCAAAGGCATGAAACAGAGAGAGCTAGGGAAAGTAGAAGAAGGAATGATAGTGATGGTGTGTAAATGGAAAAATAAACATCCAGTTCATAGATGAAAGTAAAACAAAGGAAAATGTGAGAGGCAAAAGGGGTAAAAAAAGTGTAAAAAAACATGGTGGGTCTGGATGGTTTAGGAGACTGGTAGTGTCTAGCTTTTGGAAATATAACTTTGTGGGAGGAGCAGATAGATATAATTATTTGAGGAGTTTTGATTGTGAGAGGTTGAATTGGACCTCAGTCAAATGGGGTCATATGATTTGGTTGTATACTGAAACCTGAATGATAATGGGCTGCAAAGGCTAGAAACATAGAGAGATGTATGGAAATGACACTGAGGGGGCTTGAAGAGAGAGACAATACCACCCAAGAGAATTAGGTAGGGAAATTGGAAAAGACATCCATAGGCACAAAACAGAGAGAGCAAGGGAAGTATAAGAAGGTGAGATGGTGATGGTGTGTAAATGGAGATAAAAACAACCAAGCCACAGATGGAAGAGAAACAAGGGATGAGAGGCGAATAGGGTAAAACTCTGTAAAGTAACATAGAAAATCAATGAGAGAAATTGGGGTAAGGACACTATGAAGAGCGTGTGAGAGACAACCAAAGTATGTAAGGAAAGAGTTGGCTTGAAAACAAGCAAAATGACTTTCCAAGGAAAAAAAAAATGAATACATCAACAAAAAAAATAAAAAAATTAGAAAGAGTAATAATAAAACACAGAATGTTCTGCACTTGAAGGTTTCCATTCAGTTATTCCTATTGTAGACCAATTTTTCAGAAGATACAGATTTTGTAGGCCTAGATCAATAGACTCACATTTTTGTCTACCGAGAGGGCCATGGGCAAAACATGTAATGAATGGGGATGGGTGATATCTTTGGACATACGAATAGGTAAGAGGAAAGGGTTTGCTTTTAGGGGGGGGAGGAACTATGTAGGAGTTGTGGCTGGAAGCTGCTGAGAGGGTCAAAAACCTGACTGGGAAGATTATTGACTGAGCCTTTGTAAGTTCAGACTTGGGACAAGGAATGTATCTGCTGTGGGACAAATACCTGTTGAAAAACTTTATTTACACTACAAATTGTGCCGATGTTCAAAACACCATGGGCTATAAATAAGTCTATTTTGACCACATTTGGTTATTTCACACTCTGGAGGGACACGGAAAAAGTGCAGTTGTTCCAATCGCACAGATAGGTAAGAAAAGACAGAACCCTGTGATACTCGAAGGATTCCTCCTATCTGGAAGGCTGAACCTAAGTTCATATCCCAAAGCTGGCCAGTGTTCCATAGCGTTAGATAGAAAGTCATTTTTTTGTCACATACAATCAAAGTGGAAATACCAAAACAAAGGGATGTTGTCATGATCCCCCTGACCATCCTTTGGGTTTAGTAATTGTTATTGTTATTTAATATGTTTTTATGTTAAGTTGATTACCCTATGTATGTTAATTATTGTATGTTATGTTGCTTCCCTATATGTGATTGATTTGTCACGTTTGATTCTGTATGTTGAATGTTTGGTTCATAAAGTGTTTTCAGCCTGTAAGGCCTGTAGCCTCTGTCAGAGAGAGTGAGATGAGATTTCAGTTACATGGAGTGAGATGTAATGGTGTCTCTGAGAACCAACCAGTCTGAAGGTTGTCTGTGACTCTTGTGAACAAGTTTATGAAGAAAAGTGAGGCAGTTGAGATACTGGTGTGTTGAATATCTTAAAGAAAATATATGTTCCTAAAGAAAGGGAAGGGGACATACCTTGAAGACATATTCTCCTAAAGAAAATGGAGGCGGCGTATCTTGAAGACTTATGCTCCTAAAGTAAAGGGAGGTAATAAGATAAACGTTATTACTGTATGACTGAAGTGGATGTTGTGATGTTTTGCAGATAAGGTCTTGTCAATAGTGCTTTATAGAAGGTCCAGAAGATACACAAACTGTTGCAGAGTGTTGTCAGCTTAAGTTTAAATGTACATCTATTGAACCTGTTATGAATTACAACAACAATTAAAACAGTTCCAGAGTTTTATAATACTGAGCCTGAGTTCATATTATTTTTAAATGATGCATAAAGAGTAAGGACATTTTAAGAGACATTGGCTGTCTTGGTGAAGGGATGAAAAAAACTTGTTGTTGGGTGGGTTTGGCCACAAAAGCCTTATCAAGCCCGACTAAAGAAGGAGATTGTAACAAATTGTGGCAAGCGGTGGGATCCCTTCACCAATAAGCCAAGACAGCAACTACAGAAAGAAGCTGTAGCCTGGAAGGGGAACCTCTATCCTAGAGGAGGCAGGAAATAATCTACAGGCATGGCAGAGGTAAAGGAGCACACTAACCAGAGGGGACAGCAGAGGTCCAGCAAGATGGATGCCAAGTAATGCAGGAAAGTGACCCTTCTAGCCCAATGGAATGCATTCCTGTGATTGTGGACAGGTCATGAGCTGAATGACTGGCTGTCAGATCTGGTGTGGCAGCAGGTTGACCTGGAGCAGCACTATGCGGCCTGGCTGGGACCAGTTGGGGTACCCGGAGAGGAGTCCTATTTTGCCTTGGAGCTGGAGGAGGCGCTATGGGAGATTGTGTATGGCAATCAAGATTGTGTCCTGGGCACTTCAGAGCGACAAATTAACTTACTTAAAAAGCGATGTGACTACCTTGGACTACGTAAATGGTCTGATGAGGCTTTTGCGCTATTCCCCTTGATCCAGCAGGAGTTACAACTGGAAGCTGAATTTATATACTTGATGGATAAGGCATCTGTGGAAGGTCTTTGGCCGCCCAGTTGGGAAAGTCCCTGCAAGTCGGGCATGGAGAAAGATTATGTGCCAGAGCCCAAGGCAGCCCAAGGATCTTGCTCAAAGGATGAAAGGAGACCTGCTAATTGGGTGAGGATGAAGAGATACAACCTGCCACCAGGAGGCCCTAGAAGCACACAGTAGTTTGGATAGTTGTTTGTCCGCAGAGATCACTGCTTCTTTGGGAAATACAGTGCTGGAATGTGCAAAATAATATTATTTACAGACAGCAGACAAAGTGGAGGGCCTGCATGGGAGCCACCTTGCTCCAGGGTTCTTGAAAGAACTAGACACAGATCCAGGGGCAAGAACGGGGATAAGCTCTGAGATCCTGCCAGAGATAAAAAAGAAGATTTATTTTGGCTCTGGCACATGCTAATCTAGTAAATAGCGGAGAGGAGCCCAAGGCTCTACAGACAGAAAACATGTCCCTAAAAGCAGAAATCAATATGTTCCAGGGTTTGAAGAATGAGCAGGTCCCTGCCACACTCACCATGGAACAGCTGAAAAGTAGTATCATTAAAAGAGATGAGAAAATAAGATTTCTCAATGAGCAACTTCGGAATGAGCTGACAAAAATGTCCAACAAAGTTAAGGAAAACAACGTTCTGCCTAATCACAACAAGGAGTTGTAATTACAGATCAAAAAATTACAGGCTAATAAAGATTTATTAGGGCAGATGGAGAAGAGTAATCAAGAAAAAGATGAAAAAGTCAAAACAGTGGAAGAACTTTTAGTGACCGAACAAATAGGGTTGGCAAACAATCAAGAAGAGTTAAGAATATTGAAAGAAAAAAAATTATCCTTAAGAATAGATATTCAAAATTTGCAGGCTCAAAAGGCAGAACAGGTGCCTATTATAACACAGGTACAGAAGATACAGAATTAACTGAAAGACAAATAAGCACAAATCCAGGAACTGCAGCAGAAGTATGCAGAGAACATGAATCCAGCTCAACAAGAATCTGCAAAGAAAAGAAAAGTTGCTTTTTCACTCCAATAGCTCTGAACCAACAGATATTCTGGGTATGTGTGAATATGATGGATTGCTTAAGAAGTTATACCAAAACTATCTCTGATCCTCAACAGTTTGTGACACAAGGGATGTATTGCCCACTTTTGGTCACATAGGCCCATGGACTGTTTTAGTCATAACAGGACAGCTGTTGGGACTGGCCTGGCTGGGGAGGGTTGTTATGGCATGGGATCCACTGGAGTCAATTGCAGAATTGCTTTTGTCCCTGAACATTGTACAGAAGAAAAAGAACAGAAACCTGCCCTGCACACTCAAAAGAAGGACTTGGGCAGGGGGAGGCCTATTGGAATTGTTTTTCCCATTTGCCCCAATGGGGTTGAGTAGCCCAGCAACCAAGATATGGACTTACGCATGGACTTAATTTTTGCAGCATGCCGGTGTTCATCTGATAGAGATAATCACTGGGATGCTGCATTTAAAAGGGGGGAGGAGTTGTCATGATCCCTATAACCAGCCTTTGGGTTTAGTAATTGTTATTGTTATTTAATATGTTTTTATGTTAAGTTGATTACCCTATGTATGTTAATTATTGTATGTTATGTTGCTTCCCTATATGTGATTGATTTGTCACGTTTGATTCTGTATGTTGAATGTTTGGTTCATAAAGTGTTTTCAGCCTGTAAGGCCTGTAGCCTCTGTCAGAGAGAGTGAGATGAGATTTCAGTTACATGGAGTGAGATGTAATGGTGTCTCTGAGAACCAACCAGTCTGAAGGTTGTCTGTGACTCTTGTGAACAAGTTTATGAAGAAAAGTGAGGCAGTTGAGATACTGGTGTGTTGAATATCTTAAAGAAAATATATGTTCCTAAAGAAAGGGAAGGGGACATACCTTGAAGACATATTCTCCTAAAGAAAATGGAGGCGGCATATCTTGAAGACTTATGCTCCTAAAGTAAAGGGAGGTAATAAGATAAACGTTATTACTGTATGACTGAAGTGGATGTTGTGATGTTTTGCAGATAAGGTCTTGTCAATAGTGCTTTATAGAAGGTCCAGAAGATACACAAACTGTTGCAGAGTGTTGTCAGCTTAAGTTTAAATGTACATCTATTGAACCTGTTATGAATTACAACAACAATTAAAACAGTTCCAGAGTTTTATAATACTGAGCCTGAGTTCATATTATTTTTAAATGATGCATAAAGAGTAAGGACATTTTAAGAGACATTGGCTGTCTTGGTGAAGGGATGAAAAAAACTTGTTGTTGGGTGGGTTTGGCCACAAAAGCCTTATCAAGCCCGACTAAAGAAGGAGATTGTAACAAATTGTGGCAAGCGGTGGGATCCCTTCACCAATAAGCCAAGACAGCAACTACAGAAAGAAGCTGTAGCCTGGAAGGGGAACCTCTATCCTAGAGGAGGCAGGAAATAATCTACAGGCATGGCAGAGGTAAAGGAGCACACTAACCAGAGGGGACAGCAGAGGTCCAGCAAGATGGATGCCAAGCAATGCAGGAAAGTGACCCTTCTAGCCCAATGGAATGCATTCCTGTGATTGTGGACAGGTCATGAGCTGAATGACTGGCTGTCAGATCTGGTGTGGCAGCAGGTTGACCTGGAGCAGCACTATGCGGCCTGGCTGGGACCAGTTGGGGTACCCGGAGAGGAGTCCTATTTTGCCTTGGAGCTGGAGGAGGCGCTATGGGAGATTGTGTATGGCAATCAAGATTGTGTCCTGGGCACTTCAGAGCGACAAATTAACTTACTTAAAAAGCGATGTGACTACCTTGGACTACACAAACTGTTGCAGAGTGTTGTCAGCTTAAGTTTAAATGTACATCTATTGAACCTGTTATGGATTACAACAACAATTAAAGCAGTTCCTGAGTTTTATAATGCTGAGCCTGATTTCATATTATTTTTAAATGCTGCATAAAGAGTAAGGGCATTTTAAGAGACATTGGCTGTCTTGGCGAAGGGATCAAAAGAATCTGGTGTATCTGCTGGGTAGGTTTGGCCACAACAGCCTAATCAAGCCCAATTGAAGAAGAAGCATATCGTAACAAATGTCACAAAGTGTGAAATTAAAAACAAGGATTATAATACCAAAATACCAGGCAATTCTACCCTGAGCAGGAGAAACAGCAAACCCCAGACACGTTTCGGCCTCTGCGGGCCTCATCAGTGAGGTGTAGCTTTTCCCCGTAAGGCACAGTGAACAAGGAGTCTACGTCTGGTTCCACCTATCACCGTTAGGGTGAGAAAAATCCCTAAGAGTCATTTGCATACACAACAACACAATTAGAGGTGCTCAATCTGAGAATGGACAATACTTGAAGTAGGTTTATCCTATAGGTCTGGTTACCTACTGAGAGAGCAACCTCTTTTAGCCACTTGTACCCTTTCAAAAAACAAAGAACGATGCTAGGAGAGGATCACAACCAAAGGTGACAATTAAACGCCACTTTTAACGTTGTAGGCTGTAAGCATGCATAAATCGGTAGTCCTAGATCAAAGGCTCATAACTAGCTTTGTGCTATAAAACTAGTTCACTTCAAAACTGATTGTTGGACCCCCACATTGCCTGATGGCCGTTTCGCCACATGTAAATGGTTTTGTCAACAAAGAAACGGCAGTCAGGCAACAGCCATCAGACAATGTGGGGGTCCCTATGAACCCAGCATGCCAGACACATCTTGTCTCTGGTTGTGCTTATCCATAATGTTTTCGTGGCAAAGATACTGGAGTGGGTTGAAAAATACTTCTTCAGTGGACCAGATTTTTCTGACCTCTCTGTTATGACCTGCCAATCTTGGGTGACCATATATCGTATAGCTCACAGCTTTATTGAGGTACACAAGCCCCTTCACCACAACATGGTATCCAGGGGCAGAGCTACCAGCAGTGCAGGTGATGCAGTGCAGTCATCCTATGGGAGGGGGGGCAGTGCTGTGTAATTTTAGTGTAGATACCCCCATGGGTCTTCCCACCTGGCCCAACTAGCCACATCCCCCCTCCGGACTTCCTGGATGTAAACTTATGTGTGCCTATTTAAAAAAAGAGCATTTCTACTAAAGCTCCAAGAGGTGGCAGCGTGGAGCAGTTCAGCTGGGGATGAGTATCAGGGAAGACGGTCAGAGAGCAAGGACTGCAAAGTGACATCAACATACAGGGGGATGCCTTCTGTGACAGGATGTTGCTGGAAAGTGGAGTGCGCATGTCCTGTGGTTAGCAATAATGGGAAAGGGTCTTGA
>CM050172.1:101831323-102076323 GCA_027410445.1 Discoglossus pictus | reverse complement strand
GGTTTAACGGCTCGCCTCACTGCGCGAGGCTCGCCGGGCAATGATTGCCTGCAGCGCTCATCGCTCAGCCCGCTAAAGTACTACGGTTTAACAGTAAATATGGTCAAACGGTCAAATGACAGTCAATAGGAATTAAATGTAGTGAAATGTGTTTGCCACACAACATGACGCTACATTTGTCCCTTTTTTTTTTCTTAAAATAAATACAATTTTTTTTTATTTTTTATTTTTTTTTAACTTCCAACTTATATTTCACATCAAATGCGTTGGTTTAGGCGGGAAATCCGATGTTGCGCGAGACAAAGTCGTTAAATCTGTGTTAATGCGTAAATCTGTAATTGTGTTTCGTAAAATGTACTCACTACTGTCTTTTTACTCATTGCGCGGTTAATCCGCATCCTTTATCTCGTTGTTTTTCAAAGACATACGTCTGTGACTGTGTTTTACGCAGTTCATAGTAGTATAGCCTCGTTTTCATTTTTTTCGGCGGCCATTTTTTTCTTGCTTAGCCGATTTTCGATCTTTGTAACTCGGCTAAATCGATCTAAATTGGAGTTCCAACTCACTTCCAGACGTCCTGCCTGGTTCCCCATACTGTAAGTGACCTTTGTTTTATTTTTTAGTGTTAATTTATTGTTTTTTTTACTGTTTTTGTTCCGCCGCTTATCTCGTAATTTTTTTCACCTCATATTTTTTTTCTAAGTGCTACGGTTTAACGGCTCGCCTCGCTACGCGAGGTTTGCCTGCAATGAGCGCCTGTGGCGCTCATTGCCAAAGTGCTACGATTTACCATAGCGGCTCGCCTCACTGCAATGAGCGCCTGCGGCGCTCATTACCAAAGTGCTACGATTTAACGGCTCGCCTCGCTGCGCGAGGCTTGCCTGCAATGAGCGCCTGCGGTGCTCATTGCCAAAGTGCTACGATTTAACAGGCTCGCCTCGCTGCGCGAGGCTCGCCGGGCAATGAGCGCCTGCGGTGCTCATCGCTAAGTCGTACGCACTACGCAACAGAGCGGTTTAACGGCTCGCCGGGAGATGAGCGCCTGTGGCGCTCATCGCTAAGTCGTACGCACTACGCAACGCAGCTTGACGACGAATCGGAGTTAGACAATTATAATATGTGATTATTATTATCATTTTTTGTTTATTTATTTTTTAGATCGTTACTGCTACTTTTTCAAGAATGTGTGATCTTGAAAACTATGGCCCCCATTTAATTGTGAAAATCGCAATTACTGGAGCCCGTAATGTAGCCCATAAAAGTTACGGATATTTATTTGGTCTCTTTTAGCTACTCGCAATCCAGTTGTGAGCTACAGGCTCAAAATCCCTGCGGTTGTCAACCTCATAACTCCGTCCTATCTCCTCTACTGATGTTTCAAGCCCCAATTGCTACCAGTGCTAAAGACACAAAATCCGTATTTAATTCCAACAATTCAATCAGCCTGCAATTACCTTCAAACCCGTAAATTATTACTAGTGTATTAGATAGGTGTCGCAAGGGGGTTAAACACCTGTTCATAGCACTGTAAAAGCAAATAAACACACACTACTGTACTTACAAATACTGGGAAAGCGATGAAAGACATTAGAATTTATTGCTCAGCAGTCTCAAGCCCGCAAATCTGCAATAATTTTTTTTTCCATGTTTTATTTCCATGTTATATCAATCCCAGGAATCAAGGAGTTAATATATATCAGGCCCCCCCACATGGACTAGAACAGTTTCTTCATTCATTTTTATTGATTTCTACATTTCCGGATGGTGAGTCCGATCGCAGATCGGACCTCTAAACGCTAATTGATTGTAGTCTTAACTCTATGTTTTACTGACGCCATGATAAGAGTCGCATTTACTATTGGCTCGTACTAAAATGTAACTTACGGGCTTGCTTAATTGATCATGATCATGCCCTGAAATGCTATGTACGGGTTCATGGTTTGGATGTTGGAGCTGTGACGTGATAATTGCAGCTAAATTAAATACATCTATATATATATATAACAAATTTCTAACCCGCAGACATACGGTCAGTATGAAGGTAATTACAGGCTTGGAATTAAATGGGGGCTTAAGAGTTCATTGTTGAAAGTATCAAGTCGTTTTAGATGTCAAATTCCCATTGTGCAGATAGAAGCTTCCTCTGTCTTCATAGTCTTTGTACAACTCCAGTGAATTGATTAGCAGAAATGCATAGAAATGTAATATATTATAAAAACTGGACTATAGTTATCTAGTGATTAATTTCACTGTGAGAAAGTAATAACACAAATTTCATATTCAAATATAAAATTAGATCTTGCTCTTACCAGACATATACAGCCTTATTAAATTGTGATTTGGCCAATTGAATAGGGCCCTATATAAGCACAGACCATATTTTTTTACAGAAGTTTTTAGTTGGTGATCTTCTATCCAAAAGCAAGGTCTTCACTAACTAAAAACTTCTGTAAAATAATATGCTCTGTGCTTATATAGAGCCCTATTCAATTGGCCGAATCACAATTTAATAAGGATGATAATATCAAGTGGTCTGAATAATTTATATAGTTCATTAGGATATTTATTTTTATTGTTTATTAAAAGTTAAGTTTTACATTAAAGGTGTGCAAGTGATTGTACGGCGTGACACTAATAGGAAATAAATAAATAATCTACAAATAAAACTTTAAATTAACTTAATTCAAGAGTCAGTACATTTGTCTGTATAACATAAATACCAGAGATAATTAACCATTTCCTGTCTTTTTCACTAATTGTGGAGTGCAATCAGTTTCAGTATCTGGGGTGCGTCTGGAAACCTTGCGGAGAAACAAGAACAAGAGGTCTAGTCCTAAAGACGATGGTGGAAGATATTAAGGTAATGAAATAAAGGTTCCAGAGTGTCAAATGCACAAATACAAAAAACATACAAAAAAATCACACACAAAAATTTAAATAACTACAATTATTTTTATATTGGTAGGTTTGGGGCCCCCTTGCAACATCATGTAGGGTTAAATAAAAAGCCAAAATAATATGTTAATGGTCAGATGGCCACAGGGTTATAATTATCTGCCCCCTTACCTAATACATTAAGAGTCCCCTTTACTCCAGTAGAAGAGGCCCCTACCCTTGTGTTTATATCTCCTGCACCAGCAGTACCTCCATCACTGGGTATATTCCTAGGGGTGTTGCTAAAATATTTAGTCAATGACAATATAATGAGAGCTCTGTTGGTTGATATTTACTTGGGAAATGTTTAAATTTAGTATCTCTCAGCTTAACATTAGAATTGATATAATTTAACAGGTCTCATTAGACCATTTTAGCCCTCAATAAATTAATGTACGTCCTTACCAGACAGATTATTGGACTCAGAGAGCTTTGGTTACCTACTTGCTAATGAAATGAGACATTCTCCTTATTATACTATGCAAAGTTCTGCTGAGGAGTCTGTTTGTTAATGGGTACTTTGTAATGCAAAGCTGATGTAAATATACATTTTAAAGGATCACTATAGTTTAGGAAAACTTCACATATTTCTGATGTATCAAACAAACTCACAACATATTTTTATAGAAAATTTTACATTTTGCATGTGTACAGAACATTTTCGTCATGTCTGGATTCAGCACTTCCTAACAGCTTGGAGCCTGAGGACATGTACTTATTTACTAAACAATGGATGAAGAGGGAATCATTTTAATACAATTGGAGCTTTAGCATTTGACACCTGCACATGCTCAACAGCGACAGCTTGCAACAATCAATGCAAGCCATGTTCCTGCAGAAGAGCAAATGCCTTTCTAATACACACAGCCTTCACCAATGTGTCATGGATGCACCCAGGGACCAGTAGAAACAAATATATTTAATAACTGGCTTTATATCTTTGTGAATTCAGTTGTTCTTTAAAATCTAAGAGAATTCAATAAAAATGTATAGATTCGTCTTTCAGTGGTCCTTTTACATGGTTACAGAAATGTAAATACCATTTTATTTGGTCTACTAATTGACTCAAAAGATGGTAGATATTCTTCTCTGTTTGCTCCATTAGGTAACTGAGATTTTCACCTGGGACATCATGGCAATAATACATGTAATATTTGATGTAATACTATTTTTTTTATGTCGTTTACACTGAATAACAATACGTTGATGATATCTACCAGGTGTTCATATACATCACCAACATAACATCTGCTATCCACCATTGACAGTATGCTCTATCACTCCGGTTCACAGGAATCATTGAGTGCAGTAATTTCCAATAGTAATGGTCACTGAGAACTGGACATCTGTGAACAGTTTTATTCTCTTAGGACTCACTGAAGATCCATGGTTAAAAGTGGTCTTATTTATGGTATTTCTTCTGGTTTACATAGTCACGTTTGTGGGCAATATTAGTATTATTTTCATAATAAACACTGATGCAAATCTCCAGAACCCAATGTACTTCTTCCTTGGCCATCTGTCCTTTGTGGACCTCTGTTATTCCTCAGGTATAACTCCTAAAATGCTTGTAAGCTTTGTGTCTTCATCCAACGCCATCTCTTATTATGGCTGTGCTGCTCAACTCTTCTCCTTTGCTCTTTTTGGGACAATTGAATGTGTCCTTCTCTCCGTCATGGCCTATGATCGCTACGTGGCCGTGTGTAACCCTTTGATGTACAGAGCTGTCATGACTAAGAGTTTGTGCTATAGGTTGGTCTCTCTGTCTTATGGGTTGAGTTTCTTGAACTCGAGTCTAAACACTATTTGTACTTTTGCTTTGTCTTCATTTTGCGATGCCACCAAAATCCACCATTTTTACTGTGACTTTCTGCCTCTCCTGAAGCTCTCCTGCTCGGATAGCTTTGTGGTGAAGTTGGTGCTCTTCACCTCCGCAGACTTCTTGACCATGAGCGCACTTACTATTATTGTAACATCTTATTCTTACATAATATCCAACATACTACGGATACGCTCAACTGATGGACGGAAAAAGGCATTCTCCACCTGCGCCTCCCACTTTGCTTGTGTATCTCTGTTTTATGGGACCATTTTGTTCATGTATCTCAGACCTTCAAATAACAGTGTCCTGGAACAAAACCGAGTGGCTTCTGTGCTATACACGGTAGTAATTCCTATGTTAAATCCTCTTATTTATAGTCTCAGAAACAAAGAGGTGAAACAAGCCATCCAAAAACACATCTTACACAGGATATGTTCTTAACATCTGTTGCAACAAACTTTATAAAACCTGAAAAAAAGAGACTGGACCTCATTAATGGAATAATTTAATTTAAAGTTAAATATTTAGAGGCATCTATATATATATATATATATATATATATATATATATATTTATTTATACACTGGAGAATGCTACTTTTGGAAACGAACGTATTGCATACATGGGCGTAGGAGCCCAAACAAATCTGTGGGGGATAATTCATCCCTACTCTCAGGACAGGAAGCAGGGGTAGATTTATATGCCAACTTATTATGTGTGTGTGTGTGTGTATATATATATATAAAATAAATTATGAGTCAAAGCTTTCATGGGAAAGGCATACTGCTCCATAGTGCTGTCTCCCTCTAGTCGCCAAATATGGTAATGTATGATTACGTTTAATTTTGCTATTTTTGTGTGTCCCCTATTCATTTAATCTGAGGGGGACTTATCTGCCCCCACCCCCTCTCAGTTCCTACACCCCTGATAGCATACATGTTTGATCTGGGTATTTTTTGTGGTGCTAAATACAATATGAGCCTCTTACCACCTATAATAACGTAATGTTAAATTAATAAATGTGCCAGATAATTGTGTAAGTCTCAAAAGATTTTATTTTTATCAGCTATTAAATACTTTCATATAATTTAATATAACATGGTATATATTATCTTGCTGTTTGCTGCTTGAGCCTGTTAATTGGTATGTGAAGATATTGACGTCTACATGAATGTGCTTACTCAATTATTAAAAGAAGGTACAACGTTTGAATGTTTTTTTGTACAGCATTTTAATATAATTAGCACAATATTTAAGATCCTGACTGTTTTCTTATATTTTAATCAGAGATAGATTTGATAAAAATATACTACAAAAAGGAATAATGTGCCCAAGAGATGTTATGACCTTGGTAAAGTGCAAAATACACTTGTCAGTGTATTTAGATTTTGTTCAATGTGCTAATAAAATAAAACATATTGCTAGTGCAAACCAAGAAGCCGATGGTCAAACTGACCTTGTTTAGTTAGAATTTGTTCTTGTGCCAAGTGGTTGGGTTAGGTCATGATGTGTGGGTCATGATAGAGGGAGAGTGGTGGGGTGGGCCCTCTAGTGGCCACTGACAATGATAGCAAAGGATTCGGACGCTATCAGTAGAGGATGGTGGTATAAACATTTGGAATTGTGTTTGAGAATGGTAGTGTGGCTGTGATATCCAAACTAATTGCCCATTTTGTGAGATAAGATCTCCTTGTCCTATAAGTGCCTATTCACAAGCCTGACCAAGTTACTCTTCCTCTCCATTTTTTCAAAGGTTCTAGGAGGAAGAAAGATTTGAAAAGTGTAGGTCCTGGAGTGTATCTATAAATGTGTGTTTTTAGAGTTGTTTTCTTACATATACTATCATCATATTAGTAACTAGCGATATTGCCATCACATAGTATGTGTGTTTTCAAAAATATGAGTCCCTCTTCAGCCAATTTGGAAAGTACCGGCTCTGGGTGTAATGACTGGACCTTCCATCCAATTACACTCCTAATACTCGTTATACTCTGTATCATTTCACACTTAGTAATCTAGATCATTAACACGTTCCCACATTTTCCATTAACCCCTTCAGTGTACCCTTCACTCTATTATAAACTACTCTTTCTACTCGTCACCCTCCCATCCGTTACACATTCATTCCAATCACCCTTTTTGCGTTTGTTCCATTAAAATCCTTACCATAGGTGCAGTATTATTTCAACTCCTAGTTCCATAACTCATCGGTATATTCCCTCTTTTTATACTAACTCCTTCATTGTGCCCCTTTTCACACCATAGCATTACACTGTATACTCCATATACTTTCACACCCCAGTTCTATTAATAATGCACGGACTAATTTTTGCCTTTTCTGTGCGTGTAAGTTCCTTTTTCCTTGTTGTAACTCTCTTGTTCTAGGTGTTTACCCACTAGTAGCCAGCCTATGAACTGCAGCATTTCATTTTTTTAAGCCATGAACCATTTTCTTTACGTAGTGGCGCTTCTCATAGGAAAGCGCCCCTAGGCAGCTGCCCAATGGGTAATCCGGCCATGTGTGTAATATACAACATGCATGATTAGTGTAGGAGAGAAGACTAGATAACACAAGAAGATCTCTCTTGGTCACCGCTGAAACTAATTAGTATAAAGTGACTAGAGTATATATTTAATAATCTAATTGCTGTTACTACATATGGGCTTGAACTTGTGCCCCAAAGAATGAATACTAATATTCTCTAACAAATATTAGACAGAATTTTTTTTAGAATTTCCCTCAAAAGCAAGAACATGGAGACGTCACAGACATGACATAATGGCGCCCAACGTGTTTTGTGTTGGCTTCATCAGATAATAGTTATTATGGATAGGTAGCGTATTCATGAGAATGTGTAAAAAAATAATCCATTCACATCTACATTTTACCATTCTCACTGCAGCATTATAATTGCAACCCTAGTTTCCTATAATCTATACAATTCCGTAACAAAGGCCCCCATGCGAGCGCTGTACGGTAATTTGTGCTGCGGGAGCTTTTTTTTTTTTTTTCTAGGTTACGCGTTAATTTTAATTTTTTCACTTGCAGTATTACAGCACTCAGACAACATCCGTAAATCCTGCCTTATCCGCAAGGAATTTCAGTGTAGAATATGTGTATATTACACCAAATCAGGCATTACAGGTGAGGAACGGGTCAATGGGTCAAGGAACCAATAGAAAATAAGAATGTTGCGACTATTGACATCATTATAGTTTATTTGTAATGCACCAACATATTCCGTAGCGCTCTACATAAGTTAAGTTCCAGGTAATGACAAATAAAAAATTGGCACATTGCAAAGAATGGATGGCCCTGTCTTTGATCTTGGAATCTGGTGCCCATAGAGAGAGAGAGAGAGAGAGAGAGAGAGAGAGAGAGTGAGAGAGAGAGAGAGAGAGTGAGTATGGGTGATGAGACATGTAAGGCGAAATGGTTGATCAAACAGTTCATCCAGACTTAATATTGATAATGATTTACTATGTATATATTCCCCTTCTGGATCGCTACCTTGTCACAGTGAAGGGGTTTGTGTACCTCAATAAAGCTGTGAGCTACACCAATAGGGTCACCCAAGATGGGCAGGTCATAGTGTCAGCTATAAATGAGGTGTGACAATTAAAACATTGATATGTGAATTGTCAGAGCAAAAGTAAGCATTTAACAGAGTTTGAAACAAAATAGTAGATGCCCAAATTGTAGGTGCATTGGTCACAAAAAATGCTAAATTATTTCATGTATCAAGGGGAACAAAATAACCACAGTGTATGTCAAACATGGACAAACTGCATCTGCAACTAGGAACCAGTATCTCAAGTCAAAGCTACTGGCACGGATAGGTGGACACTTCATAGTACAGATGCTAAATGCAATAAGAGCACAAAATTGAACCAGCACCTCTGTGACCCAGTCTCAACAAAGCTGAACCTATGCTGCCATTTGGAAAAAAGCGTAAAACCTTAGCCAAAGCACAAAGATGCATAACCGGATGCAAGGAGCACAAAACCTGGACCTCTCAGGATTGAAAACAAGTAATATGGTCTGATCAGTCCTCTGTCCAAATTTGGATAGGGTTATGTTAGGAGAAAGATGCCTTCAACCCACAATGTCTGCTTATAACTTTAACATGGTGGTGGATCCATAGTGTTGTGACCAGCCATCTCATGGAAGTCATTTGGCCCAATGATTGCTCTGCATGGTTGTATAATGGCCAAAATATATGAGACCATGTTAAATGACTCCCAACGGTGCAAACCTTGTTCTCCCATGATCATGATATTCAAGGAAGAGTGGTTTCATGAACAGGTGGATGAAGACAAACGCCTTCCATGGCCTCCCAGACCACCAGATGTAAACATGTCATTTTTATCAAATAGATAACATACAAATACAGTAACATTCAAATCACATTACATATCCTTATAAAAACTCTAAACAAGAAATATAACATTCAAATCAATCATCCTATAAGATGAGCATCCCATATCTGCCATTTTAACATCTTCTTCAATTTCTAAAATTTCCTTCCAAGAAGGTGCATTTTACTCTTCCATCAGCCATTTAGCCACCAATAAATCATACACTTAGATGGATATTTAAAGGAAAATATGAAAAATAATCAATTCTAGGATTTTAGCACAGTTGCCTTTAATGACTTATGAAATATTTTTAATGCATAAATCCAAAAAAGCTTGAATTTTTTCACACTCCCACCATATATGCAAATGGGTCCCTTTAGAGTTATAGCCTCTCCAGCATCACTCTGGATAACCTAGATTTATTTTTGCCAACAGAGCCATTTCAGAACTATTTATAAAAATGTATTTCTCTATAAGAAAGACAATTAGAGGATGGACACATTAACAAAAGTGCATCAGACCATTGGGTTTCTTGCCATTTTTGACTAAAATCCTTCTCCCATCCTCGCTCTTTTCATTGCTTCCAATTTTGATCGTAGTTATAGCATTTTGAAATAACATGTTTCCCGTCTGTCTGAAGGCAGAATTGTTCAAATGTTGGGAGCTGATTCATCCTATTACGTATATACGTGTCATTTAACCAATATTTATCTGGTAATTCGTATTTTGTTTTTAAACTACTTAAGGTCCCAACAGAACCGTTTTCATCCAAGGCTGCCATAATATTAATATCCCATTTATTCCATTTGAGGTCTTGCATAATCATATTTACTGAAGAGAAGAACATTTTGATAACTCATATTTCTGTCTATATCAATACCAGCATTTCATATTTGTTCTAATATTCAGTGGAAGAAGAGATCATTCCTTTTTCTGAGCTAGCTCTAACCCATAATTAATGAGGTGGCACATTATTCATAATAGATTCTCTTATCTGAAGCCAACATGGCTTCTCGTGCCAAACACCAGTTATTATTATTAGTAACTTTTATTTGTATAGCGCCAACATATTCCATAGCACTATACAGGGGATAAGAACAAGGGAAATACGATATTAACAAAGTCAGAAAATGGAGGGCCCTGTTTTGAGCTTAGAATCTTTGCAGAAAGTGATTTTTTTCCAAAGCACCCTACAAGATTGGAAACTCGCTACTTACAATCTAAAGGAAATGAAAGGGGCAGAGACCCGGAAAGAGTAACAGATAAGGAATAGCAAGAGTCAGGAAGAGAGTGAAAGTTAGAAAGATTTTTATTTAGTGGGAGAGGGGAGGGATCTGGGTTAACAATATTTGGTAACATTACCACCTCATGATAATCGTAAATGCCTTTTAGTTATGTCAAATTTAGGATGTGCTTTTCCCCTCTATAAATGAATTTATCTAATAACCACTGACATTTCTATAAAAGATATTGAACTACTAGTATTGGTATACATCGAAAAATGTATAATTTTATAAATATATTTTATAATATCATTTATGTAATTTTAGGAACTATAGACACTTTAACTGCTGCTATTCTGCCAATGCAAAATAGATCAATTTAGTCATTTTAGGAGTAAAAGTTATACCTAAATGGATGAAATGGCTCTGGTTCCCCTTATAAGGGAATACTTCTTAGAAATGTATCCTCTCTTCATCCCTCAGGTTCATCCACAAAGTGTGTGATTTTTGTATATTTAGTTTGCAGTGTAACATCTTTCTATATAGATCAATAAAACTGTGTAAATAAATCAGCGAGGAGCATGGGTTACTAATGGTCAAAATAATGTTGTCAGCAAATAGTCTTATTATCTGTTCAAATTACGGTCTTTTATCAATCCAGACTACTCCAGGTTAGGTGGTTTTAGGTCAATGATAACTCTTCCATGGTATTTCCATGTAAGGCCACCATACTTTATTTCTTTCACTTTCTACCAAACTCAAATGTATAGATATATCCATTCAAATAACTATCTTCCTAGGGACAACAAATGTCTAGGGGAAAAAGTCTGTACCACTTTAATACACTATAAAGGAAAGAATATGGTTATCACACACCATTTTAAACTTTCCAGCTTTTCCAGATAAACTGCCCAAAACATCTCCCCACTCAGACTTTGTTTGTAATGGCTCATTTTCCTCTGAAGATGACACCAGAAAAGCTTGTTTATACATTAAGAACATCCTCAGTCATCATCACGGAGGTTAAAAGCTACTCTTTGTTGTTGGGTTTCTCCATCCCAACCACTCCAGCACACCTCCAAAGGCTACCATGGCACCGCAGTTACATCTCACCTTGTTTTGCGGCATGGAGGAATTACCTTGTGTCCCTGTAAGTCTCCGGAGATAACCAAAGCGCTAGATGCCAGCTTCAGCGTTGGACAAGGCCCCCACAGCAGTGGATCTGCTCCCACAGCCTTACAAATGTTAGGCATCTCTCAAGTGTATAATAAGATAAATAAGGGAGAGAAACCCTTCAGAATCTCTGAGGTCAGTGTTCAGCAATTTCCCTGCATTAATTAGCCAACTTAACCATTTCCATGGCGGCCCAGATCGAAACATTTTAAACCTTAACTGGAAGTTCTGCACCAAAGAGTATGAAGATCCCCACCTTCCTTATCTGACAAAGAACTGGGGCTTTTCTTCTTGAAGAATGAGGCAACAGTTAAGGACTTGAATGAAAGTATTACAAGAAGGGTTGAAGTTCTTCTGAAGGCAAAGGCTGGCCCTACTCTTTTTTTTTGTCCACTCTCTGTATAGATTATATTAGTAAGTAAATACCCATGGGAGACACTTTTAATGCTTTACTCAATCTTAAAATAGGCCAAGACATTATAGGAAACCTGCATGGAATCAACTTTCACTCAATAGTTTGGTCACAAGCCATGAAGGTATATGAAGGTGAGAAATAGATGACATTATTTAGTAATATCACTATGTCAGGACTTACATTTAAATATATGCTTATACTGCTTTGCTTATTTTCAATAAGAATGTCTCTTTTTATTTCTATTATTATTGAAAGTTTGGCCACATACACTGTGATGATGCACTATAATCAGCCCGTACAAGGCACACGTTTGATTAGTTTCACCTCTGAGACATTTATTAAAAAATAGGAACTTGGATATTCTGCCAAAAATCTCCTAAACTAATTAAACTTGTTTTGCAGAGAAAACCCTTGTGGACAAAACTCAGAGGGATTCCCATAACACTCCATGGTCTTGATTAGAACTCATTAATGATTAGATCTAATTAAAAAGTTAAGTACAACCAGCAAGAGTTACTTGACTTTGTCTTAGATATTAATTACTGAGATACAGAATTCTATAAGGGAACTGTATCACACATGCAAGATGCCCATTGGATGCTCAAGTCTTACTATTTGCCAGATCTCTTTTCAATGTTTTGTCCCAATATGTTGTGCTTTGTGGCTAAATTCCAGTGTTGGTGACTCTTTCGTCCAAAGACATTTACTTTAAATAAAATTGAACATACAAGAGCCGGTATGGCATGCAGCAAAAAGCAAGAACATTAGGAAAATAAAATCTTTTGGGTTTTGTTTTTTCTTATTTCAACTGGTGAACTGATAAATAAGGAATTTGTGGAGTAACTTATGACTCAAAAGGACACCTGCTTGGCAGGTCACATGAATCAAGTGCAATTCATTTCCTTTTTTCTCACATTCTGCAAACATGCAGCCTCATTAAATTGGGGCAATGTTTTAAAATGTAGCCGGTAACTCCAAATTTACAGGTTATGGGTATTAAAATTAGCCATGTGACGTCGCTCGCAGCAGACTTGCGTGTTAAGACGTAGGACGGCTGAGAATATGTTACGTGTTGAGCAATGTTGAACTTTGCGCATGTAAATCCTTTGACCTGTTAAGCACATAACCGCTACTTGTTCAATTCAGCTATTAAATTGCTAAGAAGTCACACGTGAGCAAGCATGTAACACACAAATGGAGCCCAAAGCCCAATGTGTGCTCAAGAGGACCCGCAAGGGGGGTAAAGGACAATATGTAGCACTTGTAATGCAAATAAAACACTCTATTGTACATTTATTAAAAGTGAAAGTGATGTTAGGTCTTAGAATTACTAGCACAACATTCTCAAGCCCGCAAAAATTGGCAGAAAAATAGTTTATTTCGTGTTATATCGATCCCGGCAATCAACGTGTTACAACATATACTGTAACTCGCATGTAATAGAATATCATATTTACGGCTTTATTAATATTGCATTAATCTGGAATGTGGGTCAGATCGCAAACTGTAATTGAAGCCCGTAGGAATCCGAAATCTATCCTCCCCTTTGTCAGTGACATAATGCTAACAATCTCTTTTTCCATTGGCTAACTACGGTCTACACTAATTGATCGTCCGCATGGATGCAAATCCATCGTTCTACACACGAGCTACGATTTTCAACTCCAACCCATAGCTCAATTTTATTAGAAATGTAACTCGGCCAAATTTCAAGCCCGCAGCCCTTACAAGCTCCAATTTAATAAGGCTGAAGGGCGCTTACAGAGTGGAAGCAGCAGATAGCCAGCTAAGAAACCTGAACATTGGGTTCTATAGATATATTGTGTGCCAGAGGATCAAAAGCCCTAATGGTTGGGATCTGATAACAAAGGATAATGACTGCCGCTTTATACCAGTGATGGGGAACATGAAAGATTTGATGCATTCAGTACAAGTAAATCTGCCCAAGATCCACCGACTACTATTTATGTGCAATAAATCAGTGTCTCTCAACAGCAGGTTTGTGGACTAGTGCAGGTTCCCAAGACCTCAGCTGGTTCCCAGGAACAAACAGGGACGAGGTGGACCTAACACTTTAGACATCGCGCTACCACTAATAACAGCAATACATTATTGATGAGCATACCTGCAATTGAAATGTACTCTATATAAATCAGATGATAATTTAGGGTGTTAGCCTATTAAAATGTTCTGGATTTGAAATGAGGTTCCATGAGCACTCTGAAGGTAACCAGCCAGCCCCTAGATCAAAAAGGCCAGAGCCCCTGCTGTGGATACAACGCTCTCTTATGGACATATCTTTCTATTAACATTGTAATTCTATGTTTAAGTGAAACATTAAAACCAAAAACTTCAATAGCAAAAGTTATAAAACAATAACTATAATGAATAATCCACATAATCCATCAGGATATATCCCCAAATACCAATTCTTAAGATTATCATCTGATCTAACAACACTGGCATGTTTGTTGAAAATGTGCTGATTAAATGCACCAACAAATCCATCGGACATCCATGATACAACTCACAGCTCCATTAAGGTCCCCAAGCCCCTTCACCACCAACACTGGCATGTTTGTTGAAAATGTGCTGATTAAATGCACCAACAAATCCATCGGACATCCATGATACAACTCACAGCTCCATTAAGGTCCCCAAGCCCCTTCACCACCACAAGGTAGACATCCAGAAGCAACGAACTGTCATAATGGAGAAAAATATTAGTAGCTGAAGACTTCAGAAAGAGATCAATATGATTGTAAAAAAAAAAACAACAACAACAACAACAACAGCACATTCCATGCTCAAAAATACTTAAACGCGGAGAAGCCTACATGAAGCGCATAAAGACTTGGCGTCACGATTCCCCATCAATGTGGTTTCAGTTATTCCATCAAGTTTACTCAAGACGTCCATGGTGTACCAGTAACAAAAGACCTTCGATGAATGTCCAAATACCCAATAGCTTCATCACAATTCTATTTCCAACACCACACACAATGCATAAGAAACATAGGAAAAAAATATTTATTTTTCACATAATACATATTAATAACAATAATAGCTGTTTTCATGGTGACTGGATCCTTCTAGCATTAATACCTGGAGTTATTGGTTTTGATGCAACTAGAGGCTTCTGACAGAACAGACCTAACCCAAATGGATTCTACACAAGATAAATAAATACAATTTGTGTTGCTTACTTTAATAAGTATTGATAATTTATTACCTGAAATCCTGACGTTTTGCATTGTGATGAATATATATTTGTAATGAATATCCCGCGTAGGCATTCTGCACAATTGTATAGAACTTGTAGAAGTCTGATGGAAAGTAATGACTACGAGTGAGTGGGAACACTGGTTATTTTATCAACTCCAGGGATTATTTTTCTTTATAAGTTTGGTTATAGTTGTATTAAATCACGGAGCGACTAAACTGCCTATCTTGCTTCAAAGGCATCAGCTTATATTCAGAGACTCTAAGAGAGAATGTAAGCCATTGTCAAGCTTCAAGGCTCCAGTGCGGTCATGTTTTTATCCAGGGTGGTCAGAAGATCCTCTAATGGAAGGTCCATTACACAGAGAGCTAGGAATTCTTCCAGGTCTCTGGTTCTGATAGCTTTTGAGCAGCCATTTTCTGGACTAGGTCATCTACAAATACTTTAAAGAGAGGTTCTGGGTCCTGTAGAAAGAACAGAAAAAATGGCTGTAAAAAAAACGGAACCACCTAAAGATGGAGGTAGTCACCATCTGTGAGATGGGAGGTCTCAAAATACAAGGAGAGGTCTTCTAAACTGTCACACAGCTTGTGCATATCAATACAACCTCTGATACAAGTACAATAAATGTATGTACAACCATACTCAACGAGAAGTACATTTATAGACTGTTCAGATCATTACTAAAAAAAAAGAAAAAATGCTCAGAGTATGAAGTCATCAGATTTGGATCACGACTTAACTCCCCCCCCCCCAAGTGTTTTCTCCACCTCACCCACTACACAATTTAAAATATGTTTTGAAAAAAATATATTTTTTTTATTTAAACATATATATGTATGCAATTAACTTAGAAATGCTTACTATTAAAAAGGAAAAAACACACATTACAGCAGGTAAATATCATGGGGAAACTGTCACAGTCTTACCTTCTTCTCCAGTAGCCGCTGTTTCTCTACAGCTTCTTCTAAACTCAGCCCCACCCATTCTGCTTCTTCTAGGGGAATCTCAAACTTCTAAAACAGAAAAGCAAAAATAAGGATGTTTGGAGCAGAGTTTTGATGCACTAAAGCTCTAAGAAAACTGAAAACCTAGTTAGTGCATTATGACTCCTCAAGAACGAGTGGCCCTGAAACCAACAACTGGGCAGTGAACGTCGGCATTGAAGAAGGACTTTGGTAAAGTCACAGCCAGAGAAGCCAAGATCGACCACAGCTTGGAAGGTGCCCCATTATTAATATCAAAATGTTTAGTTCGTAAAAAAGGAGGAGCTAGAATTGTTCTGGTTTTAAGTCATCAAATGGAAATTAAACCAAACTTGGCCAACTTCAGTGTTCAAGAGCTGGATCAAGGCCATCTTCTTTGCTAACAAGTAAGAGCTGCAAATAGAGTCACAGGGAATAGAAATAAAATATTTTAACAAATAAGCAATTTTTTTTTTTTTTAATATACTCAATTCTAATTCTGAAAGGCAGTATGCCTTAAAAAAAAAACATACGTCATACAGTGGTCATTTCAACTGTAAGTATCACATATATAGTTGTGGACCAAGAACGCTCATCTGCAAAGCGAGGCGAGCCATGTAGAGCGCAGGACGTAGGCTGGATAAGCGCCAAAGGCGCTCATCTGCGAAAAAAGGCGAGCCGTGTATGACGCAGGACTTAGACTGGATGAGCCGCACAGCACTTGGTGCTCATTGCAGCCAGCAGCGCTGTCACACATGCGAGCCTCGCAAAGTGAGCGAAGCAAGGCGCAGTCTTAGCCTGCATTGTGAGGGGCACAACTGCAAGCCAAGCGCGTAACTCTAAAAACAAAACATACAGTAGATGGGAGGAAAGGCTTGGAATGAGCGCTGCAAGCGGGAGAGGCTTGCAATGAGCACCAAAGGCGATCATTGTGAACCCTGCGATGAGCACCAAAGGCTCTCAGTGTGGGGCTCGTGATGAGCGCTGGAGGTGCTCAGAGGAGCAAAAGCCCCACATTGTGTGGTAAACAGCACTGCCAGCCCTACAATTTTAATTCCGTCATTTTTGATGGGCAAGTTCCTAGTGCATTATATTCCTATGCATTTGGGGGCAGGGTTCTTACAACAAGTGTATTGAAAGCTAATCACTCCGATATCCATTAAATGCAAACCTTGTACTTGCTGTAGATTTCTTCTCTCTTTGCTGGATCATTAGGGTGAAGTTTCGGATCTCTTGACGCAAGACGCAGGAGCATTGCTCTTTTTAAATCCATCCCCAGTTTCGAGTTCAGATCCTCCTTTGCTGACTACAAGAAGAAAATAAATCACATTTAAACAATTTATTACGTTTTAAATAAATATTTACTTTATATCTTTTAGGGGCCACAATAGATTTAAATATGTTTATATAGGAAGGATCTGCCCTGAGGGAGGTGCAAATAGGGCTGGAGAAAACGTTAGGAGAGGCTCAGGAGAAATCTGGGGAGGTGCTGGCGAAGGCTAGGGAGTGCTGGCGAAGGCTAGGGAGTGCTGGCGAAGGCTAGGGAGTGCTGGCGAAGGCTAGGGAGTGCTGGCGAAGGCTAGGGAGTGCTGGAGCTTCGGGAGAAGACAAAAACAAACACAACTAAATTATATACACCCACACTTATAGTAATAGACTACTCTAGACATTTTTTTATTAATAAAAATTTAAAAAATACATAAAAAATGTTGCTCTAAAGTTGATATTTTATTTTTATATTCCTATTTAAAGTTTTAACCTTTACACTCTAGTTTCCATAAGTGATACGATACCTTGAGGATGTAATTATCAAATCCAAAAGCAGCATCAATAAGATCCAATGTTCGCATAGTGACAGTTATGGAGAACGTCTTGTCCAGGATTTCACTGTATAACTCTCGTGTAAAAAGCTGCGGCTTCCATATCCTCTTCACTCTTGTAGAAAGCTACGGAAAGTTTGGATGAAATATTAAGATGTTAACCCTCTGAAAAAGTAAAGTCAAAATTCTCTTAGCCCCACAGATTGCCTAGAGGCCAAATATAAGGATAATACTCGGAGAGCTGCAATGTTTAGTTCTTACATCCTCAAATACAATTTAAACCAAACTTGACCAACGTCAGTATTCAAAAGCCGAATCAAGGCCATCTTCAGGCTTGCAAGTAAATTAAAGTGATTAAGTGTCTTCTGCCATTTCAGTTTCTAGCGATCTACATCATGAGGTTAGTGGAGACTTTGAATACACACATAGTTTGTATTAGCACAGTGGGAAGGTGGCATATACAACTAGCAGTGCTCTCTTTAGTTGTAATGTAAAGCTCATTACTTTTCAAAGATACACCATGTTGAGACAGAAGCTTCAAGAAGCAGTAAAGAAAATGGAAAACCTATAGAAAAGCAATATTGCTTTTTAAATGTACTGTCAAAAAGTGCAGAATCAGCTGCTGCTGGTATCCACCCATTATAAGGTCAATGAGGTGATGTGGCCTTATCAACAATGTACCATAAACACAATTAAACCATTGGGCATTAGAGGTTTCCCTCGTTGTTGGTACAGCCTATCCATGATTGTTCTTGAAGCCCTTTAGACCAGTCTCTCAGCCACCCTCCACTCTCCCCTTGACTAACTTATCATGGATGGAGGCAAACACTCTAAGCTTTCAAAACTAATTTAATACTAAATATTATTATAATTAACTAGGAATTGTATTCATGATCAGTGCATCATTACAAAAACTCTCGCGTTGCTAGTGAATTAAAATGGTCTTTTAAGGCATAACATCACAATTGTGGTCGGGTCCGTCTCCTGTGGCGATGGGTAGTGGACATATTGGCCATAGTTATGTAAATCTAGCCTGCTTAGGAGGGCCAGATAGTCATGGTATGGAAACAGTTGTTACCTTGGACATGGGTAAGGACGCTGCTTAGTACATATGGGCCAAAATGTAGGTCTTGGTGAATTCCAGAGGAACACCCGCCAAGCACAGACAGAAAGTGTATACTGAGGTGTGCAAGGAAGAGATGAGCCAGAAGAGCTTCTGTAAGGTGGGAGAGCGAACCTCCCTCAAATCCTAGGCTACACCTGAACATGTATCACTTAGTGGCACCAGTTTGTTTGCAGCTCATCTCCAAATACTCCCCCACCCGCCCTCTTTGCTCTGCTAATGACCTTCTTCTTTCCACAACTCGTCACCTCCTCTCACTCTCGCCTTCAGGACTTCTTGTGCAGCCCCTATTCTCTGGAACTCCTTGCCTCGCTCCACCAGATTATCCTCCAGCCTCAAAACCTCTCTAAAAACACATCTCTTTAAAGAAGCGTATCACCTTCCACGCTAACACACTCTCACCTCTCTCTCCCTCCCTCCTTTTCCTCACACAATACCTTTAGGTTGTAAGTCTGCGAGTTTCCATCTCACAAGGTGCTTTAGGGAAAGCACTATGGATTTGAGGCTCAAAGACAGGGCCCTCCTTGTCTTGCTATTTGGTAATTTGTATGTATCCTTGTTTTGAACGTATCTTATGTACAGCGCTACGGAATATGTTGGCGCGTTATAAATAAACGATAATAATAATAATAATAAAGTAGTGTTATGGAGGTATTTAGCATTCTATACAATTAAAAAAAATGTGTTTTAGTATACAACTCAACCTTGTTACCTGGACACTATGATGTAATATACCCACAAATAAAGTTTCATGGTAAAGGAACTTAGCTATTCTGCAAAAGCTATTTAACACATTATGTATATGATCAATACTGCATACATTAATTATGTTACATAGTTACATAGGCCCTCATTCAATTGCAATTTGGCCAATTGAATAAGGCTCTAAATAAGCACATAGCATATATTTTTTTAAAGAAGTTTGTAGTTAGTAAAAACTTGCTTTTGGATAGATGCTTACTAACTTAAAACTTCTTTAAAAATATATGTTATGTGCTTATTTAGAGCCCTATTCAATTGGCCAAATTGCAATTGAATGAGGCCCATAGTATTTAAGGTTGAAAAAAGAACTTTAGTCCATCAAGTTCAACCTTTCAAGATCTCCTCCGATCTGCAATATGCGGATTAACTATTAATTAATTAGTTGTATTAAAAAAATAATAATAATAAATAAAAAAATAAAAAAAATCCCTCCTGATCCCAGACACCGGCGACCGGACTTCTCACTGGATCAATACTGCCTCTCTAATTATCCATGATAACCCTGAATTCCCTTTTTAATTAGAAATAAATCCAGGCCCCTTTTAAAGATATCTATTGAATCTGCTGTCACCACCTCCTCTGGTAGAGAATTCCACAGATTAACCACCCTTACTGTGAAGAACCATTTTCTTTCTTTAAGGTGGAATCTTTTTACTTCTAACCTCAAGGGATGTCCTCTTGTCAGTTGAAAACCTCTTGGCGCAAAAAGCTCACTTGACAAATCTTTATACTGACCCTGGATGTATTTTATGTATGGGAGCATTTTGTTCCAACACATTACCTTATCATTGTTTGCATAGCGATAGCCAGAGATCCATCCTTCCCCACCCCAGAGTCCCTCATTGGCCTGTGGAGGGAAGTATGGTATCACTGGGACATCCTGCACTCGCTCTCTCTGTCCAGACTTTGGATTCAGCCTGTATTTCAGCCCATGGGGTCTCCAGTGTACGGGGGATGCTTTGCTGGGGTCTTGAATAGAGCGCAGGTAGTGAGCCGGGAGACGTGCGTAGATTCCCTGCTTCAGCTTGAGGGCCTCCCAGATGGCAGGGGGGTACTTGTGCAGAGGCATTGCTCCTTTTTACACAGGGAACACAAGATAAACAAAAAGCTTTTAACATATAGACATCAGCCTTGAGTAATAACAATGGCACTTAGAGCAACTGTTAAATGATATATAACTATACAAATAACTATAAACAACAAATATACATACACAGATAACCCAACAGCGACAGTATGTGGGGTCCAGTTCTAAACAAATCCTGGAAGCCCTGGAATCACAAGCTCTAATAATTATACTTCTAGTTAGTCTCCATCCCTCAATACCTCTTATTCTGTCCAAGCTCATAAAAAAATATTGGCATGACTCCACATTAGTCTGGTTCTTATGTTTGATAACAGTTTTATTGACCATCGGGGGAATCAATAATAAATAATGGTCCTTTCCCTCTTCGCCTTATCTGACAGCTGCAATCCCGCCGCCAACCGACGGATGGCGCTGCCGATTTTCAAATAAGGCGCCCTGACAGAAGTGGCCTTGAGCTATGAGAGGTGCGCCCGAGGCCCTGGGGGGGGGGGGGGGGCGAGTGCTCGCGCCGAACATAGCGACGGCCTCGCGGTTGACTCAGCGCCGTTGTGTTGTGCCACGCCGGAAGAGAGAACAGTTCTTTGCCTTACAACAAAGATGACAACGCATGGAAATTGACAGCGCCCTCTGCTGGATGGCTCATGTAACTGCAGCTGTCAGTGCTGCCGAAGAAATGCGAAGGTGAAGAGGGACAGATCCTAAATAATAAACCTGAATCATTTCTTCCTTACCAGCGGAGATCCCGCAGAAAAATTGTATACGAATGAATGAAGCTGTACTCACCTCTACGTGACAAGCGAGTAGGGTCAGCCTCTCTTATACGCCGCGCTCACGGGTTCATTCAACTAACAACTCGTATTTATCACTGTGTGCGTATATCTAATTATTGTAAATTACAAGGTATCATGATTTGTATAAATAACATTATACTTACTGTACAGTGTGTGTAATGTGTCTCGCGTCTCTCATATCACGGCTATATAATAGTGTCATGTGTGTGTATGTGTATGAAGAGTGAGGTAGCTGTGCGTGTTCAGTAATCCAGATGAATAATCACAGTATTGTAGTATATAGTGATGCTTTTTTTATTGGACAGACATATTCATAAATATAAGACTAGCTTCTGAGAGATACCTCGCTTTGTCAAGTCAAATATTGCTCCTGACGTGACACAGACAGACATATAGAGTTCTGATATAATTATATGTGTGTAATAATGATTAGTATAGTCTCCCCCATACTGTACACTCCTCATATAACTGTATTATCTCCACACTGTCCCTGATAACATTATATTTCTGTCACATCCCAATACATGACACACTAATCTCTCTCATACCATCTTATTCCTCACACACTCATCTTATCCCAGTACCTGACACTCCAAGGACACCCGGAAGCACACGTGTGGACACAGTATGGAATCACTTCCTGTAATGGAACCGCCTTTTCCTGCGAGGCAGCATGTATCCTGTCACTTGATTGGCTGGTGTATGTCACGTGGTAGTAACAGCGACCCGGAGGCGACTGGTTACCATGGAGACCTGGAGCATCCTCGGTGACTTGCTGTCCAACATCAGTAAAGTACCAGAAGCCAGATATAATGTATTGTAGTGTTAGAGGGACCGATATGGGGACAGTGTACAGGGGAGGCCCGGACACCGGCAAGTAGTATATTCCCCTCAGAGGATGGAAATAAGATCTAGTGATGCTGGGAGTTACCATAGAGAAGACCTGCTGTAGTGCTATTTTATGTAATAATGATGTACTGTGGGCAGCCATTGTTAAGCTGAGCTGTCCTTCCTATGTGGAATGTTATAACACCAACTGGAGCTTTACACACAAAGCCCCCTCCCCAAAATAAGCAAGGACCAGTGACCTCTGGGAAAAGGAAATACAATACAAATACGGTATATATTCTAACACACACACACAAATATATATATATCACATGCACACACACATGTAGATATATCTATATCACACACAAGTAAATTATATATATATATATCACATATTATAATTGTCAAACTGTGAGACGTCCTCACCCTTTGCGTTGTTGTGTACGACTTAGGCGCTCATCGCCTGCGAGCCTTGCATAGCGAGGCAAGCAGTGGAGGCATTGAAACTCGGAGCACTTAGGCGAGGAGCGCCTTCTGCAAGCCTCACAAAGCAAGTGGAGGCATTGAAGCACACATGACAGGCAGAAAGGAGTGCCAAAGACACTCCTGCGAGCCTCGCGAACAGAGAGGTGAGCCGTTGAGGTATTGAAAACTGTGGAACTTTGCCTCCAAGCACTTAGGAAACGCGGGGTCGCATTAGGCTGCAAGCAGTTGATGAACGCGGGACTAAGAAAAAAAATATGAGATGTGGCACTTGTATTTTTTTTTTTTTACCACTGGGATCTTTGCCCATTCCTCCTTGCAAAACTGCTCCAGCTCCTTCAAGTTGGATGGTTTGCGAACAGCAATCTTTAAGTCTGACCACAGATTTTCTATTAGTTTGAGGTCTGGGCTGTGACTCGGCCATTCCAACACATTTACATGTTTCCCCTTAAACCCCCCAAGTGTTGCTTTAGCAGTGTGTTTGGGGTCATTGTCCTGCTGGAAGGTGAACCTCCGTCCTAGCCTCAAATCACGCACTGCTGAAAAACATCCCCACTTATATATACATATAATATATATATACATCTATATATAATACATATACAAAGAGAGAAACGCTCTCGAAAGCTCATCATGAAACCTATGAATATGTATGTCCAATAAAAAAGGTATCACTATATACTGCAATACAAACATCATCGTATACAGTCTAGAACAGAAGGTCGGTATCGTCACGGCCGCGTTCATTGATCAGCAGCTATTGTAAGAAAGTCTTTATAGTGGCTTATATATTGGGGCAGTGTGGATTGGTATCTATGCTATGCTGATTTATTATTATATTATGCCTATAGCTTATAGCGCTAAACTCTAAATGATATAGGAGAGTTCAGCAGCTCTGTTATATATTTCATTAGACAGTATTTTATGCATTTATTATTTTTTTAGGAGCATTAATAAAAGTTATTTTATTAAGTTGCAACAAATATAAAATAGAGTATTATGTGTTTGTATGTGTGCTGGGTATTCTATCTGGCACATTTATCCCCAAGTGGTTTTATATATATCACATATAATAGTTGTCCAACTGCGAGTCGTCTTCACGCTTTGCGAGCTAGCAGAACTGCGTCCTTCGCGAAGCGAGGGGCCGTATTTGCGGAGGCTCTATGGCGCCTCAATTGCGGTAAAAAATCAACCCAGAAAAGCGGGACTTTGAAAACAAAAACCACGGCACGGGAAATAGAAAAAAAAAATATACGACCTGCGGGACTTACAAAAAAAACAGTAATGTGTAAAGAGGAAATAAAAAAATAGGAGGTCACAAAAATACGAAGTTAACGGCCGAAAGGCATACATCAAAAAACACCAAAACCACTGAAAAATAATAAAATAAAAAAACATCACACACAGCGCAGGGGGACAGCCAGGACGTCTGGGGGTGAGGTTGCACGCGGATTAAAGTCAAATTTAAGGAGTTTCAGAACTTGGAAATCGGGTAAACGAGAAAAAAAATGTCGAGCGAAAAAAATGAAATCGAGGCGCAGAAAACACTGATAAGGACGTACGAGTTTTGCCAGGGACGTAGGAGGTACAAAAATACAGTTAGGAAGCACGGAAAGTGCTTGCGAGTCACGTAGCAAACGACGCCATTTTACAACACTAACTTGCAACTAATAACATTACAAATCTATATATATATATATATATATATATATATATATATATATATATATATATGTATATATATATATATATATATATAGTAGCGACTTGCCCGTCAAAAAAATTATGGCAATAAGATTGTAAGGCAGGTAATGGTGTTTGGTTGAGACATTCATTTTGTTGGTGTTCCGAGATCCTTTGGCGCTCATTGCAAGCCTGTTGGTTGTTTGTGTGCTATGAGCAGCGTTGGCGGTCGTTTTTTGTATGCTAATGAAATAATTAATAAATGAATATACTTTACCGATTTGTAAGTAATATATGCAGGAAGCATTGTGCTGAAGAGCTGACAATCTGATTTGATGTTCCTGCAGCATATAATGTAGGTTTGCAGTGTTGTGGAGCTGAGGTGTAAGTGTCAGCAATGTGTGCAGTGTGTCGTGTAAATAGGCTGCGTGCGCGAGGGGAAGCTGTTAGGGTAGGTGTGTACTTCCGCATTGTGTAAGTCAGTGTTGTAAAATGGCGGGGAATGTGTATGTGGTACGCGGCTGCGGATGATTTAGCGTCCTTGTTAATAGTGTATGTTGTACGTCTTTTTCTGAAAATCTGTATGTGTTTTGCGTCTTTAGGGTCCTGTAGCCTCGTTTTTTCGGCGGCCATTTTTTCTCTCGGTTAGGGGATTTTCGTGTGTCTAAACTCTGTAATTTGGACTTAAATTGAGGTGTAAGTTCACTTGCAGAGGTCCTCGGTGCCCCCTTGCTGTGGGTAAGCTTTTTATGTGTTTGTTGTGTGTATTTATTGTGTTTGTCATGTGCGCTGGGTTCGGGCGATAGGGTCGTATTTTTGCGAGCTCGTAATGTTTTTTTTTATCCCGCGGCTTGTATTTGTGGATGCTAAGTCCGTAACTTTTGCGGTGTAAGTCCCGCCCGCGGCTCATAGCAGCTGACGTGGGAGCCTCCACCTCCGCAAATGCGGCCTAAAGTCGTAGGGGGTTGTAGGCATGAGCTTGGTGAAATCACACTTATAAAATAATATTTTCTGTCACCCTTCTTGGAGATTATCAGATTGGCTGGAATATTAGAAATATAGATTTTTTTATCCCCAGTCTCATCGTTTATACCTAAGGGATTCTACACCAGCTATACTAGCTTAAACAGCGGTTGTCCCTAGTCTATTTCTTTGTCTCTCTTCTATGAATAGAATTTAAAAGACCCATTTACTCACTTTCTTAACACTATTTTTGCTTCTTTATTATATCCACATAGAGGTTAATCTAGCACATTCAGACGAGAGCTATAGATTTTCTTGCTAGGACCTCTCCACAATTATAGGCTATATGCCCTGTGACACATGCATCACATGTATATTGATGGCTGAAGGCCATATTCATTTTTGTGTATACATTCAATATTGCACATCCAGGCACTGGTTAACATATGTTACCTATCACCAACCACTCAATCATTCACAATTTGTGTACACTTCTATTATAGATTTATCCCTTCTGTACATGGTAGTACACTTTATTATCACTTTCTTTGTTCTTTTCACCACCAGTTATCCAGCATCTACAATAATGTATTTATTCCACTACTATGGGTCAATAATAATATATACAACTTCTATTCATTATTACCTCCGAACAATAGGAGGCTTATTTATATATTTACCCACTTATATATTCTATAAGTTGTATACTACCTTATTATATATAGCCCTAGTACACTAGATTTCAGATCTCTAGTACTTCTAGCCAACTTATCTTATTTTGTCAAGAAATTCATCGAATATTGATAGTCACAGAGATAACTGCCATGCTATTCCTTCTAGCACTCTGATCTTCCATTTCAAATAATTCACCACATAAGGTCTACCCTTTATACTGTATAATATATATGACCAGAGTTATTACTATTATGTCTCTTTTTAAATCATTATATGACATTATATTCCCAGATCGTTGTACTATCTCAGATCGTTGTATTATCTAATTATTGCCTCAGATTGTACAGTTTTTATCACTCAATTTGATGTATATTATACATATATCTATAGGAGGCCTGTTTCTCTATTAAAACATGGCCTCTATGTAACCACGATTCCAGGACTGGTCTCCAAGGCAACCAAGCTACTATATAAGATCAGCGACGACACTATCGCCTCCCCCTTTGAAAAAGACGTCACAGCACGTTAAAACGCGTCAGGCGTAGGCGTTTACACGCATACGTGCGTCATCACGCACGACGCTGTCCACGCTATACTAGGAAGTGAAGCCATGCAGCGTTAGCGTCTCTATTAAGAAACATGGCACTAGTTAGGTAACTCGTTCACAATTTAGTATGGTGTACTTAGAAGTATCCAGGACCAATGTATAGGCCACTTGATGTCAAAGAAGCCAATATTAGATACCATGAGATACGTTTACCCCAAAAAAGGGAACCAATAAGGATATACTAGCCCATAACAAGAGTCTATCCCTTCAATGAAGGTATTCATTTTGCCAAATACTAGTTATAGACCAGTATGTGGATAAAAGAAGTTATAGCAAATTAGGATTGGCATGTTACAATCCCATGAATTATATATAGGAGATATCTCAATGAATAAGTCTCCTATAGCTCTTATATAGAGATATCTCAATTATCTGGCTTCTTACTTACATCAAAGGCAGTGCCTGCTTCCATCTACCATACTATCTCCAATATCTTTCACAAAAGCCAGTCTGCACTAAATGCCCTTTGGGGTAAACTATATACAATAGACTGGGTGATATATTGGTACAGAGTTACCTGTAGTGGAACATTACATTTTTCCTCGAATATTTTAGAGAAAGTTCCAGTCTCTCTATATATTTGTCCAAAAGTGAAATTAATCACTATTTCTCAGAGGAGGTCTTTCTTTTTCCATTGTTTTTAGAGTGTTTTTAATCTTCCTTTTTTATTTTTCGTCGTTGTTACTATTCAATTATGATTTAATAAACTTGTTGGCCAAATTGTAAATAAACCCTGTTCACAATTCTATTTAATTTAGTGGAAAACACTACAAGGGAATTCACTCCCTAGGATTATAAGTGTTTCATGAACTCTAAACCCTGGCTTGAATAGCACAAAAAGGACTTGATCACCCCCAAAACAAGCAGTTTTTTTTCTAGGTTATTCTTAAAGAGCATGAAAATCTGGTTATATGTTGTGTTATCCATTTTTCTTCTTAACTGAATCCTGGGAAATTCCATGTTGTTGCTCTATTTATATGCAAATGAGCAGCTCAAACATATTAATTAGCTGGTTTGATTTGCTAATTAGAATTACAGTCTGCTTGTCTCTCTGTAGTGGCCAAAGTAAAAACCCCCAGTGTTATCTGACAGTTAGACCCTCCTTCCACCTTTATCAAGCATATTAGCATACAGGAGCATCACAAAATAAAAAAAAATCATAATCAATTCTAAATATGTCATAAATGATTTACTGTAGAGAAAAACTGCTAGTATAATGTAAAGACTGTTCTAAAAAAAGATTACAAATCAAACAAGATTCATATTCACAGTGTTAAAATAATTTATTATTAACCCTTAAAATGTATCATCAATCCTTTTAATTTAGTCACCAATAAAATTAATTCAACCTCAATTATACAATACATTTTACACAAACTCATAGGCTTTACTATTCATATTAAATTGTCTTTTATAGAATTACATGAAAGGCACACAGACAGCAAACCGCTAATTTGTGTAAACATCGCGCAATTGTACATTTATTTTTACAGCACGATAATTGATCAAAAAAAGCCAAGTCATACAGAGAAGGTGATAAAGTACAATAATTCAGTGCGAAATGGAATATTTGCATAGCACAAACCGTGGTAGGGCCCATGTCATATATATATATATATATATATATATATATAAAAAATCACATATTATAAATTGTCAAACTACGAGATGTCCTGGTGTGTACGGCTTAGGCGATGAGCGCCAAAGGCGGTGATCGCCTGCGAGCCTCGCAAAGCAAAGTGAGCCATTAAGGCACTAAAACTCGCAGCAGTGGAGGCAATGAAACACGCGGGCCTCCAAACACTTAGGAAACGCGGAATCGCCTTAGGCTGCAGACAGTCGACGAATGCGGGACTTAGGAAAAATACAAAGTTAACGGCCGTACCCCACAAAGCAAAAAACACAAAAAAAATAAAATAAAAATAGTACAAAAAAAAAAATCACACACAGCACGGGGGACAACCAGGACGTCGGAGTGAGGTGTAACGTGAATTAAAGTCCAATTTAAGGAGTTTCGCCACTTGAAAATCAGCTAAGCGAGAAAAAAAAAGGGTGGCCCAAAAAATGAAAACAAGCCTACACGACCCTAGACCGCGCAAAACACCGCCAACTGCGTACCACTTTCACCCAGGAAGGTACGAGGAACAAAATACACTATTACAAAGGGCAGCAAATGCTCGCGCACCGCGCAGCACATAGACAAACAACGCTACTTTACAATCCTAACTTACAACATTACACATCTAAAGTAGCGCTTTACACAAATAAGCCAACGTTTTGCCCCCGCGCACGCAGCCTACTTCTAAAGCACAGTTGGGACATCCATGACACTATGTCCTCAGGGCAGCAACAGTCCCACTGGACATTACATGCTGCAGGACAATACAAAGAGATTGTGACCTCTTCAGCCGATTGATCATTACATAGATTAATAACAAAAAGCTAAACTATATGAATTTATTTCAATTAATTCACTAATTAGTATTTAAAAAAAATAGAGAGGAGCCAAAGGACACGCGAGGAGAGGCTCGCAATGTGCGCCGAAGGTCCTTAGAGTATAAAAAGCTTAACATTGTGTGCCAAACAGCATTGACCGTCATTTTTTGACAGGCAAGTTGTTAGTAATATATATATATATATTTTTTTTTAAATAAATAGTACATTTGTGTTCACATTTAAACGTCTAAAACAAGTTAAAAATATTGTTTCGTGCTCAGAATTCTGAGAAATACAGTTATTACACTGCATTCTGGGAACCTGGGTAGGGACATGCAAATGTGCCCATAAAGGCTTTGCTCTTGTATTCAAAAATACATAAACAAATAAAAAAATAAAAAAAAGTATATATATATTTATTTATTATTTATTTATTTTATTTTCCAATTAGTGATATAGATCCAGCTCTGCCAACTAAAAAAAAAAATCCTCTTTGTAATCATGAGATTAACAGAAAAACATATTCACTGTAGTTTGGAAACAAGTAATGTTTGTGAAAAATGTAGATAAACACAGACATTTTGCAGCTATGCAAGAGCATAAAAAAAATAATTTTAGAGAAAATCTTAATTTTAGCAAACTCTGCCAACGTCCCGCACCTGTGACCCTTCCTGTCCATTGCATGATGGGGCAGGAACATCTTAGGAATAGCAGGAAGTTCCCTTTGTTGTGCAACTGAATCCTCTGAGCATGTGCAAGTGAGGTGTCAAATTGCAAAAGGTTAAGAAATTTAGCAATGAGATGAAACAAGATGTTTCCTTCTTCCTGCACTGCTATATACATTTATGCTCATGACTTATATAGCTGGTAAATTTTGCAATTCTTGTTGACGTTTTCTTAAATATATGTGTGTGTATGCATGAGTTTCCAATAATTTTATTATTTACAGATAAGATAGCATTGAAGGTTGGGAGGACAGGACCAGATGTTAATTTAAACCCCCGGCCCTGATTTGTAATTATACACCTAACCCAGAAATGATGCACTCACAAATATTCCACTTAAAATCATTATTGTACTTTAGTTCGGAATACCCTCATATCTGGCCGATATAAGGAGTGTACATATCATTAAGGCAGCATATAAAGCATACAAATACAATTATATTTATATTACATTGATTAAATAACATACTACTCTGCATATGATTTGTCTCCTGATAATCTGCAATGTAAACACGTTCAGTATTGGTTTATTTTGAAATTAAATTATTTTGCAAATGAAAAGCCTTTATTTATCAGGATTGTGTACAGAAAATGTCCATCTTGTCTGACTCGATCACTTCCTGATAGCTTGGAGCCCGAGGGCATATTCTTATCTACTAAAGCGTGGAGGAAGAGGCTCATACAGGAGTGACGCTATCCTCTTTAGACTATTTTAAAAGTAAGCGTTCTATATTTTACATGTTATGGATTAAGTATTTAAAGCAGTTCCTTGTAGGTATGCTGCTTCTTCACACACTTTCCCTTTAAGATCTTGTATCTCATAGTGTGAGACCTCTGTATCCCTTTAACATACTCCAAAAAGTGGGAACTTTATTCATTTTAAGTTAGGATTTCAGTCCAACTCAAACAAAAAAAAACGGAGAAACCTTTATCTTTAAAATGATTATTGCCGTATCATGACGGCGCTCCGCAGCACGTTCCAAAAATACAAACTAAAAGTGCTGCAGAAAATCTAAACTAACCCAAGTCTTGAAGGATTGATGTACCACGACGGGCAGAAGATCCTCACAAATGTCATCTCAAAAAGGAGTAAAATAAATAACTTTGAAGAAGTTACAGTCCTGAAAAGTTCTCGATCTTTGCATATTGATTAAATATACAGTGTCGGACGCATTCAGTGCTTCCCTAAAGAGGGATTTAAAAGTAAAAAAGTATAATAGTAGTGATTTATGCCCAAAGTGGGATGGATTTACATCCCGGACAATAACTTTTAGTTTACAGTCAGCTGTTTGCTCCCCAAAACGTTACAGAATTAGGCTTCGTTCAAAGCAGGTGAAAAGGATGAAATTAAAGGGATACGATAGGTTTCTGGATGTACATATTATACTATAATATATACCTAGTGACATCCAGGAATCTTCCACATCCCTTTAAATACAACATTAGTTTGGGTAGGTCCATCAGGACTGGGTGATGTATCTCATTCTGAAGAACTGTTCTCTTATCTCCTGATCGTCGCCATCTTCCTTCCCGAGCCAGATCACGGTGCTGTTGTGGATGCCTTCCTTTAATTTCCGCTTGAACACTCCCACTGTACCTGGAGCTTCCATGGCTTTAGGTCCCATCAACAGGACGTAGCAAGCGTGCCGGCTGCGCTCAAACAAAACCGCTGGGGAAAAGAAAAAACAAACCGCAAAGCATGTCAATAAATTAATATAAAAATATAAATTATATTGCTGGATAAAAAATGGACAGAAGGCATAGGGCAGTTTTATTTTTATTCCATGTGACTATTTGCAGCTCTGATCAAGTAGTAATGTCCTCCTTTGTAAATATTATACATAGGAATTTAGGTGTACTGTGCCTTTAAATGGCCATATTGTCACAACTTGGTACTTTTTCCACTATGTAAAGATCAACCATGGAATTTCTTCATTTCTATACACTCCTAGGAGCACTGGAAATAGATTACGGCCTTTCTTCCCCACATACATTGTAGATTTAGATAAGATAAGAAACACGCCCTGCAATAATAAGGTATAAAGGATCACAGGATGAAAAAAGTGGGAAAAATCTGAATCTGCAGAATATCATAATTAGGAATAAGAAAAAAAAATATTATGCCTCTGCTGGACCCTAGATGTTGCAGGCGTTTACGTTTCGGAAGGAGCAGTACTTGTAGTTATACCCCCTTATAGGAAATTGCCCGTCAAAAATGACGGGAATAAAACTGTAAACCTGGTAATGCTGCCACACAATGTGAGGATTTTGCCCCTCTGAGCACCTTTGGCGCTCATTGCGAGCCTCTCCCCACGTGTACTTCAACTTTCCTGGTTTGCAATGATCACCTTCACCACGCATTGCAAGCCCCACGATGAGCGCCTTTGGCGCTTATTGCGTGGCTCGCAATGAGCATCTTTGGAGCTCATTGCAAGCCTCTCCCCCTGTATACTTATAGGGCTCGCTCTTGAGCACCTTCGGCGCTAATTGTAAGCCTCTGCCCCCCCACCATGTAGTTTAGGGGCCTCTCAATTAGTGTTACTGGCCTGGGGGTAAGTGTTACTGGCCTGGGGGTAAGTGTTACTGGCCTGGGGGTAAGTGTTACTGGCCTGGGGGTAAGTGATACTGGCCTGGGGGTAAGTGATACTGGCCTGGGGGTAAGTGATACTGGCCTGGGGGTAAGTGATACTGGCCTGGGGGTAAGTGATACTGGCCTGGGGGTAAGTGATACTGGCCTGGGGGTAAGTGATACTTCCTTCGTGCTGCTTTTTACTGGCTTCAGCCTAGTGTTCATCCTTTTAGGTTTTTTCGGTCACTGTTTTTCTTCTCGCTTCAGCGATTTTTGATTGTGAAAATAACTGCAAATATGCCTCAAATTGGCTAGCCACCTCACTCACAGGCTCCTTGGCTCTCCCCCTGTGCTGTGTGTGAGTCTGTAAGTGAGTCTGAGGCATAAATTGTGCTTTTTGGTGGTCTTTCCAGTTACGTGATTCAGGCGTTTTACGTGCTTCAGTCCTTAGTCCTGTGGCGCTCATCGCGAGCCCTGCACTAAGCGCCTTTGGCGCTCATTGCAGCCTAGTGATGCTGCATCTGAATGAGGGAAAGTATCATATTCTGACAGATTCAATGATATATAATATAAACACTCAGGTCAGACAAGAGTGAATCTTTCTACATTCAAACAGAATCTTCAAGCATTACAATTTTCTCCAAAAATGTTTATGTCCATGACTTACTCCTACTCCATAATATGAACATACAGGCCAGGACTTACCATTAAACAGGACAATGTTCTCAGTGTGATTGTTCAGCTGGAGTAGTACAGAGGGGTGCGACGGGTGAAACATGTACAGGTACTGCTTTGGTTCCACCTAGAGTGAAATAAGATCAATATTAGGATTATCAATATCAAAAATCACCACTTACGCCGATCCCTTGAACAAGACCCAAACCAAGTTATTAAAAGGACCACTGAAACACAACACAAGCTTTAATTAAGCACTGATTATTAAAGGTCTACATCACAGTAAAGATCTCCTAAAAGCATGTGGAAATACATGCCCTTTCACTGAGAAATCAAATCTGTGTTTACATGTATAACAGAATGCCCACTTGCTTTCGCATTACTGCAGTCAATCAGGTACAGAGGTGTATCACATTCAAGTCAATGGTAAGACGTTAGAAGTGAACAGAACTTATAATTTTTGTAATTTCTGATAACAGAAAATTCAGGTTTCTGCTCTCTTTCCTCTGGAATGTAAACAATGCAGACCAGTGCTCGGCTAAGGAGCTCTCCGTGTAGAGATTAATAAAAATAATTAACTCTTAACAAATCTTTGACAAATGGTTAACTGCTTAGTGCAGTCCTGATTCCAGGGAAAACTGCTATCAATCACTGCCTTCACCAAGCACTCGGTTATTTGTTATTACTTTGTATGTAAACAGAGCTTTAAGATTTAATAGAGTAATAAAAAAAAAAAAAAGATAATTTTAACATGTAATATTGTGCTCTTTCACACCATGAAGAGCACTTACAGCGATGTAAATGGTCCTTTAAGAAGGAGTTAGAAAAGCATTAGCTTGACTGTAGGCTGTGACTCTGTGTCTAATCACATATTCAGACAATGATCACTCATTAGCAAAGGATACAATATTACTTTGTGGGTGGGTCAGGCTGAATGCCTGCAAAAGATTGCAAAATAAATGTAGTTTCAGTTGAGTGATGGGGACAGGAGCCAGATTGTATTGGTCGATAAAGATATTTTACTGGGGACCATCAATGCCGGTCTAAGCATGTTGTATATTTATTAGATTAAACCTGTTGAAACCGTGGCAGTGAGGGTTGCCGTAATTCATGCCAATGCTTTTCTGTGTGACATCACATCACACTTGAAGATGCAGATTATAGAACTAATGCAGAATAATTACATATAATAGTTAATGATTTAAACTACTGCATTTTGTCAGTTACCAGTTTTTCAAAAGAGGATATTGTAAATATGGGATTACAGGGGTGTTTAATTAATAAGGATTGCAATTAAAACACATCCTCTGATGATCCTGTACTCACAGCTTGCTGGATGTGGAAGTTTGTAATACAAGTCTACAAAACTGAAATCTTTTTGACTTACAGTGCTGTTAAATTCAGTTGTGTGTTCTCCCCAGAATAAGAAGAAGGACCTGTGATCCATGGTATGGAGGGTAGCCGGGTTTGGAGGGGAGTGTCCTGAACTGACCTCCAGCTCCCACTCTACGGATCCACTGCTGCCATCAATTATAACCACCTAAAAAATCCAGAGAAAAAAGGTAATACACAGAGATCATGTAAACATGTCATAGAATGTTCTGATATATCCCCCCCCTGCTAATTCTAGAAGGCCACTACATTGTACATACACATTATATATATATATATATATATATATATATATATATATATATATATATATATATATATATATATATATATATATATATATATATATATATATATATATATAAACACACACACACATATATACACATACACACACACACAGTGGATATAAAAAGTCTACACACCCCCTGTTAAAATGTCAGGTTTCTGTGCTGTAAAAAACATTATTCGGGCAAACACCAACCTTTTTGCGATTATTTCCAAGTCCAAGCTCCATCACGATGGATGGAAAATCTTTCTTGTAGTATCCCACCTCTGGTTTGCTAAAGGAATAACCATAAAAAAAAAAAAAGCATTATTATTATATTAAAGGGCCAGATGTAGTAGCTTTTGTTACATTTAAAGCACCACTGAGGTGTCATCACTAGTTGTGAGTAATACGGGTTGTTGCTAACGTTGCAGGCAAGGAGCGCCAAATGCGCAACTGGCGCTGATGGAGATAAGTGCCGTAGGCGCTCATCTCTTCGCCCCGCAGAACTACACATCAACACAAATCTCAATTGAACCATTCACAATGCAAGACTCGTAGCACTTTGAAAAAATAAATAAATTACGGCCCGTAACACTTTGAAAATACAACCGGCGGCAAAAAAATAAATACAAGGTAAAAAAAAATATGAACTTAGCGGCCGAACAGCGCACATACAAAAACACAAATTAAATTAAAAAAATACAAAAAAAACATCACACACAGCACAGGGGGCAGCCAGGACTTCTGGGAGTGAGGTTGCACAACAATTTCCAATCAATTTGCAGAGTTTAGGCACTCGAAAATAGACAAGAAAAATGTCGGCCAAAGAAAAAGAGGCTACACGACCCCTAACCACGCAAAACACCACCAGGCACACAAGATTGCAAAGTGAGATTGCACAACAATTTAAACATAATTTCCCCTGTTTCAGAAATTGAAAATCGCCTAAGCAACAAAAAAAATGGCAGACGAAAAAAGTGTAATAAGACTACACGACCCCTAACCATGGAAAATACCCCCAGGAACGTACAAGGTACATAATACACTATTAGGAAGTATGGAAAATGCTCCAGACCTGCGTAACACATACACAATTGTACCTAGCTCATGCATATTAATTAGCTGCTTTTGCTCTGCTAATTAGGATTATAGTGGTCGCTGTAAAAAAAAAAGACCTGCAGTGTTATCTGGCAGTTAGACCCCTCTCCCACCCTTATCAAGTAATCTAAGGCACACATTAGCATACTGAGCTGTACGTTAGCATACAGGAGCGGCAAATTCTAAAATTTTCCCCCCAAATTATTTACTGTAGAGAAAAACTGCAACTACAATGTATGCCCAGAGTTAAAATGCCCATTTCATGTTTTAATAATTACATGACAAAAACTCATTATTTCGCTGCATAAATACATTCACACATTTTCAGGAAAACTGCTCTAAGAGACTGGAGTGTCAAGTGGTCTTGACACCAGAAGCTCTGATCTAGTGGTCTTGTCTATTTTTATAGTTACCTTAAGATGTTTGTTGTATTCATTGACCAGATTGACTTGAAGGTCTGTCCATCGAGCAATTCAGAAACCTCCGATTTCACCACCAGCAGATGGTTATATTTTCTACCAGGAACATTCATCAAGTAAAGAATATCCCCAGGGCTGAAAGAGAAGAAAGGAGATGGTGTTACTGGAAACGCAAACAATGTAGAGAGGTCCATCAGTAATAGTTATACAGTAATTGAAGTTGTAAAGATATATCACTATCAACAAAGGTCCACATAGTTATATCTCTGGTATTCCCAGTGGTAACATAAGGATGCGAGAGCTGGGCCATAAAGAAGTCTGAGCGCTGGAGAATTGACACCTTTGAATTGTGATGTTGGAGGAAACTGCTGATGGTCCCTTGGATTGCAAGAAGATCCAACCAATCAGTAGTACAGGAAATGAAGCCAAACTGTTCACTGGAAGGTTTGATCATGAGACTGAAGCTCAAATATTTTGCCCATAGCATGAGAAGACAGGATTCCCTAGCGAAGACTCTGATGGCGGGAAAGATTGAAGGCACTCTACGATGGGGAGAGGCGGAGATAGATTAGGTCACTGAAGTAATGAGCATGAGCTTGATGGAGCTAAGTGGGGCAGTGGCTGATAGATGTTTCTGGCAAGCTGCAGTGCAAAGTGTCATAGAGAGACGGACATGACTGAACAACATCAAGTACAAACTTTTTCCGTCTCCTCTGATCCTTGTAATAAGTGGATTAAGTGGTAATTAATGGCGTTGTAAGGTTACCTGGTGGCAGTACTGATAGGTACGTATCCTGCCGAGTGATTCGCTCTCTGCTCCCAGTCAGGGTCTTGATTGAGAGCTGCCGGCTTATTCTCGTTGCCAGTAATGGTCGTGTACAGGCCACTGACTGAGTAGCCTTCAATAGAGTCTCCTGTCAGGGCAAGGTGATAATTAGAAAACACGCGGCTAAATGTACATGGGAGGAAGAGGATAAACATGCAGACACGGGGCCAAACGTACACGGGAGCAAGAGGATAGACATGCAGACACGGGGCCAAACGTACATGGGAGCAAGAGGATAAACATGCAGACACGGGGCTAAATGTACATGGGAGCAAGAGGCTAAACATGCAGACACGGGGCTAAACGTACATGGGAGCAAGAGGCTAAACATGCAGACACGGGGCCAAACGTACATGGGAGGAAGAGGATAAACATGCAGACACGGGGCCAAACGTACATGGGAGGAAGAGGATAAACATGCAGACACGGGGCCAAACGTACATGGGAGGAAGAGGATAAACATGCAGACACGGGGCCAAACGTACATGGGAGGAAGAGGATAAACATGCAGACACGGGGCCAAACGTACATGGGAGGAAGAGGATAAACATGCAGACACGGGGCCAAACGTACATGGGAGGAAGAGGATAAACATGCAGACACGGGGCCAAACGTACATGGGAGGAAGAGGATAAACATGCAGACACGGGGCCAAACGTACATGGGGAGGAAGAGGATAAACATGCAGACACGGGGCCAAACGTACATGGGAGGAAGAGGATAAACATGCAGACACGGGGCCAGACGTACATGGGAGGAAGAGGATAAACATGCAGACACGGGGCTAAACGTACATTGGAGGAAGAGGATAAACATGCAGACACAGGGCTAGATGTCCATGGGAGGAAGAGGATAAACATGCAGACACGGGGCTAGATGTACATGGGAGGAAGAGGATAAACATGCAGACACAGGGCTAGATGTACATGGGAGGAAGAGGATAAACATGCAGACACGGGGCCAGACGTACATGGGAGGAAGAGGATAAACATGCAGACACGGGCCTAGATGTACATGTGGGGAAGAGGATAAACATGCAGACACGGGCCTAGATGTACATGTGGGGAAGAGGATAAACATGCAGACACGGGCCTAGATGTACATGTGGGGAAGAGGATAAACATGCAGACACGGGGCCAGACGTACATGGGAGGAAGAGGATAAACATGCAGACACGGGCCTAGATGTACATGTGGGGAAGAGGATAAACATGCAGACACGGGCCTAGATGTACATGTGGGGAAGAGGATAAACATGCAGACACGGGCCTAGATGTACATGTGGGGAAGAGGATAAACATGCAGACACGGGCCTAGATGTACATGGGAGGAAGAGGATAAACATGCAGACACAGGCCTAGATGTACATGTGGGGAAGAGGATAAACATGCAGACACGGGCCTAGATGTACATGTGGGGAAGAGGATAAACATGCAGACACGGGCCTAGATGTACATGTGGGGAAGAGGATAAACATGCAGACACAGGCCTAGATGTACATGTGGGGAAGAGGATAAACATGCAGACACCCATTCACAACTCTGATTATATTGTGTAAACCTATCAACAATTTACTAAGCACATGATGCCCTATACCAGCAGAAGGACTGAGCTGTTAAAATGATTAAAGTTTAGTTTTATTGATATACTAATAATTTGCCCATCAAAATTGATAGGATAATATTTGATGTGTCCCCTCCCGCCTTCCCCTGTGCCCCCCCACCCTGTGTCCCCCCCCTCCTGCCAGGGCTTGCGATGAGTGTCGTAGCATGAAAGTTATGGCTTGCCAAGTTGTGGCCACAATGAGCTCATCGCAAGGCCCGTACAGTAGACGTAGGGAGAGGCTCACAATCAGCGCCAAAGGCGCTGATTGCGAGCCAAACCATGAGACACAAAGGCGCTCAGCGCGGGGCTCGCGATGATCGCCAAGGACAGCATTCCCAGCCTTAAAATTGTATTTCCGTCATTTTTGATGGGCAAGTAGCTAGTAAGAAATAAAGGAAATGTGTTTTGCCTGCTCACTCACGTTTTATTTAAAAATTATACATATATTACCAATTCGCCAAGGGTATGCAAACTTTTGCGCACAACTGTGTGTGTGTGTGTGTGTGTGTGTATATATCTCGCTCTCTTGTATATAATTGTTGAATAATGAAAGTATTGCAGTGAAAAGTGATACCTTTTTTATTGGACAAACGTATTCATAATATAGCGACGAGCTTTCGAGAGATAATGTCTCTCTTTATCAAGTCAAAAAGCAATACTGATACAGCCAGAAACTACACATGCGAATGAACCTCCACCGAAGCTCCATCAAAAAGCATCATGAAGACAGTTATTGTACTCCAGTTGGACACCATTTCACCCAGGAGAATCACTCCATCCAGAACCTCAAAAGAAAAGTACTCAGAGGGAATTTCAGAACTATCCAACAGCGGAAAACTTCTGAATGAAAATTGATTACATTTTTTTAATACAAAGAACATGGGCATTAACATCGAGTTAGGCTTTCTGGCCCACGATCTTAATGTCTTATAGCTCACACATTCCACTTACCTCACCCCCTTCTATTACTGTTTTTGTAAGCTACATGCTATGCTGAAATGTATTGCTCTTTATTTTACTCTGCTATGTTCTTATCTACAGCCTGATCTACTTGTATCCATATAGCTTTTTGACTTGATAAAGAGAGGCATTATCTCTCGAAAGCTCGTCGCTTTATTATGAATACGTTTGTCCAATAAAAAAGGTATCACTACAATACTCTGATTATTCAACTGGATTACTGGACATTCATGGCTACCTCACTAATTTATATATATATATATATATATATATATATATATATATATATATATATATATATATATATATATATATATATATATATATATATATATATATATATATATATATATATATATATACACACACACACACATATACAGTCAGGTCCATAAATATTGGGACATGGACACAATTCTAATCTTTTTGAAACAAACAAGATGTGCTTTAACTGCAGACTTTCAGCTTTAATTTGAGGGTATTTACATCCAAATCAGGTGAACGGTGTAGGAATTACAACAGTTTGTATATGTTCCTCCCACTTTTTAAGGGACCAAAAGTAATGGGACAGATTAACAGTCAGAAATCAAACTTTCACTTTTTAAAACTTGGTTGCAAATCCTTTACAGTCAATTACAGCCTGAAGTCTGGAACGCATAGACATCACCAGACGCTGGGTTTCATCCCTGGTGATGCTCTGCCAGACCTCTATTGCAACTGTCTTCAGTTCCTGCTTGTTCTTGGGGCATTTTCCCTTCAGTTTTGCCTTCAGCAAGTGAAATGCATGCTCAATCGGATTCAGATCAGGTGATTGACTTGGCCATTGCATAACATTCCACTTCTTTCCCTTAAAAAAACTCTTTGGTTGCTTTTGCAGTAAGCTTCGGGTCATTGTCCATCTGTACTGTGAAGCACTGTCCAATGAGTTCTGAAGCATTTGGCTGAATAATAGCAGATAATATTGCCCGAAACACTTCAGAAATACTCCTGCTGCTTTTGTCAGCAGTCACATCATCAATAAATACAAGAGAAAAAGTTCCATTGGCAGCCCTACATGCCCACGCCATGACACTACCACCACCATGCTTCACTGATGAGGTGGTATGCTTTGGATCATGAGCAGTTCCTTTCCGTCTCCATACTCTTCTCTTCCCATCACTCTGGTACAAGTGTATATGTGCCCCCCACTTTTTAAGGGACCAAAAGTAATGGGACAATTGGCTGCTCAGCTGTTCCCTGGCCAGGTTTTTGTTATTCCCTCATTATCCCATTTACAAAGAGCAGATACAAGCTCCAGAGTTCATTTCAAATGTGCTATTTGCATTTGTTGCTAACTCTCAATATGAGATCCAAAGAGCTGTCACTATCAGTGAAGCCAGCCATCATTAGGCTGAAAAAAACAAAACAAACCCATCAGAGAGATAGCAAAAACATTAGGTGTGGCCAAATCAACTGTTTGGAACATCCTTAAAAAGAAAGAACGCACCAGGGAGCTCAGCAACAACAAAAGACCCGGAAGACCACGGAAAACAACAGTGGTGGATGACCGAAGAATTATTTCCCTGGTGAAGAAAACACCCTTCACAACAGTTGGCCAGATCAAGAACACTCTCCAGGAGGTAGGTGTATGTGTGACGAAGTCAACAATCAAGAGAAGACTTCACCAGAGTAAATACAGAGGGTTCACCACAAGATGTAAACCATTGGTGAGCCTCAAAAACAGGAAGGCCAGATTAGAGTTTTCCAAACAACACCTAGAAAAGCCTTCACAGTTCTGGAACAACATCCTATGGACAGATGAGACTAAGATCAACTTGTACCAGAGTGATGGGAAGAGAAGAGTATGGAGACGGAAAGGAACTGCTCATGATCCAAAGCATACCACCTCATCAGTGAAGCATGGTGGTGGTAGTGTCATGGCGTAGGCATGTATGGCTGCCAATGGAACTGGTTCTCTTGTATTTATTGATGATGTGACTGCTGACAAAAGCAGCAGGATGAATTCTGAAGTGTTTCGGGCAATATTATCTGCTCATATTCAGCCAAATGCTTCAGAACTCACTGGACGGTGCTTCACAGTGCAGATGGACAATGACCCAAAGCATACTGCAAAAGCAACCAAAGAGTTTTTTAAGGGAAAGAAGTGGAATGTTATGCAATGGCCAAGTCAATCACCTGATCTGAATCCGATTGAGCATGCATTTCACTTGCTGAAGACAAAACTGAAGGGAAAATGCCCCAAGAACAAGCAGGAACTGAAGACAGTTGCAATAGAGGTCTAGCAGAGCATCACCAGGGATGAAACCCAGCGTCTGGTGATGTCTATGCGTTCCAGACTTCAGGCTGTAATTGACTGCAAAGGATTTGCAACCAAGTATTAAAAAGTGAAAGTTTGTTTTATGACTGTTAATCTGTCCCATTACTTTTGGTCCCTTAAAAAGTGGGGGGCACATATACAAACTGTTGTAATTCCTACACCGTTCACCTGATTTGGATGTAAATACCCTCAAATTAAAGCTGAAAGTCTGAAGTTAAAGCACATCTTGTTCGTTTCATTTCAAATCCATTGTGGTGGTGTATAGAGCCAAAAATATTAGAATTGTGTCGATGTCCCAATATTTATGGACCTGACTGTATATGAACACACACACACACACACATACATACATACATACATACATACATAACTAGTTAGAGTAATTTGACAATCATAAGATGAGTGTATATTAGTTTCATTTTAACAGTAGAGGAGCCATCACTATCGGATTATATACTTGTGATGTCTATACTAAGTGCCTCATATACTGTAATCTATAGATGTACAACTATAATTTATAGACTGGTGTAAAAGATGAATACAGTCTATTCTCTTACACTCTCACCTTCCTTCCCAAGCCAGTTACTATTACAAAAAACAACTTACCTGTATATAGAAGAACATACAGAGCCTTGTACCAGGTCACATGTAGGAAGTGGCGCGCGGTATTCCCAATTCTCCAGTTTTTTCCAATGAGATTGCCAGATTTCCCAGACAAGATGACACTTTGCAGCTACGATAAATCAACAGCAAAAAAATAAAACCAAAATTGCCAAAGACACAGAATATTTGCATTTTTTCCCACATAATCTAAATTTGTTTTAACCGATCTAAAAAAAATTCTGTGCTTCAAACTAATCTGCACTAAAAGGACCCCTGCAGTCCCATGGTTATAGTATGCTTCTTTTGAAAAACTAGATTTGACAATGACCAACATTTAGAATAAAAAATAAACATGTTGTTAATTTATTACATGCAATTATTATTGTACTGGGACAACCATTTATTTGTCTGTCTGCAAACTGGGAGGGTATGTGCAACACGTAACCTGACATAGCGTTACCAATAAACTTGCAGTAGGCATCTCAAGTGTATTTTGGAAGAGTTTGTAAGATATTATAGCATAGTGAACAGCACACCATAGCATAGCGCTATACTGCGCTAGCTAGGTCATAGAGGGAAAAAAAAGGTCCAACTCATAAGGTTCTTACCTTGACTCTTTAGTCCATTACACCTTGATACTCTTCTAAAAAGAGGGAGATGCACCTACTGTTATAAAGAATGTATAAATGAAAGAAAAAACGCCGACCGGTTTCGATAGAACCTATCTTTTTCAAGGCTCCTATATGAGTTCTTTCGAAACCGGTCGGCGTTTGGTGTACTGTTCACCATGCTATAATATCTTACAAACTCTTCCAAAATACACTTGAGATGCCTACTGCCTTTTTATCTATAAAGTTAATTTTTTGACAATATACACATATTGTGTATTTTACTTACTTTTTTGATCTTTTTTCTTGCTTTATATAGTTTACACCATTTTCTTTAATAAATACAGTCCTATGATTGCTACAACAGTATTATGAGGACTTACACGTAAGGGCACATAGGTATATAAGTATTTCTTGGCTATACTTACCTTGTAGTCCCTTTAAATATATTGTTCTCATATACTAGACCTTTTATCCTGGTCTTTCCTACTTATATATATATATTTTTTTTTTTATTTTTTTTTAATCAATATGGAAACCTTATTGGCATAGAAAAGCAATGGCTGCACCCACGTTATCATGATTGCATAAGAGTGAAAAAATAAATTATATATATATATATATATATATATATATATATATATATATATATATATATTACATAGATTAATTTGACAGTCATAAGATGGGTGTACATTACTTTGTCTTTAATAGCAGATGAGCTATTAAAATGTAACTATCTTAAAGCAATGATATTTTCTCAAAAGTAAGTTATGTCTAAGAGACCTTCTAATAATGTAATCTTTACCTCATCTTTAACTGTGGCGAAGGCCATCAGGTCTTGCACTTCATCCCCATCCACATCTGGTATCTTCAGTAGAGGTCGTGTAACAGCAGAGTCAGCAGGAAATCCAACATCACTTTGCCACAAAGTCTCTCCTAGAACATAAAAGGTGCCTTATACTATCTGTACAGACAAATACGCACAACCCTTCTCCTCATTTATATTATATATATCCCTTTAGCGCCTCCACTCCAATTTAATTATAGAGGGATAAATATGAAAATAGACAGCAGTGCTCAACTCTCAGTAAGTTTGCTAGGGCCAAGCCCTATGAAAAATAAAGAGTAGTAGTAGTAATAATAATAATAATAATAATAATAATAATAATAATAATAATATCTACAAGCACTGGAGACGTAAAAGGTATCGGTCAATCTGTGGGATCTCCTGTGTCTTTCTGATATATATATTATATTTGTTATTCAAAGTACATTGATATTCTTGTGTGAGCTCCACCCCCGAGAAACCTATGTAGGCAGAGCATCCTAGCCAATGAGCTGTGCCCAGCTAATCAGCTGTTGGAATTGTGGCTGCCTCATGAGCAGCGTCGTCTCAGCCAGTGAGAGGGAAACGGATGCGTTGTTGTACCGGTCTCTGATAGGCCACCAGTATTTATGAATTTTATGCTAATTTAGCTTGGAATTTCAGGGACATTCCATCTGAAAATTAACTGCCTAAAAACTGTAATCTTTAGGGTAAGTTTTTTGGGGGATTTTTTCAATACTACCGATTCTCCTGTATCAGATGCATTCATAATGCTTGAAAGCTTCCATAAACCTTTAAGCAAATTGGACAATAATAGTCTATAAAATATCCAATTCACATGTAAATCTGTTTTTTGTACCCAAAAAAATACCTGTTTGGGAATCGATTGCCGTCATGGAGCCTGTCTTCCCAACTATGAAGCAGCCAGAAAATTTTGATCCTCCAAGTTGACTAATTCCACACTCTGCCAGTTGAACATTTTCTGCAACCGGCCTGGTCCACAGGGTGTTCCCATTGGTGCCAGACAAAGCAGTCAGAAAGAAACAAGGGGACTGAAATCCTGTAATAACAGAATGAAAGGAATCAGATCCGGGGACGAGAAGGTCACACAATAGATTTGTTATTAGGTCTGGCAATCCAGCAAGAAATATATTGTAATCATATATAATACTGTTATTTTAGTGTATGGAGGAACCTCACTAATATAACCTTACTAGCTACTTGCCCGTCAAAAAGGACGGCATTAAAATTTAAAGGCTGTTAATGCGGTTTGCCACACATGTGAGCAATTTCGGAGCTCATTGCGAGCCTCCACCCCGTCTACTTTATGGCCCTTGGCACTCATTGCAAGCCGCGCAAGGAGAGGCTATGACGTTCATTGCAGGCCTTGGCAACCCGCAACTTTCGTGGTTCTCAATGATCACCTTCGGCGCTCATCGCGAGCCTCTCCCCAGTCTCTGACCCCTGTGTCAGTCTCCCCCTGCCTGTGTCTTGTTTTTTCTTATCCCCCCGCCCTTCTCCTCTGTGTCTTTGCTGCAGTTTTGCGTTGCACGCAATGAGTGCAGTTGTGTTACTGGCTTTGTGATCGTGTTTACTGTCTTGCGCTAAGTGTTACTGGCTTCAGGGTCGTTTACTGGGTTCAGCCTCGTTTTCATCCGTTTACGTTTTTTCGTCCAACATTTTTTTTTCTCTTTCTTAGATGATTTTCGATTGCAGAAAAATGCCAAATATGCCTCAAATTAGCTTGCAGCCTCACGCACAAGCTTCCTGACTCTCCCCCTGTGCTGTGTGTGAGTGTGTAATTATCTTTGTAAGTTATTTGGCTTTCTTTGGCGGTCTTTCGAGTTACAGGTTTTAACGGACGAAATGTTTTCAATTAGTAAACTGCGTACCTCGCGGCCAGCTGCAAAGTGCTCCGGTTTTCGGCGGTGATTGCGGCCACCGACATGAGCACTTTCTGTGCTTATGTCTAGGCTGTTTTAAAGTCCTTCGGCGCTCATTGCAGCCTCACTCCCGCAGGCCTCGCCTTTGGCGCTCATTGCAGCCCTGCAACTGCGTGCCTTGCTTCACTAGGGCCGCAATTATTTAACATTGCGCGACCAACATTGCAAACGTGACCAACACCACCAACTATATATGTAATTACACATGATACAATGAAAACATAGCACAAGCTTGTAGAGTGCATGTGATGACCATATATGTTACTGGCACGGTGCATACCTAGTACATATGCTCATGATGACGTCAAGCCTGAACTAGCAGGCATTACGCAGAGTCGCTGCACTGCAGCGCTTACATAGAATACGACTTGCACAGCCTGTGAATGGAGAGCCTGGGTGCAAAATATTTTGGGGTGCCCCTTGCAAATTTTCTATGCATCGGGGTCAATAAAAATAAATAAATATATATATATATATATAGAGATAGATAACCAGATCAACTTTCTATAAAGTAATTATCTACCACCTTCATCTAATGTTTATGACTGTAAGTGGAATCCCCAATTATGGATAATTTGTTGTAGTCTACATTTTGCTTTGTTGCACTACATTAATGGATAGTGGCATAGTACGCAGTCTGATTACCGCACACAATTTGATGTCACTTCAAGGTCCTCTGCGTGGTGGCATTTTTTTGTTACGCTCACTTTTTCTAGCCACCTACTTTTACATTTATCTTTAGATGGTGACTACATCCATGAAATTAAAAGACGTTTGCTTCTGGGGAGGAAAGCTAGAGTGCCTTGAAAAAGTATTCACCCCCCTTGGCATTTTTCGTGTAGTTGCCTCACAACCTGGAATTAACATGGATGGTTTGAGGATTTGCATCATTTAAATTTACAGAACAAGCAAACAACAAATACGACAAAATAACAGAAAAAGTCACTGTGCATAACTATTCACCCCCTAAAGTGAATACTTTGTAGAGCCACCTTTTGCAGCAATCACAGCTCCAAGTCGCTTTGGATAAGTCTCTATGAGCTTGCTGCATCTTTCCACTGGGGTTTTTGCCCATTCCTCCTTGCAAAACTGCTCCAGCTCCTTCAAGTTGGATGGTTTGCACTTGTGACCAGAAATCTTTACGTCTGACCACAGATTTTCTATTGGATTGAGGTCTGGGCTGTGACTCGGCCATTCCAACACATTTACATGTTTCCCCTTAAACCCCCCAAGTGTTGCTTTAGCAGTGTGTTTGGGGTCATTGTCCTGCTGGAAGGTGAACCTCCGTCCTAGCCTCAAATCACGCACAGAGTGGTACAGGTTTTGCTCAGGAATATCCCTGTATTTAGCACCATCCATCTTTCCCACAACTCTGACCAGTTTCCCAGTCCCGGCTGCTGAAAAACATCCCCACAGCATGATGCTGCCACCGCCATGTTTCACTGTGGGGATGGTGCTCTTTGGGTGATGTGATGTGTTGGGTTGGGTTTGCGCCACACTCTAGCGTATGGCTTATTGTCGCCCTATATACAGATACTCCAGTCTCTGCTGTGGGACTCTGCAGCTCCTCCAGGGTTACCTTAGGTCTCTGTGCTGCCTCTCTGATTAATGCCCTCCTTGCCCGGTCCGTGAGTTTTGGTGGGCGGCCGTCTCTTGGCAGGTTTGCTGTTGTGCCATGTTCTTTCCATTTGGTTATGATAGATTTGATGGAGCTCCTGGGGAGCATCACAGATTTGGATATTTTTTTTATAACCTAACCCTGACTTGTACTTCTCAACAACATTGTCCCTTACTTGTTTGGAGAGTTCTTTGGTCTTCATGGCAGTGTTTGGTTAGTGGTGCCTCTTGCTTAGGTGTTGCAGCATATGAGGCCTTTCAAAAAAAGGTGTGTATATGTAATGACAGATCATGTGACACTTAGATTGCACACAGGTGGACATCATTTCACTATTTTTGTGACTTCTGAAGGTAATTGGTTGCACCAGAGCTTTTTATGGGCTTCATAACAAAGGGGGTGAATACATACGCACATGGCAATTTTCTGTTTTCTATTTCTAAAAAATTGTTTTATGTGTATATTTTTCTCATTTCACTTCACCAACTTAGACTATTGTCTTCTGATCCGCCACATAAAATTCATATTAACAAAACATTGAACTCAAGGCTGTAATGTAACAAAATAGGTAAAAAGTCAAGGGGGGTGAATACTTTTGCAAGGCACTGTATGGCAAGTCTGGACAAGCTAGTAAAAAGATATTACACTATCAACAAAGGTCCACATAGTTAAATCTCTGGTATTCCCATTAATAACATACGGATGTGAGAGATGGACCATAAGGAAGTCTGTCGCCGGAGAATTGACACCTTTGTATTGTGGTGTTGGAGAAAACTACTTAGAGTCTCTTGGACTACAAGAAGATCCAGTCATTTAACACTAGCAGAAATGAAGTTGAACTGTTCACTGGAAGGTTTGATCATGAGGCTGAAATGTATTTTATCCATATCATGAGAAGACAGGATTCCATAGAGAAGACACTGATGCTGGGAAAGATTGAAGGCACACAAAGAAAGGTATGCAGAGATTGATTGAGGAGGTAATTGATTTCCGAGCCACTCTCTCTAATTGTAGTAAGTACGGCACATGGCCTTTTAGCTTTACACCATTATTATCGGACTCCATAGACATTAGGTTGTACTAATAGACTGTTGGCACCTGAAGCTTTTCAGGTCATTAGAATAATATGATTTCATTAAGAATGACTTTGTGCTCATGCAATTTTTATGATTCATTATTACTCAGTGAGCCATTGTATACCCTCCTTAATTACTGGACTTTGCTCTAGATACATGCTTACTGAGGGCCTCATTCTATTATCGGCCGCAGCCGTTGCGGGGCCGCAAGGACCGGCCGCAAGCTATTCTGCTATTCTATTCCCTTACGGCCGGGGATTCCGGCAGGCTTGCGGCCGGTGCCTTGCTATCTCTTGCGGCCGATCGCGCCGGAGGAAAGCCTTTGATCTAAAACGGCCGCAAGAGATTTGCAATTCAATTGCTCCGGGAAACCTCTCTGCAAGGCTAAAAACGAGCCGCAGCTTACTTGCAGGAAAAAGGTCTCGCTAGCACCAATTAAGCACATAAAATAGCTCAAATAAAGCCATCCTGCACTTTGAGAAGACTATAAAGGGATTTTAGGTGTTAGAAAAAATAGCACATAATTATCCTGTACTCAAATCCGTAAAATATTTAATTTTTAATATCCGTAAAATATACATGTAAAAAGTCCAGAGTGCTTGGAGCACCTCAGACACCCCCCCGCCGCAGCCGGCAAATAAACAGTTAATTTGAACTCGGGTTTGGGCAGATGTGCAAGCTTGAGAGTGGGTTACTTTTAATCCTCATGTCCCCCAATATGATCCCTAGCATTTACAGAGCTGTACAGTGCAGGCTTGAATTTATTTTTCAGTTTTTATATTTCACAGATTACGGCCGGTTCCAAGATATGCGGCCGGCCGTAAAAGGAGATCCTTGCGGGGCCGTATAATAGAATCGCGAGTTAACAGAACCCTCGCAAGGAATCGCAGCCTTACGGCCGATTTACGGCCGCTAATAGAATGAGGCCCTGAGTATTTTTGCCCTCCCATGTTTGGAGAATTCAAAGAAACTAAAACTACTGCCAATACTCGTATTTATATAGGATTATACTGCAGTGAATTTTAGCATTTTCATAGATCAATCTCCTGACGTAAGACACTTTTAAACAAGGAGGAAGTTTCTATCTGCAGAATAAGAATGTGTCAGTTACAACTGAAAATACTTTCAACTGGACTAATGGAAAGTGCATTAGTTTACAAGTACACATCCTTATGAGAAAGTAGCAGACAGAATCAGGTCACAAAAGAAAGTGAATTATACAATGAGTAATGTTATATAAAAGTAAAAAAAAAAAAAAAAGGTTGTGTTTATTTTATTTATTCATTTTTTGCTTTCCAAAATAATTGTATCCATTATTAAGCTTAGATATTTAAACTACCATATAAATCGAATTTATCCACAGTAGTAACTTAAACTTCAAAAATAATGAAAGCAGCTCAGGATATGTGGATTTTATACTTTTTTACATTTATAAAATACAAAATAAATAATACTGGGTGTCAGGTTTTCTGTAATGCAAAATAGTTTATGTCTAAGAGATTGGTGAAATAAAGATATTACCTTCATCCGCACAGGACACGTTGGCGATGCTGCCATTTTCTGCTTTAACTAGGAAAAGGACGTCCTTCACTTTGTCTTGGTTCACGTCTTCTGTGCTCAAGAAAACCTCGATCACTGTCACACAAAAAGGATGCACGTCACTGAATCATTCGAGAGCACTAGGTATACATATGAAAGGGGGTCCCAGTAATGGCAGGATAGTCATTTATTAATACAAACATGAATATTCTGGATATTTCCCCCATATGTGTAACACACATCGGAAGTTATTACAAAAAAACAGATTTGAATTTACTATATGGTGGTCCTCCCAACAATAGGATCTTTTTAATCAGTACAGTACCTAATTAGCGGCTTAATGGCCTTATTTTTCCCTTCCGAGGTATTTTTGCCTTTTGAGGTGTCAGTCAATAGAAGTCAAAAGCCATTTTCAGACATCCTTCAGTCATGAATTAGGTAGTGAATTTAAAACTGCCCCCCCCCCCCCCCATTTACTAAATAATAAGTTTTAATAAATTACAGCTGCAAATATTTATATCACTATCTGTATTTACTATTCTCCCAAAAAGGGGACCTTTGCTGTATCTTTATATGGTCATCCCAACAGGAAGTTGATTTCATTTTAAAGAGACTTAAGAACTGGCTATACATTGAACTAGCAGTTGTTCTCTACAGTAGAAAAGTTCTGAAAAATTTCGAAATTATTTTGCGGGTCAGAATGCCAATGTGCGGCTCAGGGTACTTGATAAGGGTGTGAGAGATAACCCTGATGGTTACATAGGGCCTCATTCTATTATCGACCGTAAGGCTGCGATTCCTTGCGGGGGTTCAGTTAACTCGCGATTCTATTATACGGCCCCGCAAGGATCTCATCTTACGGCCGGCCGCATATCTTGAAACCGGCCGTAAGCTCAGAAATCTAAAAAGTCAAAAATAAATTCAAGCCTGCACTGTACAGCTCTGTAAATGCTAGGGATCATATTGGGGGACATGAGGATTAAAAGGAACCCACTCTCAAGCTTGCACATCAGCCCAAACCAGAGTTGACATTAACTCTTTATTTTCCGGCCGCAGCATGGCCGGGTCTGAGGTGCTCCAAGCACTCTGGACTTTTTCCATGGATATTTGACATATATTAAAAAATAATTTATTTACGGATTTGAGTGTAGGGGAATTTTGTGCTATTTTTGCTAACACCTAAAATTACTTTATAGTCTCCTTAGAGTGCAGGATGGCTTTATTTGAGCTATTTTATGTGCTTAATTGGTGCTAGCGGGACCTCTTTCCTGCAAGTAAGCTGCGGCTCGCTTTTAGCCTTGCAGAGAGGGTTCCCGGAGCAATTGAATTGCAAATAGGATTCTCTGGCGGCCGTTTTAGATCAAAGGCTTTTCTCTAGAGTGAGCGGCCGCAAGGCGCCGGCCGCAAGCCTGCCGTAATCCCCAGCCGGAGGGGAATAGAATAGCCGAATAGCTTGCGGCCGGTCCTTGCGGCCCCGCAACGGCTGCGGACGATAATAGAATGAGGCCCATAGTAATTAAGGTTGAAAAAAAAAAAAAAGACTCAGTCCATCAAGTTCAACCTTTCCTCTGATCTGCAATATGCGGATTAGTTGTTAATTAATTAGTTGTTAGTATAGTATTTGAGGTTGAATAAAGACTGTTAAGTCCATCAAGTTCAACCTTTTTAGATCTTTTTAATATGTTAACTATTTGTTATTAATTGATCCAAAGGAAGGCAAACAGAAAAAGAAAACCCAATTGAAACTTTGCCAATTGTGTCTTAGGAAAAAAAAAAAGCAAAATTCCTTCCTGACCCCAGAAACTGGCGATCAAATTTCTCCCTGGATCAATATTCCTTGCTAGTTATCTAGGATAGCCTTGAATGCCCTCTTTATTTAAAAATATATCTAACCCCTTTTAAAAGTTATTTATCAAATTCGCTGTCACCACCTCCTTTGGTAGAGAATTCCACAGTTTAACCACCCTCACTGTGAAGAATCCTTTTCTTTCTTTAAGGTGACATATTTTTTCCTCTAGGCTCAAGGGATGTCGTCTTGTCAGTTAAAAATCTCTTGCTACAAAAAGCTCACTTGACAAAGCCTTATATTGACCCTGGATGTATTTATATAAGGTAATCGTATCCCCTCGTAGACACCTTTTTTTCTAGCTAAAATACGTTTAATTTGGTTAGTCTTTCTTCATAACTTAGCCCCTCCATTCCCCTTATTAGTTTTGTTGCCCTTCTCTGTAATTTTTACAGCTCTAAAATGTCCTTTTTATGAAGTGGTGCCCAAAATGGTCCTCCATATTCCAAATGAGGGCGTACTAGAGATTTGTATAGTGGCAGAATTATATTTGCTTCCCTGGCTTCTATACCCTTCTTAATACATGCTAATATTTTACTTGCCTTTGCAGCTGCTGCTTGGCTTTGAGCACTGTTACCTAGGTGGTTGTCCACATGCACTCCCAAATCCCTTTCAATATCTGATACCCTAGCTCCATTAAGATTATAAATTGCATGGCTATTTTTCCTTCCCAGATGCATAACTTTACATTGATGTGATTTACATTTACATCTGATTTACATTTAAATCTCATCTGCCATTTAGCTGCCCATTACTCTAATTTATGCAAATCCCTTTGTAGGAAAAATACATCATTATCTGATTTAATTACCTTGCACAACTTAGTGTCATCATCAAAAATGGAGACACTACTTTTGAGTCCTTCTTCTACGTCATTAATAAATATGTTAAAAAGGAGAGGACCTAATACTGAACCCTGAGGAACCCCACTTACCACATTAGTCCAATTGGAGTATGTTCCATTTACAACAACCCTTTGCTTCCTGTCTTTTAACCAGCTCTCAATCCATGAGCAGATATTTACTGCAATTCATGTATCCCTTAGTGTGCTCAAAAATCTCCCATGTGGCACTGTATCAAAAGCCTTTGCAAAATCCCAAAATACAATATCCATTATCTACATCTATGAGTTGCCCTGATCCAAGTTCCTACTAACCTCCTCATAGAAACTAATTAGATTGGTCTGACACGACCTTTCCTTCATAAATCCGTGTTGACTGCTACTTATGATCTTGTTCAAATAGACATATTCTTGTATATTATCCCTTATTAACCCTTTTAAAAGCTTCCCCACTACAGATGTGAGGCTCACTGGTCTATAATTCCCCGGATTTGCTCTAGATCCCTTCTTAAATATAGGTATCACCTCTGCTTTTCTTCAGTCATCTGGTAGAGACCCTGTAGTGAGTGAGTCTTGAAAGATTAGATATAATGGTTTGGCTATTACAGAACCCAGCTCCCTCAGTACCCTTGGATGTATTCCATCAGGACCCGGGGCTTTATTAACATTTATTTTCTCCAACCTCTTTTGGATTTCTTCCTGCGTTAACCAATTATTTAGTAAAGGTAGTGTAGCCCCATTATGTTGCCGTGTCCCAACCACTGGTACCTCCCTTGTGTATACCGAAGAAAAGAACCTATTTAGCTCATCTGCCTTTTCCTGGTCACTAATTATCAGATGGCCTGTGTCACACTGTAATGTTCCTATAGCTTCCTTCCTGGCCTTCTTCCCATTAATATATTTATAAAATATTTTGGGGTTAGTCTTACTTTCCATTGCAACTGACTTCTCATTTTCTATTTTAGCCAGTCTAATAGCCCTTTTGCAAGACTTGTTGATTTCCTTATAGTCACATAAAGCTGCCTCTGTTCCCTCCTTCTTGTATAATTTAAATGCATGTTTCTTTTTCCTCATCATGATCTTTAAGTCATTGTTAAGCCACATGGGATGTGATTTACTCCTATTCATTTTATTTCCACATGGTACATGCTGATGAGTATGTTTATTTAGTAAGGATTGAATGTTGTCCATTTATGTTCAGTATTCTTCCCTGTAAGTTCTTTGTCCCAGTCTATACTTTGTATTGCTACCCGTAGCCCATTAAAGTTAGCCCTTTTAAAATTTAGAGTTTTCGTTGGCCCCTTACAACTCTGTTTTTTTAATTCAATCTCAAATGAGACTGTGTTGTGATCACTGTTCCCCAAGGGTTCCTGTATTTTAACATTTGATATTATAATAATATTACTTGTGATGACTAAATCCAAGATGGCCCCATTTCTAGTAGGTTCCTGTATTACCTGGGCCAGATAATGATCCCTGAGTGTACTCAAGAACCTTCTCCCCTTAGCTGAGCTGCTGGTCTCATTTATCCAGTTTATTTCAGGGTAATTATAATCTCCCATTATTAGAACTTGCCCGTGCTTAGCTGCATTTCCAATCTGTAACAATAATTGTATTTCCTCACTTTCAGTTATATTTGGTTTATAGCATACTCCATACTAATATGCATTTAGAATTAGCGCCTCTGCTATTTAACTTAACCCACAAGGATTCAATGTTGCCGCTAGCTCCAGCGTAAATATCTTCTCTGACTATAGGCTTAAATTCAGACTTAACATACAGACAGATCCCTCCTCCTCTTTTACCTTTTCCCCTATCTTTCCTAAATAAGTTATAATCATCCAAATTAACTGTCCAGTCATGAGATTCATCCCACCATGTCTCAGTAATGCCTATTAAGTCCCATTTTTCTTGTACTGCTAATAATTCTAGCTCATCCTAATAATTCTAGCTCGCCACTACAGAGACAAACAAGCAGACTGTAATCCTAATTACCATATCAAACGTGGGTAATTATTATGCATTAACCGCTCATTTCCATATAAATAGAGCAACTGACTGGGAATTTTCCCATGATATACTAATTTTAGAAAAAAATGAATAAAACAACATATAGCCTGTTTTTTATGCTCTTAAAGAATAACCAAAAAAACGAGTTGATTTTGTGGTGCCAGAGCCCCTTTAAATACTTCCTGTGTTACCTGCATTGTCATAGTGCACGCTCCAGGTCCTTTCGGAGATAGGTCTCACTGGGCAAGGGATAATGAAGGAGAAAGCGAACACTGCAGTGAGACAAAGAAACAATGACACAAAAAAGGCGGCTGTGCGCCAATGAGAGAGTCGCGATAGTCTGCTCTGCTTTTTGTCGTCGACATCTTTCTGTGCAGCGGGTTCATAGTTTTCCTGAGGCTTCAAGTCACTATTTTTCAAAGGGTGAACTTCTGTCTCTAGATCCTTAGTGTCCATGGCTGGATTGGTCACTCTGCAAGAAGGAAAATATCATTACATTGAGATCCAGAAACAATTAGGTAGATATCTGAGATGCCTTCAGAGTTCTTCTTCGGCTTGAGTTTTAAGTGGTTTCCCTTGGAAATGGCCAACTGATCACTTCTAGCCAATGAAGATCAGTTTAGACACCATCGTGCTACCCAGCTAGAGTCACCATCATCCTCTTGATGACCTCACATGGACAGATACAATGTGGTCATCTAGACCCATGATGGACAACAGGCGGTCCTTATGGTCCTCAGACTGTGCTCTAGAGTAAGTGCGTGTTCCCCTTCAACACTACAGAAAGATAGATAGAGGTTTTACATTTATTTTATGCAGCTATGGGGCTAGACAAACACTTTTTGGAGCTAGATCCTGGATTATAAATGGAGACTTTCATCATTTTACTTTTCATGTACAGTACTTGCATTTCTCTATTCCCACTGATACAAGAGATGCCGGGGCTATATCTGCCAAGGTGTGTATGAGATCTGCTAAACTCCAGCCCCCTCCTCATCAGAGACCACAGCACATGTTATCAGGCCTTACATGCTAGGACAGGTCCTGCCTCCTATCACATAGATCAAAACTTTGGTGTAGAGTTTAAATGGTCACTGCAGTTCAAGAACAAAAGACACTTGTTTGTCAGGTATTTTCCCAATGAACAGGGCCTGACTGGACTGTTTTACACTATGGCCGGGGCCAGGACTGGCAAGAAGTTACCCTGTTATTGTTATAGCCATGTATTGTTTTACTTATGGTTAAAATGACATATAAATTGTATGTATTTTGATTATGTTACAGTATTGTTATCTGGTGATGACTCACCCAGTCCCACCTAAATAAACAAACATAGGGGGTCTTGGGCAGATAAAATAGATAAGCTAAGTGTTTACAGCAAATGGTTATAATTAATGTAATCACCAGGATAAGTTTAAGGGCCTGAGCTCATGAGATGTACAGGGTTTCCCAGTAAGCAGGGGGCATCCTATTGTTAATGGGTCCCTCTTCTATGTACCTAAAAATGGGGCTTACTGATTGGCCAGCCTCTGCGCCAGAAAATGGTATAAAATGGGACAATTAATAAAAGTATGACAGTTGTATCTGTACTTACATAGACAAGGTGTAAGTGTCATTCGGTGCATTAATCCTAATTCTAAAGGATTATATGGTGTTCCTGACATCCTTGTCTATGGAAGCAATCTCCTGGGCGTGGTACTTGTGTTTGGTCCATCTTCTGATATCAGAGATGTACAAGTACCGCATGATTCTGCTGGATAGGTTTGAACCAGGTTCTTACCAAGTCCAAATAAAGTAGCAGACCGTGACAAACAGTATTTTATTTTCTAACTATAACCTAAATATATCACGTGTTTCAGCTTAATTATTCTCTAAGAGATGTAAACTTTTCAAACAAATATTTTTCTTTAAACCGAGGGCGCTTATGTCCCTAAATCCCTTTCACCAACATACGTTATAAAAGTATAATGGTGGCAATAGAATGAAATGATGAATAACACAGTGTATATAACCTGGGAAAGCACAAGCAGGGGGGGGGGGGCTGATTTATCACTGCACTTGGCAGATAAAATACTAACAAATCAGGAACTTCCCAGGGTCACAGGGCTGGCAATGAGGAACAAGGCTCTGGCTATCAGGCTAAATTAGTAATGATATATAACTCTTGTCATGTAAATGCTGCTCACACCGGGCACGTTATACAGAGAAAACTGGCAGACCAGGACCCAGAGTCTATATGTGAAAGATTCATAATGCACTGTATGATGAAATACACAGGCAATTAGAAGTACTATATATATATATATATACTCTGATTATCCATCTAGATTACTAGACACTCATGGAAGGTATGTAATAAATAGATTCAGAATTATCATTATGGTGACTCCTTGGTGACATATATCTCTAATACATAATACAGTAATTGAGGTTGAAATAAAGTTGGATGTTTTCAGATCTCCCCTGCTCCTTGTAATTGGTTCTGCTCCTGTGTTGCTCTCACCACTGCCGCCCCCCCGGCGCGTAGCTCTCACCACTGCCGCCCCCCTTGGTGCGCAGCTCTCACCACTGCCGCCCCCCTTGGTGCGCAGCTCTCACCACTGCCGCCCCCCGGCGCGCAGCTCTCACCACTGCCCCCCCCCCCGGCGCGCAGCTCTCACCACTGCCGCCCCCCGGCGCGCAGCTCTCACCACTGCCCCCGGCGCGCAGCTCTCACCACTGCCCCCGGCGCGCAGCTCTCACCACTGCCCCCGGCGCAGCTCTCACCACTGCCGCCCCCCCGGCGCGCAGCTCTCACCACTGCCGCCCCCCCGGCGCGCAGCTCTCACCACTGCCGCCCCCCCGGCGCGCAGCTCTCACCACTGCCGCCCCCCCCGGCGCGCAGCTCTCACCACTGTCCCCCCCCCCGGCGCGCAGCTCTCACCACTGTCCCCCCCCCCCGGCGCGCAGCTCTCACCACTGCCGCCCCCCCGGCGCGCAGCTCTCACCACTGCCCCCGGCGCGCAGCTCTCACCACTGCCCCCGGCGCGCAGCTCTCACCACTGCCGCCCCCCCCGGCGCGCAGCTCTCACCACTGCCCCCGGCGCGCAGCTCTCACCACTGCCCCCGGCGCGCAGCTCTCACCACTGCCCCACCCCCCCCGGCGCGCAGCTCTCACCACTGCCCCCGGCGCGCAGCTCTCACCACTGCCCCCCCCCCCGGCGCGCAGCTCTCACCACTGCCCCCCCCCCCCCGGCGCGCAGCTCTCACAACTGCCCCCCCCCGGCGCGCAGCTCTCACCACTGCCCCCCCCCCCCCCCCCCGGCGCGCAGCTCTCACCACTGCCCCCCCCCCGGCGCGCAGCTCTCACCACTGCCCCCCCCAGGCACGCAGCTCTCACCACTGCCCCCCCCCCCACCGCGCAGCTCCCACAACTGCCCCCCCCCCCCCCCGGCGCGCAGCTCTCACCCCCCCCCGCGCATCTCTCACCGGACCTAAGTTGCATTTTTCTCATCCCCTCTATGTTATTCTCATGGATCTCTTGTTCCAGTTAGAGAGATCCTGCCATTTATACTCCAGAGACTAACCCAGGTCGGCTTTAATACCCTCAATATATCACACAGCTCCCCTTACCAGTCCTATGTTCTTCTTCTACAATCTGTATATGAAGTTATACAGAACGTCCCACTTCATGCTCTAGAATAGCCCAGGCCACTGAGGAGCTCTCCCATAATTCTCTCCGCAGGGTTCACATGCAGACCCTCATGTAAGTTATCAACTCACCTCAAGTCTCTCTTCTCAGCTGACACTGCTCCTGCTTGCTGTGGGTGGACAGGACCGAGCTGGCGTCACTTCCGGAACTGTAGGCATGGCCACTCCTGCCAGTCATATGGCAGTTTCTATGGTAACGCCTCCTTCCCGCGGGGTTGTGACGCCATTTCCGCTGTTGTCCCATACTGCACCGCGCGCCGGGTTGCTCTGGGAGTGAGGTGAGTCCGGAGCTTCCAGACATGTCGGCGCAGGCCCAGATGAGAGCGTTGCTGGATCAGCTAATGGGCACGGCCCGAGATGGTGAGTCTGTGAGGAGGGAGAGAGAACAGCGGGGCCCGGTGTGAGGGCTGAGGGAGCAGTGTGTGAGGCCTGGGTGTAACATGGCGGGAGCCTGAGGCCTGCTCACACCGTGTGAGGAAGCCTGAGAGTGGGGGAGCAGCACGACTAAGGCCTACGCACCGAGAGAGAGTGTGGGGCGGTGAGACTGAGAGACTGGGGCCTGAGGCATACACACTGGGAGGGGGATTGGAGGCCGGTCCTGTGTATATGTATGGTGGGTGAGACTGAGGCCTACACACTGGGAGGGGGCGCCCTGTAGTGCTGGGAGGGCCTGGGCTCTGTAGTGCTGGGAGGGCCTGGGCTCTGTAGTGCTGGGAGGGCCTGGGCTCTGTAGTGCTGGGAGGGCCTGGGCTCTGTAGTGCTGGGAGGGCCTGGGCTCTGTAGTGCTGGGAGGGCCTGGGCTCTGTAGTGCTGGGAGGGCCTGGGCTCTGTAGTGCTGGGAGGGCCTGGGCTCTGTATGGAGGCTCTCTGGGCTCTGTATGGAGGCTCTCCTAATATTTGGGGGCTGGTGATACCCGCTCCATATGGGGATGTCTGGGGAATTACATTGGGATTTGTCTTGCATATAAATATATCCTGATAGCTCCTGTGCATTTTGCTATATGGACATTATATATAAGTATTGCAGTGTATATATTGATATATTTTTTATTTGACTAACATCTTCAGAAATATAAGACTAGTTTTCAAGAGCTTCCTCTCTTTCTCAAGTGTTGCTCCGGACTTGAGAGAGAAGAGGCTCTCAAAACTAGTTTAGTTTATGAATATGTTGGTCAAATAAAAAAATATATCAATATATACACTTCAATACTCTGATTATTCATCTAGATTACTGGACACAGCTACCTCCCTCTTCATTATATTATATACACAGCCTTGATGGTTGCTTCAGACTTGAAAAAGAGAGGTGTTACTCTCCAAAGCTCGTCTCTGTCCAATAATAATAATAATAAAAATATTGTCATTTGTTCATGCAAAAATCCAGTATTGGGCACTAAAAAGTTATTTTCTAAATCAAGAGCTGGTGAATTGTTGGGAAAGGCAAAAAAAAACACTGATCACCAGAATTGGTGCTACCTGATGTTCAATGGAAGGTGAAGCCTGGTATATGTATATATATATATATATATATATATATATATATATATATATATATAAACACAGTGGAACCTCTATATTTGTCATTGATCTGTTCCTGAGCGACGGATGGACACTGAATCTGATGAATATAGAGTAATTTTTTTTCTGTTAATCAGCCCAAATCTGACAATTACATGAAAAATTTAACCATACGTATCCACTGCTGGCGTCTGACTGAAGAGGAGCCGAACAATAATTGTTTAGACAGGGAGTCACCTTCCATTACACATCAGGTGACTCCAAATCTGATGACCATGTTTTTTTTTTTGTCTTTTGTCCCTTTCCCAATGATTCACCAGCACTCGATCCAGCAAAGAACTCTAATGTTGTCTGTTGTTTTTATTTTTAATTGGGATTATTTTTTGGATCTTTCATGTTGGCCATCAGGCACTAGGTGGCTTGGCCAATATTTTAGTCAGTTTCCTAGCTTTTTAGTGTTAGAGTATGGTTTAGTGTTAAGGTAGTGGCAGATGATCATAAGTTTTAGAACAAGAAGTTCACAAAAATCTTGTCTGCGCCGCTGGTGGTCAGATAAAAGGAAAGATCTGTATCGATTCACGAATATGCGGACAGTTTTAAGTCCTGCATCCTGGTAATAGATACCAAAGTGTGGTTATAATAGCAGTGTTTTTTTTTTTTGTGTGCAAATAAAGTTTTTGCTTGTTTGTTTGTAATGATATAGTTTTTATCTAAATCCAATGTAATCCCATTATTTGATAAGCCCAGGTGTTTGTCTATTGCAGATGATTCCATTTCCTGCTCAGGTTACCAATAAATATTTGCATGTCCCCGTCCAGTTTCCCAGAGTGCATTGCAATAAATTAGTCCACGGTGCACTCTCTTGAATCCCAAACCACTTTATACACCGTTTTTACCATAGCTTGCCAGTCAGACCAATGCTTATTGCTTCACCCTAGGTTTAGATTCAGTGACTACCTGAGCTGTCTAGTTCTCCCCATATTGGATCACTGATTGTGTGTCTGCATCTGATTACATCATCACTCACTAAAGAAGGATATGTGGGAGCCATATTTAGCTGTGATAATGTGATTTCTCGCCCTTCTGTCTGTGGCCCTGTTAATGCCCGGGCATTGGCTGGGCTCGCGCGTGTTAATGCCCGGGCATTGGCTGGGCTCGCGCGTGTTAATGCCCGGGCATTGGCTGGGCTCGCGCGTGTTAATGCCCGGGCATTGGCTGGGCTCGCGCGTGTTAATGCCCGGGCATTGGCTGGGCTCGCGCGTGTTAATGCCCGGGCATTGGCTGGGCTCGCGCGTGTTAATGCCCGGGCATTGGCTGGGCTCGCGCGTGTTAATGCCCGGGCTCGCGCGTGTTAATGCCCGGGCTCGCGCGTGTTAATGCCCGGGCTCGCGCGTGTTAATGCCCGGGCTCTGGCTGGGCTCGCGCGTGTTAATGTCCAGAACTGCAGAATAGTTTCTTACAGTGAGTAATAAATAGAATACACGGCAAACATAAAATTCATCCTCTACTTAATCACCTTTTTATACCTGATGCTGCTATGCATTCAGTAGAAGTGAAGCTGGGTTTGATGGATCCTGGTAGCCAGCCAGGTGCTGCTGGCTACTATCCTTTTTAGTTATTAAAGATATCACATATAATAGTTATGGATCTGACGAATGTTGGTCACGCAATGTTAAAAGTTACTGGCGCTCATCACGAGCCCGCAAGTCTTAGGCTGCAATGAGCGCTGAAGGGCAAAGGCAGTCATCGCGCTTCCAGCACGACTTGGTGCAACAAATTGTGGCCTTTCAGGGTCCCTCTAAGGACCATCTGTCCCATCATGCCTGAGGATGCGCCACCGATAAAGGATGGAAACATTGCAGGAGCACATAGCGATCGCCAGGCATGCAACACTTTCAGTAAATTACGATTTTAACAGCTGATTTTTTTTTTCAGCCACGCAACTCAAAAGACCCCTGAAAACTGTGAAATAAAAAAAAAATAACTTCAACACTCCCTGTGATGGAGGATACAAGCTAATCTGAGCCTTAATTGACGTTAGTAACACTTAACCCAAACTAAGCAGGACTTTGTGATGAGTGCCGAAGGTGTTCGGGGGGGGGGGGGGGGGGAGTCTTGTAATTTGTGGCAATGCAAGCCAGCCTTAAAATGTTCTTGCCTTCATTTTTGATGGGCAAGTCACTAGTATATACATAATACCAAACCCGGCTCCTACATAATACCAAACCTGGCTCCTAACTTACCTGACTGGCCTCTAAGTTACAAACCGTTGTTTGCCTCTCATCAAACTCTATATTTCATTTGTTTTTTTTTTCCTTTTAATTCCTGCATTAAAGTGACCCCGTCACCACAGGAAGCTGTTTTCAACTTAAAGAGCTTTAAAAGCCGTCTATACATTGTACTAGCAGATTCTCTGCAGTAAAGCATTTCTAAAATATGAAGAATTGATCGAGACTACTCCTGTATGCTAATGTGCACCTCCGTATACTCAATAAGGGTGGGAGTGGGGCCTAGCTGCCAGATAACATTGCAAATCTTTATTTTGTCCACTACAGAGCCAAACACACAAACTAATCCTAATTAGTACATAAAAGGAGCTAATTAATATGCACAAGCTCATTTGCATATCGATGCAGCAACAACCACATGGAATTCCCGGGGACTGATTCGTTTTGGGGGGAAAATGGGTTACAACATATAGCTGGTATTTCATGTTTTTCAAGAATAATAAAAAATAACTTTTATTATTTTGAGATGAGCTACTTTTTAAGAAAATCACTCCAGGCACGTCATCAAATCCAATATGGCATCTGTATCCCACTTGTGTATTGGCTGTTAGGTTCGAGTCTTGGGCTAGTGGTTTTCATTTAAAGAGCCACTGCAGTCCTGTATGTTCAGTTTTTGAAGAGGTAAAAAGATGGACAAGAGTGTAAAAAGGCTACAGTCTCTGATTATGCTACAGTAGTATCCTTAGGTGGGAGGAAGCTTTGAATGGGCATGTGGCTTCTAAAACCACCAATGCTCTCAGTGAAACTCATAGAGAGCTCCATAAAGGAGGCACCCTCAGGGGTGAGACCAATGAGAGGAAAAATGGAGCAGATATCCATCTTCTTTTGTTAAATGGTTATATGTTACGTTCTCAGGAGTTCTTTCCCATTACTGCTACAGAGACGTCCCGTAGTGCAGATGGAAACTTCCTGAATTCTAGTGTGTGTGTGTTTACTATCCCTATGTATCTATTTACTTTTATTACAAAGTTATTATAAGCTCTGTTTATTGCCTAAGAATCAAATATGCCCTGTATGGGTCTGCCCACTACAGCGTATGCAGACACAAACTCTGTAGGGCCGGATGCGTTGCATCCTAGTCTATTGGGGGCCACATCTCAGCAGCACATTCATGAGCAATGAGGTCTGTCCACTGCAGCATATTCAGTGTTGTGTCCTAGCCTATCAGACCACATGACAGCAGCACTGAATATGTCTGAGTTACTGATTGGTTAGTATGAGACACAGCACAGTTTTCGTGAGCTGTAGTGGTTTGTTTGATTTTAGGCAGTAAAACCGCTTATTAGCATTTATTGATAAAATAAAGTAAATATACACAGAGATATTATATTATATACCTAGTAGAGTCCTGGAAGCAGCCATACACCTTTTAACTCACCTTGGCAAGTTGATAATCACAAACTAAAATGGTAGATTCCACAACAGCGTAATATTAAAGACTGTATTCATTTATTTTCCATCGTAAAAACATTTTATGTATTATCAATTACTGTTCTTCAAAATAGTTTATATTTTGTATCAAACCAGAATAGAGCTTGGAGTAAAATGTCTTTATATTGAAATAAAGTGATTGGGACACTCAAGTTTGTGGTGTAGGGGGAGCGCGTGGGGGTACAAACTGTCTTTGTGTGTGTGTTGGGGGCTAATGGATCTTAAGGTGTCTCTATGTACCATCTGTGTGTGTGCTCTTACTATCCAGTAGCATCCAGTTGTGTGTGTGTGTGCGCGTGCGCTCTTACTATCCAGTAGCGTCCAGGTGTGTGTGTGCGCTCTTACTATCCAGTAGCGTCCAGGTGTGTGTGTGCGCTCTTACTATCCAGTAGCGTCCAGGTGTGTGTGTGTGTGCGCTCTTACTATCCAGTAGCGTCCAGGTGTGTGTGTGTGTGCGCTCTTACTATCCAGTAGCGTCCAGGTGTGTGTGTGTGCGCTCTTACTATCCAGTAGCGTCCAGGTGTGTGTGTGTGTGTGCTCTTACTATCCAGTAGCGTCCGTGTGTGTGTGTCCGTGTGTGTGTGCTCTTACTATCCAGTAGCGTCCAGGTGTGTGTGTGTGCGCTCTTACTATCCAGTAGCGTCCAGGTGTGTGTGTGTGCTCTTACTATCCAGTAGCGTCCGTGTGTGTGTGTGTGTGCTCTTACTATCCAGTTGCGTCCAGGTGTGTGTGCGCTCTTACTATCCAGTTGCGTCCAGGTGTGTGTGCTCTTTTACTATCCAGTTGCGTCCAGGTGTGTGTGCGCTTTTACTATCCAGTTGCGTCCAGGTGTGTGTGCGCTTTTACTATCCAGTAGCGTCCAGGTGTTTGTGTGCTCTTACTATCCAGTTGCGTCCAGATGTGTGTGTGCTCTTACTATCCAGTTGCGTCCAGGTGTGTGTGCGCTCTTACTATCCAGTTGCGTCCAGGTGTGTGTGCGCTTTTACTATCCAGTTGCGTCCAGGTGTGTGTGCGCTCTTACTATCCAGTTGCGTCCAGATGTGTGTGCGCTCTTACTATCCAGTTGCGTCCAGGTGTGTGTGCGCTCTTACTATCCAGTTGCGTCCAGGTGTGTGTGCGCTCTTACTATCCAGTTGCGTCCAGGTGTGTGTGCGCTCTTACTATCCAGTTGCGTCCAGGTGTGTGTGCGCTCTTACTATCCAGTTGCGTCCAGGTGTGTGTGCGCTTTTACTATCCAGTTGCTTCCAGGTGTGTGTGCGCTTTTACTATCCAGTTGCTTCCAGGTGTGTGCGCGCTTTTACTATCCAGTTGCGTCCAGATGTGTGTGTGCTCTTACTATCCAGTAGCGTCCAGGTGTGTGTGTGTGTGCTCTTACTATCCAGTAGCGTCCAGGTGTGTGTGTGTGTGCTCTTACTATCCAGTAGCGTCCAGGTGTGTGTGTGTGCTCTTACTATCCAGTAGCGTCCAGGTGTGTGTGTGTGCTCTTACTATCCAGTTGCGTCCAGGTGTGTGTGTGTGCTCTTACTATCCAGTTGCGTCCAGGTGTGTGTGTGCTCTTACTATCCAGTTGCGTCCAGATGTGTGTGTGTGTGTGCGCGTGCTCTTACTATCCAGTTGCGTCCAGGTGTGTGTGTGTGCTCTTACTATCCAGTTGCGTCCAGATGTGTGTGCGCTTTTACTATCCAGTTGCGTCCAGGTGTGTTTGCGCTTTTACTATTCAGTAGCGTCCAGATGTGTGTGCTCTTACTATCCAGTAGCGTCCAGGTGTGTGTGCTCTTACTATCCAGTAGCGTCCAGGTGTGTGTGTGTGCTCTTACTATCCAGTAGCGTCCAGGTGTGTGTGTGTGTGCTCTTACTATCCAGTAGCGTCCAGGTGTGTGTGTGTGTGCTCTTACTATCCAGTAGCGTCCAGGTGTGTGTGTGTGCTCTTGCCATACAGTAGCTTCCAGTTTGTGTGTGCGCTTTTGCCATACAGTAGCTTCCCGTTTGTGTGTGCTTGCTCTTACTATACAGTAGCTTCCAGTGTGTGTGTACGCGCTCTTACTATGCAGTAGCTTCCAGTGTGTGTGCTTGCTCTTACTATACAGTAGCTTCCAGTGTGTGTGTACGCGCTCTTACTATACAGTAGCTTCCAGTGTGTGTGTGTGTACGCGCTTTTGCCATACAGTAGCTTCCAGCTCTTAGCGATGTTAAGTTTATTTTCTTGCTTCCAATATTACTATTTCATACAAACTGAACAATTGTGGCCCCTTTATTTTATTTATTAAGGTTCAGTGTATCTTTGCCTGCGCACATCTGCACGGGAGTTGCAGAAAAAGCCTCATGTTCATCGAGCCGTGAGTCCCAATTAATTTTTAAGCTGTTATAACTAAACATGTCTGCTGTCACATCAATGTATAACATGACTGAGCTCCAGAAGCTCTTGTTCTGAGTCAGACATTGTGTTGTCCAAACTTTCATACTCTGCCTTTATTTTGTGTAATTACTCCCCTGACTTCTGTACTACAGGTGGGCATGAGAACTTAGTATTGTACACCTGGGGTGCCGAGGAACGCAGACGGTACAGTATGTGCGGAGGCTTTCTGTGCAATCACTAAGCTGCCTAATAACTGTGTTTCATTATACTTTGTAAGAAGCTCTTTGAATGGTTTTGAATGAATGCTATTTTTCCCCCGATACAAAGTATGCTGTGGGGGGTGGAAAGGTGAGTGGAGGACCCTCCACTGTATAAAAGAAAAAAACTAATAGTAATAAAATATGGTGTATTATTAAATATTTAATTTAATGCCTTTACGTTTGTTGCATCTTTAAAGGGATATGGAAGGTTCCTGGATGTTACTAGGTAAAAATATGGTATTAAAAATATGGTCTTAAGTATTTAATGTCTGTACATTCACTGCCTCCTTACAGTAATATGGAAGGTTCCTGGATCTTCTTAGGTGTATTTATATATTCAGATTGGCCAAAACAAAGCATTGTAAATGTTATGCTAATTTAGCCTGGGTTTGGAGGGTGTTAACCCTAATGTTCAACTGTTAGAAATTACAAGAGATTTTGCTGACTTCAATGTAAGTGTTTTATTTTAGGATTTTTTTCATGCAGCAAAATGACTGCATACACTACTAATTCCCCAAAAAAAAAAAAAAAGTTTCCAGCTCAGAATTCAGAGAAATACAGTTATTACACTGTAATAATATATAATTTGCTTCTATATACTTTATTTTATTAAGTGCTTACAAACTCTGTCTTTACAGCTTAAATCAAACAGTCCCTGTATGGGTCTGTCCATACAACCATATGTCATCACAGACTCTATAGGGCTGGATGGGTAGTGTCCTAGCCTATGTGACCACATTACTGAGAGATACCCAGGGATATTATATACCTAGTAACATCCAGGAAACTTTCATGTCCCTTTTTATGTGAGGTTAGAATTATTCCATTTAAAATTGTGTTGTATTACAGTGAATATATTACCTTTATTATCCTCCCATGAGGCCTCGCTCTTCTGTATTAATGTCACTGTACAAACCCATGAGTATAACTATCATTCTCATGTCTGGTGGCAGTTGTTGTACAGTACCTCTAAACATTATATTATTACCAAGGGTTTAAATATTCTGTATTTACTCACTGAAACATTCCAAATTGACCAAACAAGGGTCTGCCCAGTAACTCATGCACACAATGGCCCTCATTCAATTGCGATTTGGCCAATTGAATAGGGCTGTAAATAAGCACATGGCATATATTTTTTAAAGAAGTTTTTAGTTAGTAAGCATCTATCCAAAAGCAAGGTTTTCACGAACTAAAACCTTCTTTAAAAAATATATGCTATGTGCTTATTTAGAGCCCTATTCAATTGGCCAAACTGCAGTTGAATGAGGGCCAATGTCTTTAGTCTTAGATGCACTTACTGATCAGATTGTCCCAGCAGCCTGTTTTTGAGAGTCTGTGATTGACCGGTACAACTAGTACTAATATAAAACCTGAGTGCATGACCTGCAGGGAGCAGACCCTTATTGGGACTATTTGGAAGGTTCACTGAGTAAAACGGGGCTTTTAAGTGTATGTTAATAAAATATTGTTTAAATGCAAACACACTTCTGTTATTCTAATGTTAAAAACAAGAAACACTATCTGCAAGCTCCTGCCACTACTGGGCTTTAATGATGACACAGCCCAGCTCACATGCTTTCCCATATCCCTATATCACTGATCAGACCCGGGATTGGGTACCACAGTCTTACCCTAGCTTACCTTGCTGGTGTGTGTATAATTACCTATTAACGATTAATAGTTTCCATTTTTATCACTTGTAAGACCGATAATTGGCTATGTCCTATGCAGCCATTTTCTAGTCTACAATTCAGTCAGTACACAGCAGCTGTAAAGACACAAGTACTACCATTAGGGAGAATAATGTAGAGAAGTGCAGCTTGGGATATATATATATATATATATATATATATATATATATATATATATATATATATATATATATATATATATATATATATATATATATATATATATCCTGCTTTACATAACCAGAGCATACATTTTTATATAACCCAGTTAATTGTCAGTCTTCATGGAGCCCGTAGACTTGAATCTGTATAGTAGGCAGGGAGCAATATCCAGTAGGCTGCTTGGTTCTACAATGGCCCCCAATATCTTAATATTTCAGTATCTGAACCAAGATTTACCAGCGAGAATACATACACACATAAGTAAAGAGATCCAGAAATCCTTGACTGTTGGCAGCCCTTTAAAAAACTTGTACATGTGAAGAAACACATTTGCAACCTTATGGTATGGAATACTCATTTTTTTTTCTACACGAGAAGCAAATCTATTTATATAATATTATATATATATATATATATATATATATATATATATATATATATATATATATATATATATATATATATATATATATATATATATATATATATATATAAATTAAGCTTAAGTATGGTACATTTTTTTTTCTGCCAGTGGATGTGTTAGACCATTGAACTTGAAAATGTGTCATTTAAAGCATAACTTGCATGAAAAGATCATCCCACTGACTTAAAGGGATTATGTCACCCCAAAAGGCAGTGGATTTATTTTTAAAGAACATCAAATACTGGCTATACATTGTACTAGCGTTTTTTCTTTGCAGCTAATGTACGCCTTAGGGTGGGAGAGTGGTGTAAATACCAGATCACATTGCAGGTCTTTGCTTGTTTTTCTCTAGTAATCCCACTCTGATCATTAAAGCTGCTAAGTAATATGCCTGAGCTGCTCATCTTCACAGCAATATGGGTTATGCCAGGACTGATTCTCCTTAGGAAATAACATATAGCCAGTTTTTGATGCACTTTAAGAAGAACCCCCCCCCCCAAAAAAAAAACTTTATTTTGAGGTGAAAGAGTCCCTTTAATTTCTCACATGACTAATTCTTTCACAGTGGAAGTTGATGAGCTAACACATCATGACCAGTTGTTATGAATTAGAATGGTATTTAACATTTAGTTATCTCTGCATCTTTTTAATCCTTCTGGTTTGTCTACCCCCACTGTGAGATAATTAATTGTGTACTTTTCATCTCTACAGTAACTGGGACCTTTTCTGTGTCACTCCAATATTGTAGACTATCACCTCTTGGCAACAGTTCCTGCTCTGAACATTATCCTGCACGGGAACACTCTGCTTTCCTATTATTTATTAGCTTATTACTATTTCACAATATAATGTTATATTAAATATATATACAGTGCATGTGGGTACACAGTCAGCAACTTCAAATCTGTGCAGCAGTTTATAACTAGCCTTTCAGTGTTCGTTCTAATTTAATATAAATGTGCTTGGTGCTTTAAACTTTTCTCACCCTATTGGCTGCTTCAAATCTTGATTTATTTCCTCCAATCGGATGCTGCGAACACATAGATCACGCCATGAATGTACCGGGAGGGGTCTAAATCTAATTGGAGGGATTAACCTAGATTTTAGGGTGTCAGTCTGAAGCAGCCCTGGGGTGTGGGGAAATGTTTGAGCTTTGTGACCAGACAAATGTAACCACACATTAAACTATGTTTAAAGTTGCAGGTTGTGTACCCTTTAACCAAACGGAGGTTCCACTGTTCACCCACAAACGATATTTCCAGGTTGCCTTGAAATGTTAACAATTGAAAGTATTTTATATATATATATCTTTTATAATTATAGTGATTGCTGTTCATTATTTTTTTAAACCTAAAACTAAAACACAAAGCTGATCTTGTTGATTCTACAATACATCCCTGTCTCTTTAAATCTGCCTTGCAGGTGATGAAACCAGACAAAGGGTTAAGTTTACAGATGATCGAGTTTGCAAAAGCCACCTCTTGGATTGCTGCCCTCATGATATTCTCGCTGGAACGGTCAGTATGTTTTTACTAAAATTACAGAAAATGTTAAGGGCAATAAATATTAAAACTGCCATCCTGATCGTATTCATTTTTGATATTTTTAGCACATTTTCTAATTGGAAGAATAACGTATATAATATGCAGTGAGTAGGTTGGTAAAGGTTTGTCTCCAAGTGCCACTGCTTGCTGTCCCCCTCTGCATAATTAAAATATTGTGTAATTTTTAGCAAGTAGAAGCCATTGCATTGCTTTCAGATCATTACAACACATCAATCTGGTTATTTTAACCTAGAATTATGCAAGTTTCAGAATTGTATAAAAATGCGGAGCAGTTATTTGTGGGGTGCTCCAGCCATGTCGGATAAACACACAAGTTAGAGGGGGCAGAACGTCGCATTATGTGACAAACAGCATTGCCAGCCCTCACATTTTATTGCCGTCATTTTTGACTGGCAAGTGGCTAGTGTTGGATAAACACAATAACACGTAGTCTCTTTATTGTGCAGGAAGGCGGGCGATTGCCATAGTGTGGAAGCAAAATTCATTACCCACCACTGTTAAGGCAAATAGATGTTGTGCAGGATATGGGTTTCTATTGTAGTTTAGAAGCGCTAAATAACAAGACTTAAATAATTTGTAATGTGATATATTTAATGTTTGTTATCGAATAAAACAGAAAATACGCAGGAAAGGAAAGCAGTAGGCTTTAATCTGGAATCTAAAAAAGCTTCATTATACAGATTTAATTCTTAAGTGGGAGGGAAAATCTACATATTATAGTTACCTTTTCCCCTCTGAAATCGTTCTTGACATTCAGTTTGCTCAGAGCAGCATTGTATACTGATCGGTGGCAACTCCGAGTGTGTTCAAATCTGCTTGAACTTGGTTGTTAATAAAATGAAACTGTTGGTAGGGCTACATATTTAGAGGCTAAGGATCTTTTTAACTAATGCCATTCCTTTTCCTTAATAGCGTATGGATTTGGGAGAATGCACGAAGATACACGACCTGGCACTGAGAGCGGATTATGAAATTGCCAGCAAAGAAAGAGACCTGTTCTTTGAACTTGATGTGAGTTCATGCTTTTTGTTTTATTATTATTATGGTTCAAGAGCTTGGGATATCCTCTACTAGAGAACTATCACATATATAGTTGTGAGCGTACGGGCCGTTGCTCACGCTTGCGGGCTCGCATAGCGAGGGCCGCGGGCAAGGGCCTCAGTTGCTGGGATGGCGAGGGCCGCGGGCAAGGGCCTCAGTTGCTGGGATAGTGAGGGCCGCGGGCAAGGGCCTCAGTTGCTGTGGTGCAGCGTACGGACCGTTGCTAAACGCTCAGACCCTGCAGCCACCTCCTCCCCACAATACCCCGCCGCTGGAGAGAGGGAGCAGAACTCCATGCCCCAAAAACACCCATCAGACTACTTACATTCATCGAAGCGAGGGCAAGGGCCTCAGTTGCTGGGATGGGGCGCCGAAGCGTACGGCCCGTTGCTCCACGCTGAGACCCTGCAGCCACCTCCTCCCCACAATACCCCGCCGCTGGAGAGAGGCAGCAGACCTCCTTGCCCGCAGCGTACGGCCCGTTGCAACGCAAATAACACGGTACACACATTACGACACTCGCAAACAACATACCACACACGTTCACACACATTACGGACTCGCAACACTTGGACGCAACTCGCGAACATTACAACATTAAAAACACAATACATACACACAGCACATACATAAAACACTTACCTACAGCAACAGGGAGCATCCAGGACCTCAAAAAGGCAACTTACACCTTCCTTTCAATAAAAATAAAACAGTTTGGACAATAAAAAATGTCATATGCAAGAGAAAAAATGGCCGCCGAACAAAACGAAAATGAGGCTACACACGCAAACACCATATGAAACACGTTAACAGACATTACGACCTCGCAAGCATTAGCTACCTTACGATTTCATTGCCGTCATTTTTTGACGGGGGAATTCGCTAGTAAGATATGTTTATGTGGATGTTGGTATAACAATCTTATTGGAGTTGCTATGGAGGAATATGAGACATTCTGCTGTGTTCTGTATTCATTTTGATGAGGCTGAGGACAACTTTATTTTACAGTGTTTGACAATTTGGTACATGGGAGGGTGTCTGCTTTCCCTAAAAATGCTTTAATGCTCATGGCTAATGTTAGTTTGTTAAAGAAAATGTTTCTCACAATTAAAGCACACTTTTTAAGAACACTATCTAAAAGGCAAGTTGTTCAAAAATAATGTAATATAGATACGCCTCCTCAATGATCCTATAATTTATTCCTTTAACAACGGTGTTCAAAATGGCTCTGAGCAGAAGGGGAAACTTTTTAGCCCAGTTGTGAGACTGGTTAGACCAAGTTGATTGTAAGGCCTCACAGTCATGGTCCTAAAAATGTGTGACTGTATTCATTTTGTGTTTAGTGCCTTTTGCACTTTATTCATGCTAATGTAATAACAAAAGGTAGCTCTCGAAGAAATGTCCCAAGAGTAAAAAGGTACTTTTTAAGCTAGCTACTCATGGAAACAAACTCTGTAGTACTGACTTTCTCTACTAACCAATCGGCAACATGTAGTGGAGATGTGGTCCCTGATAGGTTAGGACACTACACTGTGCATCTAGCCATACATAGTTTGTGTCTGCATATCTGCAGTGGGCAGACACCTATTTCTTTTTTTAGGTAGTAACTGATTTCTTATTGAAAAAAAGTAAATAGATACCCAGGTATATTATATACAAAGTAAAATCCAGGAACTCTCCATATCACTTTGTCATGAAAGCTGGACCATTACAGTGGCCATTTAAATAGTAATAGTCCTCAGTATGTTATTTATTCCCCAAAAGTACCTTTTGTGAGAACTTTCAGCAGCAACGCTGTTAATATGTACATTCAGTATAGGCTTATATATTCTCTAGAGATTTGTGCCGACTCATAGAGGTTTATCAACTCCATCCCAGTTATTCTCCCGGATGTTAATAAACAGACCTGTATATTACAGCACCTCCATACATGAATCCTACACCATCTATTCTGCATCTAATGCACCACCTTTTGTTCTAGGCTATGGATCATCTGGAGTCGTTCATTGCCGAGTGTGACCGGAGGACTGAGATTGCCAAGAAACGCCTCTCTGAGACTCAAGATGAAATCAGCGCAGAAGTGGCTGCCAAGGTATTTATATCACTTATACAATCCCATAGACTGCTTTCTATATGTAAATATCATACATTTTTACTTACACCATAATTGCATTTTCAGAATGGTTTCACATATTGTAACTCGTTAGGATGGTTTTATGTACCGTAAGATTAACATGACTCTGATTGGCATATAGGTCCTAAATCTAAGGTGTCTTATGTAGTTCTACATTTGCTACAGCATAGCTCATAGAGGATAGGTTGTAGAAGCATGATCAGGATTAGACTGCAATAGTTCAAATAAAAAGGGTCTGTGTGAGGGTTGGATAGAAAGAGCTGATGGGTGGGTGTAAGCTGCTTCTGATGAGAAAGGAGTGGGTGAGAACAGAAACTGATTTGGCACAAGGTAGGAATGAGTATAAGCAGTAAAAAAAAAAAAAAAAAGTTAAATGCACATCCTAACATAAATACAGGTATTTTTCTTCAGTAAAGAGCCACAGAAGGGGTTCTTATTTTGTCTGTACAGTATAATACTTATAAAAATAAGAATTGCTTGTGAAAGTTATTAAAAAAATTATCAAAAAGAAATGACTACATTGTGTGTCATCCAACCTAAGAGATCCTTTGATTAGATTGGTCTTGTTTTAGTACCTTATTTGCTCACTGAATGGTTCCCTGGGTTAATGACTTCCTATTATATGTGGCTTCTAACATTTTAATGTGTAAACAGACTTCCCCCAGAAGCCAAGTGCAAAAGGAAGCCATTAATCCGCTAATAAGATACGGTACTACTGAGAAGATCAGCTTGCTGGGAGGATTTATGGAGTGTAATACCAGCAAAAATGTAATAAATTCAAAGCTGTTTTAATATTACAATTTAAATATTAACTAGAATTGTAAATATTCATATTTGTATCCTGTCTATAACCTATTAATCACGCTGAGGAAATAATAAAGGTCCATTTTGTACTTCTCCCTATACTTTGCAGAATCCACTTGGATAGATATGTTAAATTGAAAGTCAGGTGGCTTCTGAGCTCTAAAGTATTATTTTTGTCTTTGCTTTGTAGGCAGAAAAAGTTCATGAGCTAAATGAAGAAATAGGAAAGCTCCTGGCAAAAGCTGAGCAGCTGGGAGCAGAGGGGAATGTGGACGAATCCCAAAGAATCCTTATGGAAATGGAGAAGGTGAAATCCAGGAAAAGGGAAGCAGAGGTGGGTATGGTGTTATGCAATTAAACAGACAATTCTGGTCCATGTTTCATGTTGAGGCTTCTGTTTATGGTAGTGCTTCCTTTTTTTCTTCTTGTAGGAGGAATACCGCAATTCAATGCCAGCTTCTAGTTTCCAACAGCAGAAGCTGCGCGTATGTGAGGTCTGCTCCGCTTATCTCGGGCTGCATGACAATGATCGCCGACTCGCAGATCACTTTGGTGGGAAGTTGCATTTGGGGTTTATTCTGATCCGCGAAAAACTGGATCTACTACGGGTGAGGATGTGCATTTCACTACATAAAGTTTTGCTTCATATGTATGCGTGATTGAGGTTATTTAAATGTAATTCAGTGGAGGGCTGGAAGAATGGGGCTGGATATTATGATGTGGATTTGGATCCTCCTATTAAATACCCCTGACCTACAACAACCAGTTTTCTATTCGCCAGGATTGGCAATGGGAGGAAATTCAGTACTTAGTCCTGTCCTAGTTTTGTTGTGGGAAAAACGCTTATTTTGGACTGCCGGTTAAAGACGCTTCAGCAGATAGGACAGATTACTGTAGGATAACATAAAACTGAGGGCAATGTTTTTAAATCAGAAGTATAATTTTGAAGCAGACAGTGGAGAAGTGGGGAGAGACTTTCATAGAAATGATTTAACTTGTACAGACTTTTTATTTTTATTTTCTTTCTTAGAAAACAGTGGCAGATAAACAGGAAAAAAGGAACCAGGATCGTTTGAGAAGACGAGAGGAGCGTGAAAGAGAGGAAAGAGTGGGACAAAGGTTAGTATTTGTCCATTCTTCATAATAATAAAATTTAAAAAAAAGTATAAATGATAAAAAGTATTACCAGCATGAGCTTCGCTTAAAGCTGAAGATGAGCAAAGATCAAAATTGTCAGTCTTGCTTTATGCATTGCAGTGAACTAGGTCTGTGTCTTCCATAATCCAGTTTTTATGAATTTTTGTCTTTGTTTCTTGCACTATATAACTGCAGGAACAATATACTGAAACCACTCCAGCAAACGTTAAACTTTCCAAGCAGAGCAGGGAAAAAGATGTATTTATCTGAAAATACTGAGATTTTACTCTAAGCATGTCCTGTGCACCTCTACACATTAAACACTGCTGCAATAAATAGCTGTGGGCATTTATACTATATATGTTCTATACTCTTACTAATAATGAAATATTTTCTTCCTGCATCTATATTTATGTATCTTATTCCTTTTCTTTTAATAGGTCCAAATCCAAAAGCAGAGATCGTCGACGGTAAGATTTAACATTGCTCTTCTGTGTGCATGGCTGTATATCTAGCAATATCGAGATTTCTAAAGTACATAGTCACAAAAGAACTGAATGATCTCTATTCATTGTTTCTTGGGACACATGCAGAAAAGTAAGATGAGAAATACTGGTGGAAAATGCAGTGCTGTATGATATTCGTCTAATTTTTTCAGAAAAAAAAATCTTCAGTATTCGTCCTGAAAAATCCAGTATTTGTCCAATTCCGTACCAGTCTGTCCCTCAGGAACGGATTAATTACTCATTTAGAGTTTCCACTGTATTCTTATTAGTGAGACTTGCTTGGTTTTTGCGCATTTGTTAAATTATACTTCTCGAATAAAGCCAACATTTATTTGTAGCATGGCTGTGTTAACTCCTATGGTGTTTATGACACATTATTCATATTCCAATTCAGATCAAAATCTAAGGAGAGGAGAAGACGGAGGTCTCGATCTTCATCCCGTGATAAAAGGAGGTCACGCTCAAGGTCAAGGGACCGGCACAGGCGCCACCGCAGTCGCTCAGGCAGTCGGAACAGAAGTCATCATCGCAGCTCGAGAGAGAGGAGTTCAAAGCATAAGTAGCTGTTGGAATACCATCACCAGTAGAAGGTGGGCTTTGCATGTATATTGATACAGTGATGGGCAACCTGTTTAGTTTGAAGGGCTGATGAGATATACAGTGCCTTGCAAAAGTATTCACCCCCTTGGCATTTTTCGTGTTGTTGCCTCACAACCTGGAATTGACATGGATTGTTTGAGGATTTGCATTATTTAATTTGCAGAACATGCCACAACTTTGAAGATGTGTTTTTTTTTTTTTTATTGTGAAGCAAACCACATATAGAACAAAATAACAGAAAAAGTCAATGTGCATAACTATTCACCCCCCTAAAGTCAATACTTTGTAGAACCACCTTTTGCGGCAATCACAGCTCCAAGTCACTTTGGATAAGTCTCTATGAGCTTGCCACATTTTACCACTGGGATTTTTGCCCGTTCCTCCTTGCAAAACTTGCAAAAGCACGCTCAGGTTTTGCTCAGGAATAGCCCCGGAATTTAGCACCATCCATCTTTCCCTCAACTCTGACCAGTTTCCCAGTCCCGGCTGCTGAAAAACATCCCCACAGCATGATGCTGCCACCGCCATGTTTCACTGTGGGGATGGTGTTCTTTGGGTGATGTGATGTGTTGGGTTTGCGCCAGACATAGCGTTTTCTTTGATGGCCGAAAAGTTAAATTATAGTCTCACCTTCCTCCATACATTTTGGGAGTTCCCCACATGCCTTTTCGCAAACTCAAAACGTGCCATTTTGTTTTTTGCTGAAAGTAATGGCTTTCTTCTGGCCACTCTGCCATAAAGCCCAACTCTATGGCGCGTACGGCTTATTGTCGTGCTATGTACAGATACTCCGGTCTCTGCTGTGGATCTCTGCAGCTCCTCCAGGGTTACCTTAGGTCTCTGTGCTGCCTCTCTGATTAATGCCCTCCTTGCCTGGTCCGTGAGTTTTGGTGGGCGGCCGTCTCTTGGCAGGTTTGCTGTTGTGCCATGTTCTTTCCATTTGGTTATGATAGATTTGATGGTGCTCCTGGGGATCATCAAAGATTTGGATATTTTTTTAATAACCTAACCCTGACTTGTATTTCTCAACAACATTGTCCCTTACTTGTTTGGAGAGTTCTTTGGTCTTCATGGCATTGTTTGGTTAGTGGTGCCTCTTGCTTAGGTGTTGCAGCCTCTGGGGCCTTTCAAAAAAGGTGTGTATATGTAATGACAGATCATGTGACACTTAGATTGCACACAGGTGGACATCATGTCACTAATGATGTGACTTCTGAAGGTAATTGGTTGCACCAGAGCTTTTTATAAGTGTCCTACAAAAGGGGTGAATATATACGCACATGCCGATTTTTCTATTTCTAAAAAAATAGTTTTATGTAATAGTTTCACTTCACCAACTTAGATTATTGTGTTCGGATCCACCACATAAAATTCAGATTAATAACATTGAACTTAAGGCTGTAATGTAACAAAATAAGGACAAAGTCAAGGGGGTGAATACTTTTGCAAGGCACTGTGTGTGTGTGTGTGTAGTGTAGTGTATGTGTGTTCACATTTGAATGTCTAAAAGAAGTAAAAAAAAAGCCTGCTTCCAGCTCAGAATTCAGAGAAAAACAGTTATTACACTGCATTCTGGGAAGCTGAGCAGGGACATGAAAATGTGCCCACAAATGCCTCACTCTTCAATCCATAGCCATTCTCAAACATGGCTTCCTTTAAGCTTATTCATGCTGTATTACACAGCTTTAATGCAAAGCCAAGGCTGGATTAAACACAAGCGGAGTGTCCTATCCATGTACAGCTGTTTCAAGGTTACTGGCTATCATCAGCATGGAGCGAGTAGGTCGTTCACCACAACAATCATTTATAATATGGTGGGCAAAAGAGCGCTAGAAGCCTCCACCGTACAGTAAATATAATAGTAAATATTTTCACACACATTAACATTTCATGATGCATACAAAACTCAATGTAAAATTCACTTTCAAGGAAGGAATTGAGTGCAATAAAAAAAAAATAGGGAAATAATTTTTTGGCTCCAGAGATTTATATTCAGATTGAAATCAACATCCAGAATCCGAATTCCTTTTAATGTGTACCTTGTAGAGGGATTAATAATTCTATGGAAGAGAAATGGGGTTTATTTTTATATTTTCCCATTGTAAACTGTTTTTATTTCTGTAGCTTTTTGGGGACTGTTTTATTAAATTGAAAATGAAAAACCATTATTGGGCACTAGGTGGTGCCTTTTGCAAAGCCAGTGAATGTTTTATCTCTGCATGTAAGCAATCCCTGAAAGCCTAGGATAATTTGTAGTAGTTGTGAAAAAACAATGTAGATTAAATCATGATATCAGTGTAATTTAAGTAGAATTAAGACAACCCCCCCCCCCCCCCAAAAAAAAAGTTTATTTGAATTTTATCTCCACTATACAACATTCCTATTTATACAAAGACCTAGAATTGACAGTGGGCAATGTTTTTTTTTTATTTTTTTTTTGTATGATGGCTGCCATTGCTACAACTTTTTAATATGAATAATTATATGCCATTATAGCACTTCAAATGAAGCTCTACTGTCCCTTTTAATGTTGACATCATCCATGGCTAGTGCATCTCTTATTTATTTCTTACTTTTTATCCTGAGTTGATGTGGATAAGAAATCCAAGGATAATGTCTTCAGTTAGTATTTATTATGTTAATGTTGATATTATGTAGCTTCTGTGGATCATTTCAGTGGGTTGCCCGTTGCTTTTCAGTGGGCCATAGCATACAGCTCCTGGTATTCAGTACTTGGATGGGAGACCACCTCCGACCAGGCCCAACCCTGCTTGATTTCAAGGTGATGTGACCTCTTGGTTCCCTGTCTGGAATCAAACTTATATCACAGCTGTGAAACAGCAGTTACCTATACCTAAAGTTTTTGCTTAATATCCTAGCAGAGAGTATGAATAAGTATATGTGTATTTATTTATATTTCATTTTTTTCCTGACCTCACAATGTCTCTCACCCTCTGGATTTCAGTTAACTGAACTTTGTGAACCTGTTAGATCCGCAGACCTCGCAGGAGATCCATTTTGGGAGCTGTGATCGGACGACTTTGCAGACGGAGGAGCTTGAAGTACTTCAGCTAACGTAATTTGTGTTGCGTTGTAAATAATCAAACATTGTTCTACAGATAAAAATATACGGTTTTTACTTACCGAAAACTCATCTTTTATAAACCTAAATTTTTATTGTTTTCAAGATAGCTGTGTTTGCTAAATTGTAATCTGCTTGCCCTGAGTTTTGACCGTAGTGGGAGTGTCCAAATAAAGAGTATTTGCTTAGTGTAATTTGTTGTGTTTTATTTCTGCACAAAAGCATTAAAGCACCACTGTGTGTGCGCGTCTGGGCATCTCGTATCAAATCATTTTATTGAGGAATTCTGTAGACTTGTCATTCAAAGTACATTTGGAATTTCTTGTGTGAGCTCCGCCCCCGAGGAGCCTCTGTTGGCCGATCATCCAAGCCCGTCGGCTGTGTACTAGCCAATCGGCTGTCTGTGTCACTGCCACAACGAATTATGAATTGTATGCTAATGTAGCTTAGATTTTCAGTGGTGTTCCTTCTCAAACTGAATTTCAGAAATGTTGCAAACTTTAGAGTAAGTTTATTCATGTCTAATCTTTACCTTTATATGCAATTATACTACTGTGAAATGGACCATTTTAATTTCTCATAGGAGGAGACTTTGAACACACAGGACGTTTAGATCTGCACAGCGTTTTGGCATCTGCTACTGCCGTCTGAATTATGGATTTAAACTCTATGTGGAACAGATCCAGCCTTATTATTTTCACATGTTCTTGTTGGACGTCTTCAAGGGCCTAACTAAAATAATATTTAAGTCCATTGATCAATTTAAAAAATGTAAACACATTTTCCACCCAGTAACTGTTGGCGCACATATTGACTTTTTTGTGGTTCTTTAAGGTTTGATCCATCACTGCTTTAGAGATCAGTCAGACCAATGCACTAAACCCCCCAAATCCTCCATCACTACTTTTATTATGGGCAGCAAATGTTACCTACACGAGAAACATATTTATCAAAAGTGTAGTATTACAAAGTGTTTTAGGGGTTTTCACACACAACACAAACTAGTGAGGATTTCGGTGTTTAATAGTCAGATTTATTGCAGATCAGAAATTCCTGTTTTTGCATTACTTTCCGGAAACGTGCTTTGGACGCTCCTTTCCATGTAACACCTCTTGGTTGTTGCTGTCATTACATTATCTCTTGCTGAGTGAGAACTTCCTTTTTGTTCTGTTCTCCAACTCACTTCATAGAAGATCATTAAATGACTTCCTAAATCTGCAGCTCCAATAACCTCATGACCTATTGTACGGGACGTTTCCTGGGCAAAGCCAAAAGCCAGGAGTTACACAATCCCACCCTAGTGAGGCTATGGATATTGTGATGTTTTCATGGACACGGTCTTGTTGTATTCCAAGCTTCTCTCCAGTTTGTGCAACACGTTGGATAAATCCAGAATAATAATTAATAACCCAGAACACCTGATTATTTTGGTGTTTAATACGGATGGTCCATTTGTATACATCCTGTATGTGCAAATGGATGGACACCTCGTACATCTAGGACATGAGACAATGCTAGAGATGCCAGAGGATATTAATCCTCCCCACCAGGTTGTTGCTTTAAGTAAAATGTCAAGGATACAGTTAGAACATTCATTCTTGGACCAAACTGTCTTGGTTGGCTACAGTCCAACTGGGCACTCTGCTACTGGGAGTAAATTAAGAATCTTAATTTATTAGTTGAGGATTACTGATAATTAAGAAAAGTGAGCTGATTACTTCAAATCTGGTTATCTGCATATATTCTGGTGGCACGACTTCTGGGAGCACAAGACGTGCACCAACACCAGCGCGCCCGGATGAAACAGCAGTTGTCTTCTCTATCTTCTCCCCATTTCTTTCTTTCTTTTCTCCATTTCTTTCACCACTCATCTCATGCTCTCTCTCCTCATTATCCTCTCTCTCCTCCTCTTACTCTCTCTCTCTATTTTCCTTCCCATCTCTCTCTATCCCCAGTCTCCCCATTCCACTCTCTTCCTCGGTTTCCCCTTTTCACCCCTAATCGGGGTGCCATTTACCTCATCCACATCACTATGTCTATCCAGTCCTCCTGCAAGGAATAGGGATGTGGATGAGGTAAATGCCACCTCTCCCTATCCCCATTCACACAGCTGTCTCACCTCTGCTGGGTGACTATCCCCATTCCTGTCTTCGAGCACACTGGTGTTGGTGCGTGCATTCCTCGGTCCGCACATCTCGTTCGCTCTCAGATCGGGGTGCCATATATTTTTGCTTGACCCCAAGAGGTGGATAAAGAAATTACTCTGGAACCTTCCATTCACAAGCTCTGCCATGAAATCCAATCTTCTGTTTGCTTCCAGTCTATGAACTACTGCCTTATTCACTGCCATCTTGCATATACAGTCAGGTCCATAAATATTGGGACATCGACACAATTCTAATCTTTTTGGCTCTATACCCCACCACAATGGATTTAACTGCAGACTTTCAGCTTTAATTTGAGGGTATTTACATCCAAGTCAGGTGAACGGTGTAGGAATTACAACAGTTTTTTATATGTGCCCCTCACTTTTTAAGGAACCGAAAGTAATGGGACAGATTAACAGTCATAAATCAAACTTTCACTTTTTAATACTTGGTTGCAAATCCTGTGCAGTCAATTACACCCTGAAGTCTGGAACGCATAGACATCACCAGACGCTGGGTTTCATCCCTGGTGATGCTCTGCCAGACCTCTATTGCAACTGTCTTCAGTTCCTGCTTGTTCTTGGGGCATTTTCCCTTCAGTTTTTTCTTCAGCAAGTGAAATGCATGCTCAATCGGATTCAGGTCAGGTGATTGACTTGGCCATTGCATAACATTCCACTTATTTCCCATAAAAAAACTCTTTGGTTGCTTTTGCAGTATGCTTTGGGTCATTGTCCATCTGCACTGTGAAGCGCAGTCACATCATCAATAAATAGTAGTTATATCTGGGTGAATTTGTGTGAGTTTCTGTTTGAATCTGCTCTAAGTCAGTGCACAGTTTGTCTGCATTAATCAGTGTACAGGTGAGAGTGGGCGTGGCTTGGTCTGTGTAGTTATATCTGGGTGCATTTGTGTGAGGTCTGGTTTGAATCCGCTTTGTAAGTCCGTGCACAGTTTTTTGTCTGTTGCATTAATCAAAGTACAGGTGATCGTGGGTGTGGCTTGGCCTGTGTAGTTATATCTGGGTGAATTTGTGTGAGTTCTGTTTGAATCTGCTTTAAGTCAGTGCAGAGTTTTCTGTCTGTTGCATTAATCAGAGTACAGGTGAGTGTGGGTGTGGCTTGGGCTGTGTAAGTTATATCTGTGTGTATTTTGTTGTTTTCTGTTAAATCGGTTCTGTGGGGCAGGACCGTGTTTTCTATCCTGTGCTCTTTTATCATTGTACAGGCAAGTAGGCGGGGTCTATTTTAACAAGGGAAGGGAGAGCTTGGGAGCTTGCAATCTTTTCTAGTATAAGTGTAGTTGGTGTGTAGGAGATTAAATAAAAGGAGGAAATCCAAATAAGGGGTATTATAAGAAAAAACAGAAAACAAACGTACATATTGTTTCTGTTTTGTTTGGTTTAAGGTGTGGAAAATAAATCTTTATACAAATACATTGATTTGTTTTCTCACTGTATTTTTGTAACTGATAATCATGAGTCAGTCCAGTGGAAACCTCACTCAGTGTACATCCTGCCAAATGTATGCACTACTGGAACAGATGATCCAGGGTCCATACCTCTGTGACAGGTGTGAGCATGTTGCCTCTTTGGAAGCTCAAATTGAAGACCTGGAGAGGAGAATTGCAGCACTTAGTGATATTGCTCCACTGGAAAGGGAGTTGGGCCTAGTATGGAGGGAGGAGCTGGGGCTAGTGAGGATGGCCAGGGAGGTAGCTGGGTTACAGTTAGAAGGGGAATCAGGGGGTACAGGAGGAGGCAGGCCAGTTCTGAGTTGGCAAACACCAACAGATTTGCCAGATTGAGTGAAACTGTTGGGGATGTCCATTCAGGAATGGCAATGCCAGATAGAGCTGTTCCCTCTAACAGCCGGGAGAACAGTTCTACTGGAGGAGAGGGAGGGCAGAATAGGCAGAGCAACAGACATGTTTTGGTGGTAGGGGACTCTATTATTAGGAAGGTAGACAGGGTAATTTGTCACCCAGATTCCAGCAATCGAACAGTTTGCTGTCTCCCGGGTGCTCAGGTTCGGCATGTTGTGGATCGGGTGGATAAATTATTGGGAGGGGCTGGTAATGAACCGGCGGTCTTGGTACACATTGGTACCAATGACAAAGTTAGTGGAAGATGGAGCGTCCTAAAGAATGATTTTAGAGAATTAGGGAATAAGCTTAAAGCAAGGACCTCCAAGGTAGTATTTTCTGAGATACTACCAGTGCCACGTGCTAGCCCAGGGAGGCAGAAGGAGCTTAGGGAGGTTAATGCGTGGCTAAAAAAGTGGTGCAGTGCAGAGGGTTTTGGGTTTTTAGAGCACTGGGCTGACTTCTCACTTGGGTACAATCTCTATAGCAGGGATGGATTGCACCTTAATGATGAGGGCGCTTTTGTGCTAGGGGATAGGATGGTAGAACGGCTGGGGGAGTTTTTAAACTTGTAGGTGGGGGGGAGGGACTATATAGAAGTATTGGGGTAAATAGGGTAGAGAGGGAAAGGGATGAATTATTTACCCATGGGGGAGGAGAAGGGGGGAGGGTTACAATAGAAAGTAGGGAGGTAGTAATAGGGGCCTCAAATACAGTGGCAGGCACTTCACAACAGCAGAGCCATAGCAACATAAAGTGTATGATTGCAAACGCAAGAAGTTTGCCTTGGAAAATGGATGAGCTAGAAATATTAGCAGTACAAGAAAAATGGGGCTTAATAGGCATTACGGAAACATGGTGGGATGAATCTCATGACTGGACTGTTAATCTGGATGGTTATAACCTGTTTAGGAAAGATAGGGGAAATGGTAAAAGAGGAGGAGGGATCTGTCTTTATATTAAGCCTGAATTTAAGCCTATAGTTAGAGAAGATATTTATGCTGGCACTAACGGCATCATTGAATCCTTGTGGGTTGAGCTAAATAGTGGAGGAGCTAATTCTAAACGCATATTGGTGGGAGTATGCTATAAACCCCCAAATATAGCTGAAAGTGAGGAAATACAATTATTGTTACAGATTGGAAATGCAGCTAAGCACGAGCAAGTTCTAATAATGGGAGACTTTAATTACCCTGATATAAACTGGATAAACGAGACCAGCAGCTCAGCTAAGGGGAGCAGGTTCTTGAGTACACTCAGGGATCATTATCTAGCCCAGGTAATACAAGAACCTACTAGAAATGGGACCATCTTGGATTTAGTCATCACAAGTAATATTTATATAATATCAAATGTAAAAATAGGGGAACCCTTGGGGAACAGTGATCACAACACAGTCTCATTTGAGATTGAATACAAAAAACAGAGTTGTAAGGGGCCAACAAAAACTCTAAATTTTAAAAGGGCTAACTTTAATGGGCTACGGGCAGCAATACAACATATAGACTGGGACAAAGAACTTACAGGGAAGAATACTGAAAATAAATGGACAACATTCAAATCCTTACTAAATAAACATACTCATCAGCATGTACCATGTGGAAATAAAATGAATAGGAGTAAATCACATCCCATGTGGCTTAACAATGACTTAAAGATCATGATGAGGAAAAAGAAATATGCATTTAAATTATACAAGAAGGAGGGAACAGAGGCAGCTTTATGTGACTATAAGGAAATCAACAAGGCTTGCAAAAGGGCTATTAGACTGGCTAAAATAGAAAATGAGAAGTCAGTTGCAAAGGAGAGTAAGACTAACCCTAAAATATTTTATAAATATATTAATGGGAAGAAGGCCAGGAAGGAATCGATAGGACCATTACAATGTGACACAGGCCATCTGATAATTAGTGACCAGGAAAAGGCAGATGAGCTAAATAGGTTCTTTTCGTCGGTTTACACAAGGGAGGTACCAGTGGTTGGGACACTGCAACGTAATGGGGCTACACTACCTTTACTAAATAATTGGTTAACGCAGGAAGAAATACAAAAGAGGTTGGAGAAAATAAATGTTAATAAAGCCCCAGGTCCTGATGGAATACATCCAAGGGTACTGAGGGAGCTGGGTTCTGTAATAGCCAAACCATTATATCTCATCTTTAAAGACTCACTCACTACAGGGTCTCTACCAGATGACTGGAGAAAAGCAGAGGTGATACCTATATTTAAGAAGGGATCTAGAGCAAATCCGGGGAATTATAGACCAGTGAGCCTCACTTCTGTAGTTGGGAAGCTTTTAGAAGGGTTAATAAGGGACAGAATACAAGAATATGTCTATTTGAACAGGATCATAGGTAGCAGTCAACATGGATTTATGAAGGAAAGGTCGTGTCAGACCAATCTAATTAGTTTTTATGAGGAGGTTAGTAGGAACTTGGATCAGGGCAACTCAGTGGATGTAGTCTTTTTAGATTTTTCAAAGGCATTTGATACAGTGCCACATGGAAGACTAGTGAGCAAATTAAGGGATACAGGAATTGCAGTAAATATCTTCTCATGGATCGAGAGCTGGCTAAAAGACAGGAAGCAAAGGGTTGTTGTAAATGGAACATACTCCGATTGGTCTAAGGTGATAAGTGGGGTTCCTCAGGGCTCAGTATTGGGTCCTCTCCTTTTTAACATATTTATTAATGACATTGAAGTAGGACTCGAATGTAGTGTCTCCATTTTTGCTGATGACACTAAGTTGTGCAAGGTAATAAAATCAGATAATGATGTACTTTCCCTACAAAAGGATTTGCATAAATTAGAGAAATGGGCGGCTAAATGGCAGATGAGATTTAATACAAATAAATGTAAGGTTATGCATTTGGGAAGGAACAATAGCCAAGCAATCTATAATCTTAATGGAGCAAATCTAGGGGTATCAGATATTGAAAGGGATTTGGGAGTACTAGTGGACAACCACCTAGGTAGCAGTGCTCAAAGCCAAGCAGCGGCTGCAAAGGCAAATAAAATATTAGCATGTATTAGGAAGGGTATAGAAGCCAGGGAAGCAAATATAATTCTGCCACTATACAAATCTCTAGTACGCCCTCATTTGGAATATGCAGTACAATTTTGGGCACCACTTCATAAAAAGGACATTTTAGAGCTGGAAAAAGTACAGAGAAGGGCTACAAAACTAATAAGGGGAATGGAGGGGCTAAGTTATGAAGAAAGACTAACAAAATTAAACTTATTTTCGCTAGAAAAAAGGCGTCTAAGAGGAGATATGATTACGTTATTTAAATACATCCAGGGTCAATATAAGGCTTTGTCAAGTGAACTTTTTGTAGCAAGAGATTTTCAACTGACAAGAGGACATCCGTTGAGGTTAGAGGAAAAAAGATTTCACCTTAAACAGAGAAAAGGGTTCTTCACAGTTAGGGTGGTTAAACTGTGGAATTCTCTACCAAAGGAGGTGGTGACAGCGAATTCGATAGACAACTTCAAAAAGGGGTTAGATATATTTCTGAATAAAGAGGGCATTCAAGGCTATCCTAGATAACTAGCAAGGAATATTGATCCAGGAAGAAATTTGATCGCCAGTTTCTGGGGTCAGGAAGGAATTTTGCTTTTTTTCCCCCTTATGAGACAATTGGCAAAGTTTCAATGTTTTTTTTTTTTATGTTTGCCTTCCTCTGGATCAATTAACAATAATAATAAATAGTCCAAATTAAAAAGATCAATAGAGATCTAAAAAGGTTGAACTTGATGGACTAACTCTATTCATCCTCCAATACTATACTATTAATAATTATTTAATCAATAATTTAATTAATAACTAATCCGCATATTGCAAATCAGAGGAGATCTTAACAGGTTGAACTTGATGGACTGAAAGTCTTTTTTCAACCTTAATTACTATTTAACTATGTAACTATGTAACAAAATACAAGAGAACCAGTTCCATTGGCAGCCATACATGCCCACGCCATGACACTACCACCACCATGCTTCACTGATGAGGTGGTATGCTTTGGATCATGAGCAGTTCCTTTCCATCTCCATACTCTTCTCTTCCCATCACTCTGGTACAAGTTGATCTTAGTCTCATCTGTCCATAGGATGTTGTTCCAGAACTGTGAAGGTTTTTTTAGGTGTTGTTTGGAAAACTCTAATCTGGCCTTCCTGTTTTTGAGGCTCGCCAATGGTTTACATCTTGTGGTGAACCCTCTGTATTTACTCTGGTGAAGTCTTCTCTTGATTGTTGACTTTGACACACATACACCTACCTCCTGGAGAGTGTTCTTGATCTGGCCAACTGTTGTGAAGGGTGTTTTCTTCACCAGGGAAATAATTCTTCGGTCATCCACCACAGTTGTTTTCCGTGGTCTTCCGGGTCTTTTGGTGTTGCTGAGCTCACCGGTGCGTTCTTTCTTTTTAAGGATGTTCCAAACAGTTGATTTGGCCACACTAATGTTTTTGCTATCTCTCTGATGGGTTTGTTTTGTTTTTTCAGCCTAATGATGGCTTGCTTCACTGATGGTGACAGCTCTTTGGATCTCATATTGAGAGTTAACAGCAACAAATGCAAATAGCACACTTGAAATGAACACTGGAGCTTGTATCTGCTCTTTGTAAATGGGATAATGAGGGAATAACACACACCTGGCCATGGAACAGCTGAGCAGCCAATTGTCCCATTACTTTTGGTCCCTTAAAAAGTGGGAGGCACATATACAAACTGTTGTAATTCCTACACCGTTCACCTGATTTGGATGTAAATACCCTCAAATTAAAGCTGAAAGTCTGCAGTTAAAGCACATCTTGTTTCATTTCAAATCCGTTGTGGTGGTGTATAGAGCCGAAAAGGTTAGAATTGTGTCGCTGTCCCAATATTTATGGACCTGACTGTACCACCCTCCCATATCACATCACAACCTTAAATCCAGATTACATTCACATCAAAGGTGTAATAAATAACTATAGATCTAAGCTAAAATAGTTTAAAAAAATCAAACTTTATTAACAAAACAAAAAAAATAATAATTAAAAACTGATTAAAAATATAACAATCCAATGCATATATGTATATATAAAAATGCTCCATTCACATGGCTATAGCAAAAAGTAATATGCACTTAGACACAAGTGTGGACTAAATATAACTCCTCATGTAATCTTTGTTTCGATCCAGCGTGTGACATCGGGATGGGACATCGCAGAAGGCCCGACGTACAAGTTTCGCAGGAGGAGCTTCAACGGAGGCTCCATTAAAGCTCCTCCTGATGATGTCACACGCCGGATTTCAGCCTAGATCTATAGTTCTGTATTACACCTATGATTTGAATGTCATCACTGGTTTTAGTGCTCTTTCGTACACATATATATATATAGTGTTAGATATTATTAGATATATTTTCGAATTCTATATGGGGACAGTTCCCAGATTGATACTCACTGCTTTTGTGTTTGTTACTTTCCAGGTTGTCATTTCATCAGGGACCTTACATATATTTTTGTCTTTGTTTCTTGATTTCAAGAGGTGGATAGAGACGTTGCTAGTGGGGGTCCATATTATTTTGCACCTGACCGCTCCACCAACTAGCACTGCCCCGGAGTCCAACCTTCTGTTTGCTACCAGACTATGGTCTACTGCTATCTAACATCTACCATCCTCCCGTATCACACCACACGTTCCTTTACCTTTCAGATTGTAAGCTCTTCGGGGTAAGGACCTCATTCCTGTGGCACTGAGCACTCTGCAGAACCATTAGTTTCATATTTGTATTGCACTGTACTTGTATTTCTACTTACCTTAGAATTTGTCTCTACCTTTGTTATTGTACCCACCATTACGTTCAGTGTTTCCAACTCTCCGTGACTCTGGACGCCAGGCGCATCATCTGAGATGCCAGTTATTTCTCCAGTGTACTGCGATTTGTCTGACCTCTTGTCTATGACCAGCTTATCTCGGATGACACTACATTGTATAGCTCACTATTAATAAATCTATATAGTATATAATAGAATTATTACAGTGTGTGTGTGTATAATCACAATCCACCACACAAGCCAGGCACTCGCACCACACTGAGGATCGGCAGTAACCGTGAAACAGTGCTGTATGTGGTTAAGTGACCTGGTTTGTGAATAATCCATACTGAAATACAGTAAGCATATGCTTGAAAGGAGCCATGTTTAAAATAGTTTGGATTGACAGAGTGAGGGTGCATTATGTTATCTAATTTACATGTCCCTGCCCAGTTTTCCCAGAGTGCAGTGCATATACTGTATTTCTGAGAAATTTGAGCAGGAAATAATTATTTTTTAGACATTCAAATAGTCACTAATGTACTATTCGTTGTATTACTGTACTTTGTATGTATCAAGCAGTCCCCATGTGTACCCCCTATTTCCTCTTAGACGACCAGTAGTGGCGCTAGTGAATGGGGGGCCTGGTGAAAACTGATTTGCAAATTCTCTATCCCCTTTTTTGGTAATTGGAAATGGCAAATAATACATGTAGATTATCAGATTACCCCTATTATGATTATTTCTATAAAGTAATCTGCCGTCCTCATCTCATAAATTAAGATTCATCATTAACTAACAGTAGCAGAGGTCCTCTACCTTATTGTGGTCCCTGGTGCTTTGCACCTCCTGCACCAGCACTGTTGCCTAATGCTTTGCAGCGTTCCTATTTCACAAGTTGTTCGGTCCCATCTGCTCCGCGTCTCCTTATCTTTGTAGTATATTTACATTCCTCAAATAGGCTGAATGTTTTACATTATATCGCAGCCTGGGTACAATTCCAGAAATAAAAGCCAATCTGATAAGATATTGTGCAAATATTATATATAAATATACAGGGCTCAGAATTCTATAGAAATGTGATATTTGGGGTTCAACTAGAACTCCTTCGTAAAATATTTATTTTTACATTTTTTATTTGCGATTTCGCAATCCCAAGAGGTCAGTGTTTAACAAACTGATATAATAAGTGACTAATTCCATATGTTGTAGGGACATGGCGGTGCAATGATTATTGTGCATGCCAAAGGTTATATTCAATAAAAGTAAGTAAAATAAGTTTAATCTTGCAAGAAAAAAATTGTGTGCAAAAATCATACAGCGGTATATCATCCTATTGGCTGAAATTATGCAGTTCTATTCCTGCTCATTGGCTTAAAGTGGTGCACGTCCTGGGAAATTTTTATAGTCTGAGCACTTTATTCAGAACTGGGACCTTGCTCGACATATATATATATATATATATATATATATATATATATATAGTAGCAGTACAGAAAAAAAATAGTGTATTTTCGATCCTATATGAACTGACTAAAAAAAAATAAATAAAAAAAAATGTGTTACCTGCACAGAATTCCCAGAAATATAGATATTGTACTGCACTCTAGGAAACTGGGCTGGGACATGCAAATGAGCCAAAAATGCAATGCATTTTCATGTTTAAAATGAAAAACCACCTTATACATGACTCATATTAGGCATGTGCTCCCTGTATTACACAGCTTTATGCATAGCAGAAGATTGATTTTATATATATATATATATATATATATATATATATATATATATATACACTAGAATATTGCCCGTCAAAAAATGACGGCAATGAAATTGTAAGTGAGCTAATGGTGTTTGGTGTATTTAATGTGGCTGATGTAGCGTCGTTCGTTTTCTATATCGTTCGAGTTTTTCGTAATATCCGTAGCTGTTTGGTGGTGTTTTGCGTGTTTAGGGACCTTTAGCCTCATTTTCGTTTTGTTCGGCTGCCTTTTTTCTCTCTCGCTTAGGATGATTTTCTTGTCTCTAAACTCCGAAATTTGTGCTTAAATGGAGGTGTAACTTCACTTGCAGAGGTCCCCGTTGCCCCCTCCTTGCTGTGAGTAACCTTTGTATGTGTTTGTTGTTTGTATTTATTGTGTTTGTAATGTTTTGGGGATTTTGCGGGTTGCGTCCTTGTTTTTTTTTTATCTTGTAGGTGTTTTTCAGCAATTCCCTAGGTGTTTGGTGGTGTTTTGCGTCTTTAGACTGCTGTAGCCTCGCTTTCGTTTTTTTTGGTGGCCATTTTTTCTCTCGCTTAGAGAATTTTTTAGTGTCTAAACTCTTTTAATTTGACTTAAATTGAGGTATAACTTTAGTTTTTCGAGGTCCTGGATGCTTTGTAATGTGATTGCTTAATTCTGAACACAGCTACATCCCCAGTTATAAGAGGGTGTGCAGACTTATGCAATCACATTATTTAATTTTTTTATTTTTTTTCCCTCCACCTAAAAAAGTTTACACACCCCTGTTAAAATGTCAGGTTTCTGTGCTGTAAAAAAAATGAGACAAAGATAAATCATTTCAGAACTTTTTCCAACTTTAATGTGACCTATAAACTGTACAACTCAATTGAAAAACAAACTGAAATCTTTTAGGTGCAGGGAAGAAAAATAAAAAATAAAAATAATGTGGTTGCATAAGTCTGCACACCCTCTTATAACTAGGGATGTAGCTGTGTTCAGAATTAAGCAATCACATTCCAAATCGTGTTAAATAGGAGTCAGCATACACCTGCCATCATTTAAAGTGCCTCTGATTAACCCCAAAGAAAGTTCAGCTGCTCTAGTTGGTCTTTCCTGAAATGTTCTTAGTCGCATCCCACAGCAAAAGCCATGGTCCACAGAGAGCTTCCAAAGTATCAGAGGGATCTCATTGTTAAAAGGTATCAGTCAGGAGAAGGGTACAAAATAATTTCCAAGGCATTAGATATACCATGGAACACAGTGAAGACAGTCATCATCAAGTGGAGGGAATATGGCACAACAGTGACACTACCAAGAACTGGAGCTCCCACCAAAATTGATGAAAAGACAAGAAGAAAACTGGTCTGGGAGGCTACCAAGAGGCCGACAGCAACATTAAAGGAGCTGCAGGAATATCTGGCAAGTACTGGCTGTGTGGTACATGTGACAACAATCTCCCGTATTCTTCATATGTCTGTGCTATGGGGTAGAGTGGCAAGACGAAAGCCTTTTCTTATGAAGACAAACATCCAAGCCAGGCTACATTTTGCAAAAACACATCTGAAGTCTCCCAAAAGCATGTGGGAAAAGGTGTTATGGTCTGATGAAACCAAGGTTGAACATTATGGCCATAATTCCAAAAGATATGTTTGGCTCAAAAACAACACTGCACACCAAAAGAACACCATACCCACAGTGAAGCATGGTGGTGGCAGCATCATGCTTTGGGGCTGTTTTTCTTCAGCTGGAACTAGGGCCTTAGTTAAGATAGAGGGAATTATAAACAGTTCCAAATACCAGTCAATATTGGCACAAAACCTTCAGGCTTCTGCTAGAAAGCTGAACATGAAGAGGAACTTCATCTTTCAGCATGACAACGACCCAAAGCACACATCCAAATCAACAAAGGAATGGCTTCACCAGAAGAAGATTAAAGTTTTGGGATGGCCCAGCCAGAGCCCAGACCTGAATCCGATTGAAAATCTGTGGGGTGGTCTGAAGAGGGCTGTGCACAGGAGATGCCCTCGCAATCTGACAGAGCAAAGAAGAGTGGGCAAATCTTGCCAAGTCAAAATGTGCCATGCTGATAGACTCATACCCAAAAAGACTGAGTGCTGTAATAAAATCACAAGGGGCTTCAACAAAGTATTAGTTTAAGGGTGTGCAGACTTATGCAACCATATTATTTTATTTTTATATTTTTTCTTCCCTCTACCTAAAAGATTTCAGTTTGTTTTTCAATTGAGTTGTACAGTTTATAGGTCACATTAAAGGTGGAAAAAGTTCTGAAATGATTTATCTTTGTCTAATTTCTTACAACACAGAAACCTGACATTTTAACAGGGGTGTGCAGACTTTTTATATCCACTGTGTATATATATATATATGTATATGTGTGTGTATATATATATATATATATATATATATATATATATATACATAAAATTAAAAAGCTAGTTTTTAATTAGACATTCTTATGTAGGCATCCATTATACTTTGGTGAAAAGGTTGTATGTGTGAGAGGAGCATTTACATTTTGTCCGGGCTTGCAGTTTCTTGTTGTAAGCTTCCTACTTCTGAGCCAAGTATAGGGGAAGTGAGTAGGTGTCTAATTATATGCAAATTTCTCCTTAAGTGTTGCTCGTTCCTGCTCCCACACCCCTCAGGCTCCAACTCTCAGGATGCGATGGGATTTCTATACAAACCATGTCAGACTCTATGTTACAATGGCGCTCGCACAGCTGCTAATGCTGTTAGTTTGTTACGCACTTCCCAAACAAGTGGAGTTTTTCTTGAACTACGTTAATAGTAGATTTCTATAAATGGCGTCACCCTGCCCGGGCTGTGGTTGTTTGTTCTGAGTCGGTTCTTATTTATGTATCATGAACCTATTTTGGTACAGGACACATGGGACATGCTTCAGGAATGCTGCTCCCTTCTCTAGATAAACATGTAATGTTTGTGCTAATATCCAAATGCAAACACCCCCACAATGCATCTGTGTGTACAGACCCTGATAGAACCACTGCATCTCTAGTGTGCTTTTATTTTTTATTTACTTAATTTTTTTCATCAGAAAATTTGTTATATTCTGGGTACAAATAATGTCCAACTGGGGTACAATAACTGTTTTAATTTTTTTTTTCTTGCAAAGTCTGTGAAGATTCATCCTTAGATGTTTTGGCTGGTTTTCCCAATATAACAGCTCCTTTCACATACATTACATTGTATTACCTGCTAACAAACTACTTGTAACCATGGATGTAGCAACTGTCCACACAAAGATGGCACTGAGGCATGTATGAGGTTTCTCTCAGCACTCATTCAGAACCATAAATATAACCCGGATACCATCCTCAAACTACTGGAATATATCCTGACCCATAACCAGGGGTCTAGGAACTGGAGGGCGGGGACAAATGCCACCTATATTAAATGTATAGAGGACACAAAAAATAGCAAAATTAAACTTAATACGGCATTACCAGATTTGCTATGGAGCAGTATGTCTTTCCCATTAAAGCTTTAACCCATAATTTATTTATATATATACTAGTGACTTCCCGTCAAAAAATGAAGGTCAATAAAATTTGAAGCCATGGGTATGCTGTTTGAGACATAATTGAAACCGTTTTCTACTGTGAGGACCTTCAGCGCTCATTGCAAAACTTGTGCAGAGCTCCTTCGGCACTCATTGCATGCCTCGCAATGAGCACCTTCTGCGCTCATTGCGTGCCTCAGGACCTTCGGCGCTCATTGGAGGCTTGCGTTGAGCGCCTTCATCTCTCATCGCATGCCTCACAATGAGCGCCTTCGGTGCTCATTGCGAGCCTCTCCTGTCGTGTACTTTTGGTCTTCTGAGAGAGATGCAGTGGATATAAAAAGTCTACACACCTCTGTTAAAATGTCAGGTTTCTGTGCTGTAAAAAAATTAGACAAAGATAAATAATTTGAGAACTTTTTCCACCTTTAATGTGACCTATAAACTGTACAACTCAATTGAAAAACAAACTGAAATCTTTTAGGTGGAGGGAAGAAAAAAAAAAGAAAAATAATGTGGTTGCATAAGTCTGCGCACCCTCCTATAACTGGGGATGTAGCTGTGTTCAGAATTAAGCAATCACATTCCAAATTGTGTTAAATAGGAGTCAGCATACACCTGCCATCATTTAAAGTGCCTCTGATTAACTCCAAATAAAGTTCAGCTGCTGGTCCACAGAGAGCTTCCAAAGCATCAGAGGGATCTCATTGTTAAAAGGTATCAGCCAGGAGAAGGGTACAAAAGAATTTCCAAGGCATTAGATATACCATGGAACACAGTGAAGACAGTCATCATCAAGTGGAGAAAATATGGCACAACAGTGACATTACCAAGAACTGGAGCTCCCTCCAAAATTGATGAAAAGACAAGAAGAAAACTGGTCTGGGAGGCTACCAAGAGGCCTACAGCAACATTAATGGAGCTGCAGGAATATCTGGCAAGTACTGGCTGTGTGGTACATGTGACAACAATCTCCCGTAGTCTTCATATGTCTGGGCTATGGGTTAGAGTGGCAAGAGGAAAGCTTTTTCTTACGAAGAAAAACATCCAAGTCAGGCTACATTTTGCAAAAACACATCTGAAGTCTCCCAAAAGCATGTGGGAAAAGGTGTTATGGTATGATGAAACCAAGGTTGAACTTTTTGGCCATAATTCCAAAAGATATGTTTGGCTCAAAAACAACACTGCACATCACCAAAAGAACACCATACCCACAGTGAAGCATGGCGGTGGCAGCATCATGCTTTGGGGCTGTTTTTCTTCAGCTGGAACTGGGGCCTTAGTTAAGATAGAGGGAATTATGAACAGTTCCAAATACCAGTCAATATTGGCACAAAACCTTCAGGCTTCTGCTAGAAAGCTGAACATGAAGAGGAACTTCATCTTTCAGCATGACAACGACCCAAAGCATACATCCAAATCAACAAAGGAATGGCTTCACCCGAAGAAGATTAAAGTTTTGGAATGGCCCAGCCAGAGCCCAGACCTGAATCTGATTGAAAATCTGTGGGGTGATCTAAAGAGGGCCGTGCACAGGAGATGCCCTCGCAATCTGACAGATTTGGGGTGTTTTTGCAAAGAAGAGTGGGCAAATCTTGCCAAGTCAAAATGTGCCATGCTGATAGACTCATACCCAAAAAGACTGAGTGCTGTAATAAAATCACAAGGGGCTTCAACAAAGTATTAGTTTAAGGGTGTGCAGACTTATGCAACCATATTATTTTATTTTTATATTTTTTCTTCCCTCTTCCTAAAAGATTTCAGTTTGTTTTTCAATTGAGTTGTACAGTTTATAGGTCACATTAAAGGTGGAAAAAGTTCTGAAATTATTTATCTTTGTCTCATTCTTTTACAGCACAAAAACCTGATATTTTAACAGAGGTGTGTAGACTTTTTATATCCACTGTATATATTTCTATGTATATGTAGTTAAGCTACGCAAGGCTCGCGGGCAATAAGCGCCTTCAGCGTTCATTGCCTAAGTGCTCCGAGTTTAACGGCTCGCCTCGATATGCCTGCGGCGCTCATCGCTAAGTCGTACGCACCACGCAAACAGCGTGACGACGTCTCATAGTTGGACAATTATAATATGTGAGATATATATATATATATATATATATATATATCACATATAATAGTTGTCCGCATTTTAAGGAGATCGGAAATAGGCTTAGCGAGGAAAAAAATGTCGGCCGTAAACCCATTATTGTTTTGAAAGGCTCAAAACGAGGCTGAAGGCAGTAAAACTTAGGAGCTCATCGCGAGGCCTGCAAGACTTTGAAAAAAAGGATTGATTGACCCTCAACAAGAACCACGGAAGACTTGATCAGGTAGAGAGAGGATAAAGACACAGGGGAGGGAGAGGGGGGACAAGAGACACAAGTGAGGGAGAGGGGGGAAGGGAGAGGGGGAAAACAGACACAGGGCTCAGAGAGTGGGGAGAAACTAGCAATGAGCGCCAAAGAAGGCGCTCATCGCTGGGCTCCCAATGAGCGCCAAATGTGCTCACTGCGATGCCTGCAATGAGCGCCAAAGGCGCTCTTCGTGAGGCCCATAAAGTAGACAGTTGGAGAGGCTCACAATGACCACTGAAGGAGTGAGGCACGAAAGTTGCGGGTTGGACGGCACATGAAATGATAGGTGAAGTGGGGGAGAGGCTCGCAATGAGCGCCAAAGGCGCTCATTGCGGTCCTCGCGATGAGGGTAGAAGGCGCTCATCGTGGGGCTCGCAATGAGCGCCAAAGTTGCTTATTGTGAGGCATGCAAGTGGCAATGTGCGCTCATCGTGAGGCTTGTAAAGTAGATGGTGTGAGAGGTTTGCAATGAGCGCCAAAGGCGATCATTGCGAGGCCCGCAAGTTAGAGGGGGAAAGCCTCGCATTGTGTGGCAAACAGCATTGCCAGCCTTAGGCAAGTCGCTAGTGTACTTAATGAGTATAGCTACTGACTTGATAAAGAGAGGATTACTTGTTATTTCAATTAATATGTTTGTTTAATAAAAGGTATCATTATATATTGTAATACAATGATTAATAATCTAGATTACTGGACATTCACGGCTACCTCACTGTTTATATATATCTGGGTGAGTACCTGGAATTGGGGGAGGGACTCTCTCCCCTGCCACTACTTAAATCCCGCTCTTTGCGCACGCTGCAATCACTCTGTTGGTCTGTTTGCCTGCAGGTTTGTACTCTACGCATTCTCCACGTATTTGAGTTCTCCGTCGCTGTTTGTCAGTTGGTCTTGCCCTGGTCTTCCTTCCTGCAGCGCATCTCTGCTTCCCTACCCCTTTCTTTCTCTCTCCTTCCTGATCCCGTCTCCCCTTTGCCCCGTTGTCCTGCGGCCTTGCTCTGCTGCCCCTTCCTCTCTTTCTTTCTGGGTTCCCCATGTCCCATGTTCATGCCCTCCGGTTCCTTGGCTCCTCCCCATATCACTGCTCTCTGGGCCGCTCTGCCCACCAGGGTTCCCCGTTTCCCTCTGGTTCCTTGGCTCCTCCACATCTCCCTGCTCTCTGGGCCGCTCTGTCTGCCTTGGTCCCCCGGCTCTTCTCTTCGGTCTTCCCCATTCTCTTTCTTCCCGGGTTCCCTGTCTCCCTCCTCTGCCTGCCTGGGTCTCCCCGTTTCCTGTGTTCATGCCCTCCGGTTCCTTAGCTCCTCCCCACCTCCCTGCTCTCTGGGCTGCTCTGCCCGACTGGGTCCCCCGGCTGTTCTCCTCGGTCTTCCCCATTCTCTTTCTTCCCGGGTTTCCCGTTTTCGTGCCCTCCGGTTCCTTGGCTCCTCCACATCTCCCTGCTCTCTGGACCTTTTGCCCGCCTGGGTCCCCCGGTTGTTCTGCTCTGTCATCCCCGTTATTTTTCTTCCCCGTTTCCCATGTTCATGCCCTCCAGTTCCTTGGCCATTCCACATCTCCCCTGTTCTCCACTGTCTTCCCTATTCTCTTTCGTCCCGGGTTCCCCCGTTTCCCGTGTTCATGCCCTCCGGTTCCTTGGCTCCTACATATCTCCCTGCACTTTCGGCCACTCTGTCTGTTTTAGTCCCCCGGCTCTTCGCCTCGGTCTTCCCAACTTTTGGTTCCTTGGCTCCCCTCCATATTCCTTCTCTCAGGGCCGCTCTGCCTGCCTGGGTCTTGCCGTTTCCTGTGTTCATGCCCTCCGGTTCCTTGGCTCCTCCCCATCTCCCTGATCTCTGGGCCGCTCTGCCCGCCTGGGTCCCTTGGCAGTGCTCCTCGGTCCTCCCCGTTCTCTTTCTTCCCAGGTTCCGCATTACCTGTGTTTATGCCCTCCGGTTCCTTCACCCCTCCCCATCTCCCTCCTCTCTGGGCCGTTTTTCCCACCTGGGTACCCCAGTTATTCTGCTCTGTCTTCCACGTTATTTTTCTTCCCGGGTTCCCCCACTTCCCCGTGGTCATGCCCTCCTGTTCCTTGGCTCCTCATCATCTCCCTTCACTCTGGGCCGCCTCGGTTCCCCCGGCTCTTCTCCTCGGTCTTCCCAGTTCTCTTTCTTCCTGGTTTCCCTGTCTCCCTCCTGTGTTCATGCCGTCAAGTTCCTTGGCTCTTCCCCATTTCCCTGCTCTCTGGGCAGCTCTGCCTACCTGGGTTCCCCGTCTCCCATGTTCATGCCCTTTGGTTCCTTTGCTCCTCCACATCTCCCTGCTCTCTGGGCCGCTCTGTCTGCCTTGGTCCCCCGTCTCTTCTCCTCGGTCTTCCCCATTCTCTTTCTTCCCGAGTTCCCCGTCTCCATGTTCATGCCCTCCGGTTCCTTGGCTCCTCCCCATCTACCTGCTTTCTGGGCCGCTATGCCCTCCTGGGTCCCTCAGCTTTTCTCCTCAGTCTTCCCCGTTCTCTTTCTTCCCGGGTTCCCCGTCTCCATGTTCATGCCCTCCGGTTCCTTGGCTCTTCCACATCTCCCTGCTCTCTGGGCCGCTCTGCCCACCTTGGTTCCCGTCTCCCATGTTCATGCCCTTTGGTTCCTTTGCTCCTCCACATCTCCCTGCTCTCTGGGCCGCTCTGTCTGCCTTGGTCCCCCGTCTCTTCTCCTCGGTCTTCCCCATTCTCTTTCTTCCCGAGTTCCCCGTCTCTATGTTCATGCCCTCCGGTTCCTTGGCTCCTCCCCATCTACCTGCTTTCTGGGCCGCTATGCCCTCCTGGGTCCCCCAGCTTTTCTCCTCAGTCTTCCCAGTTCTCTTTCTTCCCGGGTTCCCCGTCTCCATGTTCATGCCCTCCGGTTCCTTGGCTCTTCCACATTTCCCTGCTCTCTGGGCCGCTCTGCCCACCTTGGTTCCCGTCTCCCATGTTCATGCCCTCCGGTTCCTTTGCTCCTCAACATCTCCCTTCACTCTGGGCCGCCTTTGTTCCCCGGCTCTTCTCCTCGGTCTTCCCAGTTCTCTTTCTTCCTGGGTTCCCTGTCTCCCTCCTGTGTTTATGCCGTCAAGTTCCTTGGCTCTTCCCCATTTCCCTGCTCTCTGGGCCGCTCTGCCCACCTTGGTTCCCCGTCTCCCATGTTCATGCCCTTTGGTTCCTTTGCTCCTCCACATCTCCCTGCTCTCTGGGCCGCTCTGTCTGCCTTGGTCCCCCGTCTCTTCTCCTCGGTCTTCCCCATTCTCTTTCTTCCCGAGTTCCCCGTCTCCATGTTCATGCCCTCCGGTTCCTTTGCTCCTCCCCATCTACCTGCTTTCTGGGCCGCTATGCCCTCCTGGGTCCCCCGGCTGTTCTCCTCAGTCTTCCCCGTTCTCTTTCTTCCCGGGTTCCCCGTCTCCATGTTCATGCCCTCCGGTTCCTTGGCTCTTCCACATCTCCCTGCTCTCTGGGCCGCTCTGCCCACCTTGGTTCCCCGTCTCCCATGTTCATGCCCTTTGGTTCCTTTGCTCCTCCACATCTCCCTGCTCTCTGGGCCGCTCTGTCTGCCTTGGTCCCCCGTCTCTTCTCCTCGGTCTTCCCCATTCTCTTTCTTCCCGAGTTCCCCGTCTCCATGTTCATGCCCTCCGGTTCCTTGGCTCCTCCCCATCTACCTGCTTTCTGGGCCGCTCTGCCCTCCTGGGTCCCCCGGCTGTTCTCCTCAGTCTTCCCCGTTCTCTTTCTTCATGGGTTCCCCGCCTCCTGTGTTCATGCACAAAATATCTTGTTAAAGTGATTCATCTAATCAAGTACCTTGAGACGGACATTCTTTAAATAAATGATTGTTTTTGATGCAAATCCAAATTAAATACAATGTTAATGAACAGCAGGTCTTTGTTTCTCCCCTATAGTTTATTTTGCATATGGCGAGGTTCAGTTCTCACGTCCCCCCACATCTGGAGTGCGTTAGCAATACAATGAGCCATGCCGCGGGTCACAGGATATTTCTGATTTTCTGTAAGAGAAAAAGTTCATTCCTGATACAAAAAAAAAAAAAAAAAACACAATCTCCTTTTAATATAATGTTTTGGGATTTTCCTCTACTTATGGGATTTCTCCCATAAAGGGGTTTAGAATAATTATTAATTCTTCACTGATAGGCTATTCCCACAATAAAAGCTCATTGCAGCATATCAATCACCAGCTGGGTGTTTGTCTCCACCCCGATAAGGTCATGAGTTGGCTGTGAGACATGTCTCGAGGATTTTAGAACAATTAATAAGAAATAACTTGCCCTAATGCTCATTGCCAAGGGAAACCTAACACAATAAATGGAGATCATTGTGTTGGTGGTACACTTTGTGTCTGAAAAATTAGCAGCTGGCCCTTATAGTGGGTGGATACCAGCAGCAGCTGAGTGTGAACTTTGACAGTAAGTTTAGTATTAATTATTGTTTTTGTTTTTTTAATCATTGAATATTAATGTTATTAATGATCAAAGCCTTACAGATGTCACATATGTTACAGTATATATCCTTTAATATATTAACAATTTTTTGTAATTATTCTTCACAGAGAGTAGCTATATCACATATAATAGTTGTCAAACTGCGAGTCGTCGTCACGCTTTGCGAGTTAGCAAAGTGAGTGTCCGCATTTGCGGAGCTGGAGGCTCTACGGCGCCTCACTCGCGGTTAAAAACAACCCAGAAAAGCGGGACTTTGAAAAAAAAAAAAACAACCACGCCGCGGGACATAGAAAAAAACCCAATAACGCGCAATGAGGAAATACGGACTTAGACAAAAAATATATGAGCCGCGGGACTTAGAAAAATACAAAATTATGAGGTTGCAAAAATACGAACTAAAGGCCGAAACGCGGACATCCAAAAACAACAAAAACACTTAAAAATACAAAAAACATCACACACAGCATGGGGGACAGCAAAGACATCTGTCAGTGAGGTTGCACGCAAATTAAAGCCGAATTTAAGGAATTTCGGCACTTGAAAATCGGCTAAGCAAAAAAAAAAACATGGCGGCCGAAAAAAATGAAAACAAGGCTACACGACCCCAAATCAATGTGTTAATACATGTATAGAACACGCATGTAATAGAATATCATATTTGCTGATTTATTAATATTGCATTATTTCTGGAATGCGGGTCCGATCGTAACGCGAAATTGAAACCCGTAAGACTTTGAAATCTAACCTCCATTTTTCAGTGATGTAATGGTGACAATCTCTTTTACCATTGACTCCGTCTAAACCCGTAACTATGGGTTTGACTAATTGATCATGTTCACGGCCGCACATCCAACGTGCGCAAGAATGGTTTACGGACTTGCGTCTCCGACCTGTAACTCGCGGCATGGTTGAATTTAATAGCGCTGTAATGCAGCTGAATTTTAAGCCCGCAGCCTCCTGCTAATTCTGTAACATGTAAAATCAATAATATCGTTTCCGTAAGTGCGTAACGATCTGGTGGGAGCGCATGAGAACAACAGAAACTATTGTATGGATTCTGTACATGCCGCAAAGCGCACAGCACGGCACAAGGAACAGGGGGGCGGGGGGAGGGGGGAAGAGACACAGGGAAGGGAGGAGGGGGCAAAGAGACACAGGGAAGGGAGGAGGGGGGAAAGAGACACGGGAGGGAGGAAAGAGACACTGGGAAGGGAGGAGGGGGAAAGAGACACTAGGGAGGGAGAGGGGGAAAAGACAGGAGAGGGAGGGGGGAGACAGGGGAAGGAGAGGGGGGTAAGAGATGCTGGGGAGGGAGAGGGGGGAGACACATGGGAAGGAGAGGGGGGAAAGAGATGCTGGGGAGGGAGAGGGGGGAGACACAGGGGAAGGAGAGGGGGGAAAGAGATGCTGGGGAGGGAGAAGGAGGGAAAGAGACACAGGGGAGGGTGAACAGGGAAGAGACACAGGGGAGGGAGAGGGGGAAGAGACACAGGGGAGGTAGAGGGGAGACACAGGAAAAGGAGAGGGGGGAAGAGACACAGGGGAGGTAGAGGGGAGACACAGGAAAGGGAGAGGGGGAAGGGACACAGGGGAGGGAGAGGGAGGGAAGAGACACAGGGGAGGGTGGGGCAAGAGACAAATCTAATATATTGACATTTATGATGGGCAAATGACTAGTGAATTATAAAAGTGCACATTTTCTACTTGATTTTGCTGTTCTACATAATGGTGCAGAGCTCAGAGGTCCTTTATATGTCTCTCTGTGCGATATCTCTCATAAAAGTTACTTATTTTTTGAGTGAAACTTCCTTTTTAATGTAAAATCTTGATAAATGCAGCTTGGTGGGCTTTGGTACCGCCCCGGTGTCCCAACTGGATATCACATGTCACGGTCATACATCAGAACATATCACACTTGTGTGCCGGGTCTGTAGAGACTAATAACTATTTCCTGTTGGCACAAAGTGTTAATAATTCATTTTGGGAAAAGACAATGGAAAATATGAGACAATCAGCACATATTTTGTGTCTGTCCCGGGGTGGGGGTAACAACACAAATTGGAAACATATGGACATGCTGTATATGTGTGTGTATATACAGTGCCTTGCAAAAGTATTCACCCCCTTGGCATTTTTCATGTTTTGTTGCCTCACAACCTGGAATTAACATGGATTGTTTGAGGATTTGCATCATTTAATCTACAGAACATGCCACAACTTTGAAGATGTTTTTTTTTATTGTGAAGCAAACAACAAATAGGACAAAATAACAGAAAAAGTCCCTGTACATAACTATTCACCCCCTAAAGCCAATACTTTGTAGAGCCACCTTTTGCAGCAATGACAGCTCCGAGTCGCTTTGGATAAGTCTCTATGAGCTTGCCACATCTTACCACTGGGATTTTTGCCCATTCCTCCTTGCAAAACTGCTCCAGCTCCTTCAAGTTGGATGGTTTGTGCTTGTGAACAGCAATCTTTAAGTCTGACCACAGATTTTCTATTGGATTGAGGTCTGGGCTGTGACTCCGCCATTCCAACACATTTACATGTTTCCCCTTAGACCCCCCAAGTGTTGCTTTAGCAGTGTGTTTGGGGTCATTGTCCTGCTGGAAGGTGACCCTCCGTCCTAGCCTCAAATCACGCACAGAGTGGTACAGGTTTTGCTCAAGAATATCCCTGTATTTAGCACCATCCATCTTTCCCTCAACTCTGACCAGTTTGCTTCCGCTTGGAACATTGACGCACCATCCTCCTCCAGCTTAGCTTCGGACACCTCTCAAGTTACCACTCGCCCGCCTGCCGCCACCACCAACACTAGTACCAAAGCCGATTCAATTGATCAGTCAGAAGAGTTATTTACACATCAGTTTGAAGAAATGAGTGATGCGCAACCATTATTGCCAGAGAATGTAGATAACAGGGATATGTCTCAGTCAGGCAGCAGTACACACATGTACGTACGATGTGATATGATGTACCCGCTGCTGCTTCCTTTGTTCAGTTGTCATATACAAGTGAGGCGGGTGATGATGATGACGATGCGTCCGTGGATGTCACGTGGGTGCCTGCTAGAAGAGAAGAAGAACAGGGGGAAAGTTCAGATGGGGAGACAGAGAGGAGGAGGAGACGAGTTGGAAGCAGAAGGAGGTCATCGCAACGAGCTAGTGGCACACTCAGACAGCATGCATCAGCACCCGGGGTCAGCCAGACAGCACGCCAATCAACGCATGCTGTTGCCACCACCAGAATGCCGTCACAGCCGAGCTCAGCAGTGTGGCATTTTTTTTGTGTGTCTGCCTCTGACTACAGCGAAGCCATTTGCAACCTGTGCCAAAAGAAACTGAGTCGTGGGAAGTCCAACACCCACCTAGGTACAACTGCTTTGCGAAGGCACATGATGTCACAGCACAAACGCCAATGGGATCAACACATGAGTACAAGCAGCACACAAACTCAAAGCCGCCATCCTCCTCCTGGTCCAGCATCTTCATCCACATCAACCACTGCTGTCCTCCTTGCCCCCTCTCAACTCTCCACCACTCCGTCTCTCGCCTCTTGCTGTTCCTGCTCATCTCCCCACAGTCAGGTGTCTGTCAAGGGCATGTTTGAGCGTAAGAAGCCAATGCCACAAAGTCACTCTGACCAGTTTCCCAGTCCCAGTTGCTGAAAAACATCCCCACAGCATGATGCTGCCACCGCCATGTTTCACTGTGGGGATGGTGCTCTTTGGGTGATGGGATGTGTTTGGTTTGCGCCAGACATAGCGTTTTCTTTGTTGGCCGAAAAGTTCAATTTTAGTCTCATCAGACCAGAGCACCTTCCTCCATACATTTTGGGAGTCTCCCTCATGCCTTTTCACAAACTCAAAACGTGCCATTTTGTTTTTTTGAATAAATATTCTTTTATTAGAAGGTATGCAAAATCCAAACATAAATAAAACATTCTTAACAGTCATAAATATCAGTTTTATCAAGTCATAAAATTATCATTTTGCAGCATGTAACTGACTAAACCTTCTTGTTTTTTTAATTTTTAGTGAGAACATTTTCTAGTATCTAAGCTGGTTTTTCCAACCATATAAAAAATACAAGGCAAAATGAGCCAATTAAATTCTAAAGTACACCGTTGATAGGAGAATACAATATAAAATGTATTACCTATCTATGTTAACTAAACTATCATAAACCATATCCCCCCAAAAGAAAAAAAAAAAAAAAAATTAAAAAAAATAATCATTGGCCCCTCATGTCGGCCATGAAGCAATCCCGACTGGTTTCTCCCTCTTACCTCAAATCCTCCTTGCCATCTGGCACCACTGAGAGATCTCCAAAGCTCCCCCACTCCAGTCCACTCCTCAGAATCGCTTCAATCAATTACAGACATTATACTAGGGGAACGCTAAAGGAGGATGTTATCCAAGGGTCCCAAACTATCTGGAATTGGGGCATCCTATCTAAAACAATATGGGTTAGCCTCTCATTAATGAGTAAATAGTTAATCTTCCTGATTACCTCTTGAAAGTTTAGATTCATGTCCTTCCATCTACTGGCTATGTGAATCTTTGAAGCTAATGCCATTATTTGAAACAACTTGTTCTGGGATTGCGACAAGTTTTTAATATGAACCCCCAGTAAACAGGATTCAATTGAAGAAGCTACTTCTTTTTGAAAAAGTGTGGAGGCTAAACGGGTCAATCGTTCCCAGAGATTCTGGGCGCGTGGACAGGCCCACCATACATGTATATGATCCCCCACATCCTGGCATCCCCTAAAGCATTTGTTACTCTCCTGCGGCCTAAACTTCTACATTTTATCGGGAGTACAATAGGCCCTGTGTAAGACTTTGATTGATGTTTCTAATAAAGCCGAATTAAGTGATCCTTTTGAAAGATTGGAGCAAGATTCAGTCCATTTGTTCCAGTCCCACTCTACCCCCAGATCATTTTCCCAATGCAGCATAAACTTGGGTTTCTGGCCCCCCGTAGTGCCCAGAAAAGTGTTATACAGAGAACTCAGATTACCCTTGGCAAGTGGGAGATTCTTACAGATAACCGATAGCCAGGAGGCTCTGGGGGGTCCGGAATCCTTAACCATCTTGGTAACCCAACTTCTAATTTTTAAGTAATTATAGAGTTCCGTAGTTGGCAAGTCGTGAGTCGTGCAAAATTGGTCATAGGTCAGTAGTTTGTCATTGGCGAACCAGTTCCCTATGCGATCCAAGCGTCTGGAGGTCCACCAGAATTTAGACATAGAGCTTGAGTCTGCTAGAATTTGTGGAAAGGACATAACTGGTAGAAGAGGTGATAATTCCGTGCTAAGTCGATGCCTAGAGTTAGCCCATCTCCAGGCCTGAAGCGTTAAGGAGATCATGGGGTTTTGATGAGTTATAAAAGGGGCAGAATCCTCAGGAATCCAAACCAACTTATCCCAACTATGTGGAGACATTTGATAATTTTCCATAAACACCCAAGATGGATGGTGTTTCGTAGAGTGAGTTCTAGGCAAAGGGGCCAGAAGTGCGGCTTTAAGATAAAGTCTTAAATTCGGTGTCGCGAGGCCACCTCTATTCTTGGAGCGAAACATCACCTGCCTGGGAATGCAAGGACGTTTATCGTCCCATATGAACCGGGAAATGCTATTCTGGAATTTGTCTAGATCTTTAAGGGAGAGAGGGATAGGAAGGGATCTAAATAAGTATAGTAATTTAGGTAAGATATTCATTTTCACAGCCGTAATGCGGCCTGTCCATGAGATCTTAAAGCTCCTCCATTTCTGCATATCCAATGTCAGAGATCTATACAAGGGGGGAAAATTTGCCCCGTACATATCCCCGAACTTGGAGGTAAGTCTGACACCTAAGTATTTTATAGACTGTGCGGGCCAAGTAAACTGGTGATTAGCTTTGAGAATGTCAATCTCCCCCTGCGGCAATCTTATCCCCATCGCCTCAGTCTTCTCAACATTCAGCTTGAGACCCGAGATTCTGCCAAAGTCCTGAACAGTGGACATGAGTGCAGGTATGGATGTAAGGGGATTGGTCAGGGTGCAAAGCATGTCATCCGCAAAGAGAGAGCATTTAAAATGCTGGAGGCCTACCTGTACCCCCTGGATGCCTGGGTTGGCCCTAATCGCTTGCGCAAGGGGTTCTATGGCAAGAGCAAATAACAGTGGGGAGAGCGGACACCCCTGCCTGGTCCCTCTTTGAATGTGAATGTCGGCTTTGTGATCCCCTGGGAGTTTTAGGTTGTCTACTGGGGAGTCATAATATCTCTTAAGTAAATTAATAAAGCATCCCTTGAATCCAAATTTGTCCAGAATCTTATATAAATATGGCCATTCTACCGTGTCAAAAGCTTTCTCTATATCTAAAGCTAAGAGACAGACTGGTATATTAGACTTCTGAGCCATGAACTGAGCGTTCATGACCCTCCTAACATTGTCCCCGGCCTCTCTAAAGGGAACAAACCCAGTTTGGTCCTTGTGGATCAAATCTGGTAAAAATTTAGAAATGCGGGTGGCCATAATTTTCGCCAAGATTTTGACATCCCCATTAATTAGGGATATAGGGCGGTAATTTTTCACCTCTAGAGGGTCCCTGCCGTCTTTTGGGAAAATCACTAAATCAGCCCGGTTCAGCTCCGGGGGCATAGGCTCTCCGTTTAATATGGCATTAAAAAGAGATGTCAAGTGGGGGGTAAGAAGGGGTTCAAATTTTTTATAATACAAATTAGTAAAGCCATCCGGTCCTGGGGATTTGCCCAACTTAAGATTCTGGATGGTAAGTTTAACCTCCTCCTGTGTTATTTCTAAGTTCAAATCATCCAGTTGATAATCCGGTATTTTAGGAAGATCGCATAAATTTAGGAAGGAGTCTATATCTGATCCACTGCAGTGGGGTTGCGAGGAGTATATTTTTTGGTAATAATTTTGAAACGTTTTTTGAATATCATTGGGGCTGTAGGAGATTTGACCGCCAGGTATCCTGATTTGAGTGGTTCTGGGTTGGGAAAATGTATTGTTTAGTCTTTCAGCCAAAAGGGAGTCAGGTTTGTTTGCCTTCCAGTAATAGAGGTGCTTCATTTTTCTCATAGCCCGTTCAGTGTGATGGGACAAAATAGCGTCCAGCTCTGGTCAATTAACTTACGCCCCTGAAGAGAGGGACGCTGTTGGTTTTTCTCCTCTAACCTCTTTAATGAGGTTGAAAGCACTGTCTCCTTCTGCCTAAGAAGTTTCTTATGTATAGAGGACAGCTTAATGCAAGTTCCTCTAACAAAAGCCTTATGGGCGGCCCAAAGCCATCCAGCCCCAGTTTCGGGGGAGTCATTAGTCTCAAAAAACAGCTGTATGTCCTTGGATATGGAATCCACACTACTCGGATTAGACAGAAGGGATTCGTTCAGAACCCATTTATAGGGAAGTCGAGGATTAGGACCCAGATCCAGCTCAACTAGTACCAGAGCATGGTCTGACCAGGGGCAAGGGACTATCTCAGAATGTATGGTAGAGTCGTACAATGAGGAAGTGATAAGTAGAGCGTCAATCCTAGAGTATGTCAGGTGAGTCTGGGAGTAGAAAGTGTACTGTCTCTTGTCTGGGTGCTTACCCCGCCCGGCATCAACTAACCCCAAACCATTTAGTAAGGACTTAATCTGATTAGTCTTGTTGCAAAATCTGATGGTCGGTTTTCCAGATCTGTCAAGGGTCGGGTCTAAGGTCAGGTTAAGGTCCCCCCCAATAATCAATTTCCCCAAATCCTGAGCCTCTAGTTTTTTCAACAGGTCTATGAGAACAGAGTAGGGGGTTCGTAGGAGAGTACAGAGATAACAGCGTCATTCTTTCCCCTCTTATAGTCCCAGTTGCCATAACGTAATTGCCATCCCCGTCTACCCGAGTGGATTCTACCTGGAAGGGAAAGGTTCTATGCAATAAAATTGCATACCCAGCTCTCTTAGTAGGAAGAGAGGCCAGATAATAGGTGGGGTAATCCCTATGTAAGAATTTAGGTTTATTGCCAAGGGAAAAATGGGTTTCCTGCATGAAAATGACCGAGGGAGTGTATTTTTTGTAGAATGCAAAGGCCTTCCTCCTTTTAAAGGGGGAGTTGAAACCCTTCACATTATGGGTCACTATGGAGTATTTAGAGGTAGCCATTGAGAATTGGGAGTGTAGGTGTATGCAACCTTACCTAAAAGCTGAGCACGTGAGTGACGAGGAGTGGAGGAGCCCGGAAAGCAGACAGAAGTCCCAGCGGATATGCTGTTGGCGGCGGAGAAATCTCTCTTTTATCAAGAGGGCTAAGAGCAATGAAAAGGGAGAAAGACAGTTTAATATCGGAGAGGTAGATAAATCTGGAATAAAACAAACAAGCCAATAATAGAACAGAGAAAAGAGACACAAAATTAAGAAAAATAAAAAATCAGAGCAGTAGAACAGCAAGTGTACAGTACGTCTAAACTTCAAGCTGCAATTTCAAGAATATAACAGGATAAGCATAAAACAGTACACATAATCCTTCTATCTCTATTTATAGTAAATAAAGTATAAGTCAAATCCACGTAATGTGGGAAACTAGTCTGGCAAACTATATTAATTCTAAATGGCAATAGTTCGAACTATTCTATCAACATTCTATCTGGATTGTAAACAGCGAAAAGTAAACATCAAATACTCAGCAAGGTGTTATCAAAGTCCAGCTAGGTAGGAGGCCTCTCAGGTCGCGGGCCCAGCTTTGAAGTGGCAGAGTGTCCAGAGTCTGCTGAGTATACCAAACGCTTGTCTTGCAGATCGCCTATATAGTCCCGGAAGCCGCTGGGCCCCTCCAGGATAGGGGCTTGTTTTCCATGAACTTGTGCTGGCTTTGGAGTCTGCTGCCTCTTAGGGATAAGCGAAACCAGGTGCTCTTGGTTTGCTTCTGTCGTGGGCTCCAGGCATAACTGTAATCTCTGCAATACATCTAGGCAGTCCTCCAGGAAGCGGGTGGTATAGGTCTTGCCATGATAAGAAAAAGTCAGAGCAAACGGAAAGTTCCAGCGGTACTGGATCCTGTGCTGAAGAAGAATGGCAATAGCCGGTTTCATAAGTCTCCGCTTATGCAGGGTATCCGGGCAGAGGTCCGCATAAAACTGCAGGGTTAAGTCATCCGGCCCCATGATTGTATGCAGCTTCCTGGTGGCCGATAGTAGAAGATCTCTGGCCTGCTGCCTTAAAAATCTCACAATAACATCCTTGGGAGCCTCCAAGCTTCTCGTACCTCCCAAGGCTCTATGGGCACGCTCAATCTCCCACACACTTTCAGGCTGATTGGGAAGGATTATAGGGATTGTATCCCTCAGGTAGCCAGACAGGTCCTGTATCGCTCTTGGTATACCACGGATGTGGACATTGTGTCGGCGGGACCGGTTCTCCAGATCCTCTATCTTATCTGTGAGATCAGAAATGTGAATGGAGTTTTGAGCAATAGAGGATCGGTCTCTTTCTTGCGCCTCGGCCATCCGATCCGACGTGTCCTCCAGTATTTGAGTGCGTTGCCCCAGGTCCTTCAAGTCTTGTCTTAGAGGATCAATAGCTTTTGCCAGGAGCCGCTCAATAGTAGCCACTGACCTGGCCGAGAGGTCCATATATTGGCTAGGAGCGTCAGGAGAACCTTCCCTGTCTGAGCCATCCGAGTGTTCTGAGGCGGATTCCGCAGGAGGGGGACATCTGACAGTTTTCGGTGTAAATCGCTCCCTTATGCCCTTCGCCGAAGCAGTTCTTTTGGGTTTCGGCATTTTGGAATACGGGCCTCAGGAGTCAGCAAAGAGTCTGTTATGGAATCAGCCAGGTATAGAATAGAGGGAGGCTATGCCCCAAGTGGTCTGAATGAAAGTCCGCTGGCCCAAGTAGTAAAGTTTGTGCAGATTACAAAGTTGAGTTGAGGTAGGTGATAGCTGTGCTGCCAGGCCAGTTCCCCATTCGTCTCTTTATCCCATAATTAGAGTGTAGTCCCCAGCCGGGACTCTGGAAAGCCTTTGGAAATCCGGCCCAACAGAGAGTAGTTCCTTGGTAGACAGGTGGCACAAAAAATTGTACCCTCTTCGGGTAGTCTGTCTGCTGATGTTGACAGGGGCCTGTTAAGTAGAACTCAGCGTAGAATAGAGCAGTACAAACAGTAAGCAGCAGTGAATGGTAGGAAGACTTCCACTCTTACATTATTCGCATAAAGCCAATGAAGATCTGCAGTATTACAGACGGCCACCGGGTGGCAGCATATGTGCTAATGTTGTAAGAAATTAACACAGTCCATGTAACTGGCAGTAAAAGCACAGGTCTCAAATATAGGTAGACACAATATTTTTGTTTGATGCATAAAAGTTCCAAAAAAGTGCCTAAAGACAGCGTCAGATTCTGAGACCAGGTACAGCCACTGTGCTCCCAAATATTATGCAATTCAGTCTCTGGCAATGCTGCGAGATAAGTCAGTATATCAAAAGCTTAGCACTGAGAGGGTAGCTTAAAGAGTTGATTCACACCACCTTAACCCCAGTTCTCAGAGTTGTGTGGGGATATGGCAATAAGTAGAGCATTGTGTGCCTTGCAAGCTGGGGAAAATTCAGGCAACTTCCTCCTCCTGCCCCACCATGCCTCTTTGATAACAGCCACAGATCCTTACATGTGGGGAGAGTGCTAATCACCCACTTTTATCTTTGGGTGCACTGCTCCCTCATTTGGGGATATCTGGGGAGTTGTAACCCTCTGGGGAAGATCCCCCCTACCTGCAGCCGCCGGGAGCGTGCACAAGATGGCGGCCTCGCAAGATGGCGGCCGCGTTTCGCAGGCTTTCTGCCCCGTCTTCAGTGAGCCCACTCTGGCCAGAGGGGTCACTCTGGGATCCCGGCCGGATCCAGCCGCCACCGGGATCTGCTGCAGAACAAGCCCAGGAGCTGAAAAATGGAGCCCCGAAGTCTTCTGGGGCCTCAGGCGGCGCCCCACAGTTGGAGACCTCCTGCACTGCTGTGGCTGCCAAATAAGCTCCCAGTCGGGCAACCTCCGGTGGTGCCCCTGATAGCAGGCAGGGCACAAGGAGCCGCTCCAGGGTTAATAACAGGCCCTATTTCGGAGCTCAGCGCAGAGCTCAAAGAAACACGTCCGACCTCGTCAGACGCCAGCTCCGCCCCCTGCCATTTTGTTTTTTGCTGAAAGTAATGGCTTTCTTCTGGCCACTCTGCCATAAAGCCCAACTCTATGGAGCGTACGGCTTATTGTCGTCCTATGTACAGATACTCCAGTCTCTGCTGTGGATCTCTGCAGCTCCTCCAGGGTTACCTTAGGTCTCTGTGCTGCCTCTCTGTTTAATGCCCTCCTCACCAGGTCCGTGAGTTTTGGTGGGCGGCCGTCTCTTGGCAGGTTTGCTGTTGTGCCATGTTATTTCCATTTGGTTATGATAGATTTGATGCTGCTCCTGGGGATCATCAAAGATTTGGATAATTTTTTATAACCTAACCCTGACTGTTTGGTTAGTGGTGCCTCTTGCTTAGGTGTTGCAGCCTCTGGGGTCTGTAATGACAGATCATGTGACACTTAGATTGCACACAGGTCGACATCATGTCACTAATGATGTGACTTCTGAAGGTAATTGGTTGCACCAGAGCTTTTTATGGGCTTCATAACAAAAAGGGTGAATACATACGAACATGCCAATTTTCTGTTTTCTATTTCTAAAAAACAGTTTTATGTATATATTTTTCTCATTTCACTTCACCAACTTAGACTATTGTGTTCTAATCCATCACATAAAAACCAGGGTGACTACAAACAGGCAGCTCTGGGTTCAAATCCTCTCCGTGACTGTTTTCTTTTTTTTTTATCCTACTGTTTATCTAGAATTTGAAAATAGGATCACAACAAATGTGCAGGTTTAATGCTTTTAGAATAATTATTTAAAGTAATAAAATTATTTATAAAAAAAAAAATATAGAAAGAGAAAATAAAGATACTTTTTAAAGTTAACTATTTGCCATTAAGAATCCTCATTTACTCCCAGAAGCAGAGGGCCCCTACCCTATGGTGGGCCCTGGTGCTTTTATCCACTGCACCATGTCCCTGTATGATAAGTAATGGGTATCAACTATAATAATTCCATGGGAGCTTACACACTTACCAGAGCTGTGCACATGAGGGGAGGAAGACACAGGAGAGAGGTGGAGGGGGGAGGAAGACACAGGGGAGAGAAGGAGGGGGGAGTAGGATAGTAGAGAAGTAGGAGGAAGACACAGGGGAGGGGAGAGCGGCAGGAAGACACAGAGGAGAGGGGGGACGAAGACACAGGGGAGAGAAGGAGGGGGGAGTAGGATAGTAGAGAAGTAGGAGGAAGACACAGGGGAGGGAAGGAAGACACAGAGGAGAAGGGGAGGAAGACACAGAGTAGGGGAGAAAGGGGGAAAAAGATGAAGGGGAGGGGGGAAGAAGACACAGGAGAGGGGGGAGGAAGACACAGGGGAGAGGGGGAGGGGGAAAGAAGACACAGGGGAGGCGAGAAAGGGGGGAAAATATGGAGGGGAGAGGGTGATGAAAGACACAGGGGGGGAGGAAACACAGGGGAGGGGAGAGCGAGAAAGAGACACAAGGGAGGGAAGGGGGGGTAGAGACATGAGTGGGGGCCAATGGAGAGAAAAAAATTAAATTATACCGTCATTTTTGACGGGCAATTTACTAATAGAAATATAATCAGTGTAACCAATCACAGAGGGAGCCTCATTATCTATGTAGATCCTGGTCAGATGGCTTAACGTGTATATATACATATATTTATGTGTATGTGTATGTGTGTATATATATATATTCATATTTATTTACATATACAATAGTTAATATGCAAGCGGTAAGTAAAAATAACAATATATAAGTCAATAAATACATTTTGAATGACTTTTCCACATGATTTTTCACCCTTTATCTGACTGTGCAAAGCACATATGAAGACTTCAGATACAATTTAAAGGGACTCTGCCACCCCAAAATCAATGTTTTACAGCATGAAAAACTGGCTATATGTTGTGTTATCCATTTGTTTTAAAATGAATCCGTCCTGGGAAATTCCATGTTGTTGTATTTATATGCAAATTAGAATCTCACACATATTAATTAGTTGCTTCGTGGATTACAGTCTGCTTGTCTCTCTCTATAGTGGCCAAAATAAAGCTCCCCAATGTTATCAGGCAGCTTGATCCCCTAGTTCACCGTTAGCAAGCACTTTAGTATAATGAGCCACACAGCATACAGGAGCCGCAAAATCTATATATTTTAGAAATTATTTACTATAGAGAAAAACTGCTAGTACAATGTATGTTTTAAAATGATATCTTCCTGTTGGGGGGGGGGGGGGGGGGCAGTGTCCAAGCGGTTGGCGCCATGTTGTTTCCACGCACTCTCACCCATTGCGGTGGGTCCCATAATCCTGCACATGCTCCAGACAGGGTGAGACGACCAGCCCTCCAGCTGTTACATGGCGCAGACTGATAACTCGCCAACATGGCAGCCAAAAACATCAAGCTCCGCTGCAGCTTCACAAACAAGTGTGCATGTTGTGTTTGGCAACGGACGCCGGTCTGGGCAATAAAATAAAGGAAGTAGCAATAAAATCCAGCTGAGAAATTACTCATAAACATGTTATGGGAATCCCAAGTAACGACCCCAGGCGGCGAATAACGGGAATGCGAAACACTCACATTAGCGCATTAAAGGGCCACTGCGGTTATTCATTTAAAATACTCTCTTTTGAAGAACTACACTTAAGAAGAGATAAATATATAATTAAAACATAATACTAAATATCATTTATTAATTGTATATGCAATAATGGAATCTACCATTGAGGTTTCTGCTGATCAACTGCCTGAAGTGAAAGGAGATGTGAATGTACAACCCTGATACTAAAGATTGGCGCATTTCAGTTGTAATAACTAAATGCTTCTCTGTATCCAACGGTTTTGTAAAAACAGAAAATACACCATCTATAATATTTATATATATATATATATATATATATATATATATATATATATATATATATACACACACACCCACCCATATATAAACAGTAGCGACTTGCCCATCAAAAATGACGGCAGTAACATTTGAAGCCTGGCAATGCTGTTTGCCACACAATGCAAGCCTCTCCCCCCTCTAACTTGTGGGCCTCGCCAACCCACAACTTTCGTGCCCTGCAATGAGCGCCAAAGGCGCTCATTGCGAGCCTCTCCCCCCTCTGCTTTCTGGGCCTCACGATGAGCCCCGCAATGAGTGGCTTTGCCTCTCATTGCAGGGGTCAGCCAACCCGCAACTTTCGGGCCTCACAATGAGCACCTTCGGCGCTCATTGTGAGCCTCTCCCCACTCTCTCCCTCCCTTGTCTCTTTGCCCTCTCTCTATCCCTGGGCTTTTTTCCCTTATCCCCCCCCAAAGTGTGTCTTCCCCCCCCCCCCCTCGCTCACCCGTGTCTCTTTCCACCTCACTCCCTCCCTTGGGTCTCTTTCCCCCCCTCTCCCTTTCCTCCCTCTCCCCCCTCTCCTCCCTCTCCCTTTCTCCCCCCCCCTCTCTCTATGCTCCTGTTTGCATTTACGGGTGTGAAACCATTTGCGGGCTTGGGAAATTCAACCAGTTAAACATCAAATACGCTTGCAACCTCACTCACAGGCTCCCTGCCTCTCCCCTTGTGTGGTGTGTGAGGTTGTAAGTCATTTTTTTAATTTATTGGTGTTTTTTGGCGGTTTACCAATGGCTTCCGAATTACAGGCTTGAAAAAAATGGAGGTCATAAAAATTCGTAATTTTTTTGAAGCCTGTACTCGTAAGCCATTTTAAGCCTCTCCCCCTCTTAAGCCATTCACGTACGGGCCTCACGTACAGGCCTTGTCTCTCTCTGTCTCGTGTGTCTCGCTCTCATTTCTTTCTCTCTGACCTATCTCTCTCGCTCCTCGTGTACTCACTCTCTCTCTGTGCTTTCTCTCTTTCTGTGTACTCTGCATTCTCTCTATGCGCTTTCTGTCTGTGCACTATTTCGCTTTGTCTGTGCATTCTCTCAGTGTCTGTGCTCTCTCTCTTTGTGCGCTCTCTCTGTGCACTCTCTGTGCACTCTGTCTGTGTGCACTCTCTCACTCTGTACCCCTCTCTCTCTCTCTCTCTCTCTCTGTATGCGCTGTGTGATCTCTATATCAGTGCACTCTCTGTCTCTCTCTCGCTCTTTGTGTGGGCGCTGTCTGTGCACACTCTCTTTTCTTGTACCCCTCCCTCTCTGTGTTGATCTCTGTACGCTCTCTGTATGTGCGCTCTCTCTTTCTCTGTGCATTGTCTCTGTGACTCTCTCTCTCTGTGCTCTCTCTGTCTCTGCTCTCTGTCTCTGCTCTCTGTCTGTGCACCCTGTCTCTCTGTGTGCTCTCTCTCTCTTGCTCTTTATGTGCGCTGTATGTGTGTACTCTCTCTCTGTGCACTCTCTCTGTGGCGCTGTCTCTGTGTGATCTCTCTGTCTTTGCGCACTCTCTCTCTTCGTGCACTCGCTCTCTGTACCCCTCCCTCTCTGTGTGTCGATCTCTGTGTGCTCTCTGTCTGTGTGCTCTGTGTGTCTCTCTCTCTCTGTGTGGTTTCTGCCTCTACTCTCTGTCTGTGCACTCTCTCTCTGTGTGCCCTGTCTGTGCACTCTCTCTGTCTGTGCGACTCTCTTGCTCTCTGTGTGCGCTGTCTGTGTGTGATCTCTCTGTCTCTGCACTCTCTCTGTGCGCTCTCTGTCTGTGCACTCTCTCTATCTGTGCACTCCCTGTCTGCGCTCTCTCTCTCTCGCTCTTTGTGTGCTGTCTGTGTGCTCTTTCTGTCTGTGTACTCTCTCTGCGCTCTCTCTTGCTCTCTGTGTGCGCTGTCTGTGTGTGATCTCTCTCTCTGTGCACTCTCTCTCTGTGCGCTCTCTGTCTATGCACTCTCTCTCTCTCTGTGCACTCTGTCTGCGCTTTCTCTCTCGCTCTTTGTGTGCTGTCTGTGTGCTCTCTCTCTTTCTGTACCTCTCCCTCTCTGTGTCGATCTCTTTGTGCTCTCTGCGTGTGCACTCTCTCTGTCTGCTCTCTGTGTTCGCTGTCTGTGTGTGATCACTGTCTGAGTACAATCTCTGTCTCTGTACCCCTCCCTCTCTTTGTCATTCTCTGTGCTCTCTCTCTGTGCACTCTCTCTCTGTGCGCTGTCTTTGTGAGCCCTCCCTACTTGTGTGCGCTCTTGCTCTGTAATTCTCTCTCTCTCTGTACCCCTCGATCCCTGTACCTGTCTCTCTCTCTCTACCTGTCTCTCTCTCTCTCTCTCTCTCACTCTGTACCTCTCTACCTCCCTCTCTCACTTTGCTGTCTTTCTCTGAAATGCAAATGGCCACCAGCTTCTGTTAAGGACAGGTTTTAGTCCCCACCCCAACATCTTAACCACGCCCCCAACATCATAACCACGCCTCCTTAACAATGTCAGCATTAGCAAATTTTTTTGCTGCTCACAACTATTACAAAAACAGTAATAGAAGGGGGAGGTAAGTGGAATGTGTGAGCTATAAGACATTAAGATAGTGGGCCAGAAAGCCTAAGTTGATGTTAATGCCCATGTCCATTGTATTAAAAAAATGTAATAATTTTTAATTCAGAAGTTTTCCGCTGTTGGATAGTTCTGAAATTCCCTCTGAGTACTTTTATTTTGAGGTTCTGGATGGAGAGATTCTCCTGGGTGAAATGGTGTCCAACTGGAGTACAATAACTGTCTTCATGGCGCTTTTTGATGGAGCTTCAGTGGAGGTTCATTCGCATGTGTAGTTTCTGGCAGGTTTCTCCAATGTAGCACCCCCTTTCACATACAGTACACTGTATCATGTACACTACATTGGATGATGTACATGAATATGAGCCTCTGATGCTGTAGGTCTTGTTGTTGTGCGTGGCTGTGTCCTATATATATATACACACACATATATACACATATATAGACACACACACACACACATATATATATATATATATATATATATATATATCGATGACTTTTTGCCAATGCGAGGAGGCTCCAAAAAGGAGTTTGAGCAATTTATTGATACCTTGAACAAGAATTTATTGGGTCTGAGATTTACATATGAGATCAAAAAAGATACGTTGGAATTTTTGGACCTGCAAATTAATAAAACCCCATAAGGATAAATCAATACCACAGTGTTCAGAAAGAGCACAGCCACCAATACTCTGTTAACCTGGTCTAGTCAGCATCCAACACCACTTAAAATAGTGATTCCCTTCGGACAATATATTAGAATTAAAAGAAATTGTAATAACGATCAAGACTTTAAGATACAAGCAGATATTCTAAGACAAAGATTCCTTGAACGAGGCTATCCAAATCGAATCATTAAGAGAGCCTACAAAAAGGTGTTGGAAATGGATAGAAGCAGAATGGTATATGATCCAAAAGTTAAAAGCCAAGATCAAAAATTCGACAAAAATAATGACATTTGGTAAGGACAACGGTGAGCTCCTATCTATACTGAATAAATATTGGCATCTGCTCACAATGTAATCAATTCATGGCTCTAAATATATAGGTGTGCAACAAAAGTAAAATAGGCTATATAAAGTTCATACATAATATACTTTAATGCACAATCCTTTGTGTTAAATGGAAAGAAAGGAACATTTGTCTATACGATATATATCAAAACAAGTATTTTATAACTGTCAAGAATATATTCTAACATATTTAGTCTAATAACCCTCAATATAACATGGCAATGACCATCTGAATCAAATGCCACAACAAAGATGGCGCTGGTTTTAAGTAAATGCCACAACAAAGATGGAGTTCACGTTAATCTGACTGGCTAATTCAATGTCAGGAGCATATCTCAAAAGACTCAGATGAAAAAGCCACAGCAAACATGCCACTGATCATTGGAAACAACATTCCACAACAAAGATGGCGCTAATAGGCAATCAATGAACCGTGATAGGCTCAAGTAACGTTACGCTGAATGACGCATTACGTTACAATACAATGCCAGGTTGAATCACGAAGGACTATTGGTACCGCCTTCTTTTTTAAAATAAAAACCCGCCAAACGGAGGATCATACTCTCACAGCCTTCAACAAAGACAGTACTATCTGTCGAAACCGGTCAGGCGAGAGTTTTTTTGTTGTTGACACATCTGAGTTTTGATGGACATGGCACGGTATCGTATTAATTCCAATTCTATTGTGATGCTGGTAGTGAGGTTCCCTTGTTAGGGCAACCCTGTAATACTTGCTCATAGCCAGTTTTTTTGAGTTTGGGGAAGTGTTACAGCCCACTGCTAAGCTCATATAGGAGATATTACTCCGTTTTCCCAGCAACTCTGAGACCAGATGTCATTTCCATTGGTTTTAATTGTATGTTTTTCCTTATTTCTTATGTATTTAGCCTTTTAAGGGTATCCAATTATTTTGGTCTCCAAATATATGAGGATTGCCCATAAATTATCTATTTGTTATGGAGTAAACTTGTGAACTTCATTTAAGCAAGGTGTCTTTAATACACTAGTAAGGTATTTCCTTTTTATCAGGAGATTTTTATTCAACACTTCGATAACCACTCACAGTCTTGTTACCCTATATATATTTACACTTTTCAAAAAACTGTTTTTTGACTTCTCTTAATTATTATTGCACTGTTAGCACTTGCACTTCATAAAGCACCTTATACAGGGACTATCCCAGCACTGTACACACCTTATACAGGGGGCTATCTTAGTACTATACTTGTATTTTATAATAGCACCTTTACAGAGGCTATCCCATCACTACACACACACCTTCTCAATCAATAGTGTTGATTTTCTAAAACCTGTATTTAACAGTGATACAGTAATCAGACTTCTTATTCAATTAGCACTTATATTTTTTTGATTCTCCTCTATTGATTTTGGACCTTATTAATTGCGTCCATAATTGGAAATTGAATATAATATATATGTCATATTTGATTGTTTGCTTGATATGGTATTTATTTTTATAGACACCTTTGGAGGCCAATTAGTGTTTTGTTGGTGCTCTCAAATATTTAAGGCTAATAATTCACGGCGTAGTTTTTTCTTTTTATTATATACTTATTAAAGTTTAATAAAGTTTAATACACACAAATATATATATATATATATATATATATATATATATATATATATATATATATATGTATATATACACACACACACATATATCAATATATATATATATATATATATATATATATATATGCACTGCTCAAAAAGGGAACACTTAAACAACACAATGTAACTCCAAGTCAATCACACTTCTGTAAAATCAAACTGTCCATTTAGGAAGCAACACTGAGTGACAATCAATTTCACATGCTGTTGTGCAAATGGGATAGACAACAGGTGGAAATTATGGGCAATTAGCAAGACACCCCCAATAAAGGAGTGATACTGCAGGTGGTGACCACAGACAACTTCTCAGTTCCTATGATTTCTGGCTGATGTTTTGGTCACTTTTTAATGCTGGTGGTGCTTTCACTCTAGTGGTAGCATGAGACAGAGTCTACAACCCACACAAGTGGCTCAGGTAGTGCAGCTCATCCAGGATAGCACATCAATGCGAGCTGTGGCAAGAAGGTTTGCTGTGTCTGTCAGCGTAGTGTCCAGAGCATGGAGGCGCTACCAGGAGACAGGCCAGTACATCAGGAGATGTGGAGGAGGCCGTATGAGGGCAACAACCCAGCATCAGGACCGCTACCTCCGCCATTGTTCAAGGAGGAACAGGAAGAGCACTGCCAGAGCCCTGCAAAATGACCTCCAGCAGGTCACAAATGTGCATGTGTCTGCTCAAACGGTCAGAAACAGACTCCATGAGGGTGGTATGAGGGCCCGACATCCACCGGTGGGGGTTGTGCTTACAGCCCAACACCGTGCAGTATGTTTGGCAGTTGCCAGAGAACACCAACATTGGCAAATTTGCCACTGGCGCCCTGTGCTCTTCACAGATGAAAGCAGGTTCACACTGAGCACATGTGACAGACGTGACAGGGTCTGGAGACGCTGTGGAGAACGTTCTGCTGCCTGCAACATCATCCAGCATGACCGGTTTGGCAGTGGATCAGTAATGGTGGGGGGTGGCATTTCTTTGGGGGGCCACACAGCCCTCCATGTGCTCGCCAGAGGTAGCCTGACTGCCAATAGGTACCGAGATGAGCTCCTCAGACCCCTTGTGAGACCATATGCTAGTGTGGTTGGCCCTGGGTTCCTCCTAATGCAAGACAATGCTAGACCTCATGTGGATGGAGTGTATCAGCAGTTCCTGCAAGACAAAGGCATTGATGCTATGGACTGGCCCGCCCGTTCCCCAGACTTGAATGCAATTGAGCACATCTGGGACATCATGTCTCGCTCCATCCACCAACGTCACGTTGCACCACAGACTGTCCAGGAGTTGGCAGATGCTTTAGTCCAGGTCTTGGAGGAAATCCCTCAGGAGACCATCCGCCACCACATCAGGAGCATGCCCAGGCGTTGTAGGGAGGTCATACAGGCACGTGGAGGCCACACACACTACTGAGCCTCATGTTGACTTGTTTTAAGGACATTACATCAAAGTTGGATCAGCCTGTAGTGTGTTTTTCCACTTTCATAATGGGGGTGACTCCAAATCCAGACCTCCATGGGTTGAAAAATGTGCCATTTTTTTATTTTTGTGTGATTTTGTTGTCAGCACATTCAACTATGTAAAGAACAAAGTATTTCATAAGAATATTTAATTAAGTGTATATACTAGCGACTTGCCCGTCAAAAAATGACGGTCAATAAAATTGTAAGGCTGGGAATGCTGTTTGGCACACAATGTAAGGCTTTTAGTCCTCTGAGTACCTTCAGCGCTCATTGCTAACATAAACATTGCTAAACTAACCCCCCTCTACACTAACCTATTAACACCTACATTATCTACCCACTAATAAACTCCCCATGCCACTAATTACAGAAAATGATAAAACCTAACTCACAAAAAATAATAAAAGCTACATCACATAAAATAAAAAATTCACCGAAAATAAAAAAGCTACATTACAGAAAAGAAAAAAATGTACATTACAAAAAAATGAAGAAATCTACATTACAGAAAAGAAAAAAACCTAAGTCACCAAAAAATAAAAATCTACATTACAGAAAAGAAAAACAACTACATTACAACCCCCCCTACAGAAAAAAAATTATACACCTGAAAAGGAAATACATACACAATACATACATTACAATACAGTAGAAATCAAATAAAATACAATACCCCCCTATGTAAAATATATTAGATATACTATCTCAAATACACACATGCCCCACTATGTAAAATACATTACATCCTATCTAAAAGATACACATACCACACTATGTAAAATACATTACATCCTATCTAAACTATACACATACCACACTATCTAAAATACATTAAATCCTATCTAACATTCATACATACACCACAGTCTAAAATACAATAAATCCTATCTAAAATACACACATACCCCACTATCTAATATACAATAAATCCTATCTAAAATACACACATACCCCCTACCTATCTAAAATACATCTCCCCTATTTAATAAACAATAAATCCTATCTCCATATACAAACCCTAATTCTAAATAAAATAATTAAGACCACTTACCTTTGCAAATGTCTCTTCAGATCACCAACCTAGGGGAAAAAAAATAAAAAAGATTAGTACAACACATTTACATACAATAAATAAACATTCTAAATATTCTAAATATTCTACTCACCTTTCCAGCATGTCCTCCCCATCCTTCTTATTTCCTTCTCCAGCGTGGCCCCTGTTAAAAATAAACATTACATTACTACAACATGCAAACACACAAAATAAAGTAAAATAAAAATAATATACATTGAACTTACCTCCCCGCAATGTCGCCAGCTTCCTCCTCTTCTGCCCTGACTGGGCCCTGGAAGAATCTGTACTGTAAAAAAAAAACTAACGGAGGTCCGAACTCACGGATCTCTCCAACGCTAATGAGTATCCTGGAGACTTTTCCGGAAGGAAATTGACAATGGCACCTTCTGATTGGCTGAAAACGCTGTCAATTCAATTTCAGCCAGTCAGAAGGCGCCAAGGTGTAAGCCAATCAGAATAGGATACACCCCCATATCCTATTCTGATTGGCTAACACACCTGTCAATCTTTTTTAAACCAATTTATTGCAAAGGCTTTATTGCATTCATCCAATCACAATGGGATACACCCCTCGGGGTGATTGGCTGGAGGCATCAGCACATTCTGATTTCCTGCAGTGACAACAGCCAATCAGAAAGTGTTATTCCCTTCAGCATCTGTGCCTTCTGATTGGCTAGTGTCACTGTCAATCAGATTATAGCCAATCAGAAGGCACATATGTCTTCAGCCAACCAGACCGTGGGGGTGTATCCCATTGTGATTGGGTGAAGGGAATAACACCTTCTGATTGGCTGTTGTCACTGTCAATTAGACTGTAGCCAAGGAAAATGCGCTGATGCCTCCAATCACCCTGTGTGGGTGTTTCCCATTGTGATTGGCTGAAGGTAATAAAGCCTTCGGATTCATTTAAAAAAGATTGACAGGTGATTATTCATCATTAGCCAATCAGAATAGAATATGGGGGTGTATACCATTCTGATTGGCTTACACCGTGGCACCTTCTAAATGGCTGAAATTTGATTGACAGCCTTTTCATCCAATCAGAAGGCGCCATTGCCAATTTCCTTTGGGAAAAGTCTCTTTTCGGGAAGAGACTCATTAGCCTCCGGGGCAGAAGAGGAGGCCGGGGACATTGCAGGGAGGTAAGTTCAATGTATATTATTTTAATTTTACTTTATTTTGTGTGTGTGTCTATATTGTATTAATGTAATGTTTTTTTTTAACAGGGACCGCGCCAGAGAAGAAAATAAGGATGGGGAGGACATGCTGGAAAGGTGAGTAGAATATTTAGAATATTTAGAATGTTTATTTATTGTATGTAAATGTGTTCTACTAATTTGTTTTTTTCCCACTAGATTGGTGATCTGAAGGGATATCTGCAAAGGTAAGTGGTCTGAATTATTTAATATTAGGTTAGAATTAGGGTTTGTATATGGAGACAGCATTTATTGTATGTTAGATAGGGGGATGTATTTTAGATAGATAAAGGGTATGTATGTATGTTAGATAGGATGTAATGTATTTTAGATAGTGTGGTATGTGTATAGTTTAGATAGGATGTAATGTATTTTAGATAGTGGGGAATGTGTGTATTTGAGATAGTATATTTAATATATTTTAGATAGGGGGTATTGTATTTTATTTTATTTGTACTGTATTGTAATGTACTGTATGTATTTCCTTTTCAGGTGTGAATTTATTCTGTTGTGGGGGGGGGGGGGGTTGTAATGTATTTTTCTTTCTGTAATGTACCTTTTATAGTGCAGTGTAGTGTTTGTAGTTAGTGTGATGAGGGTTGTAACTGCCCTATAAGGGACTTTATATACCCTTATGGGACTCTTGGGGTAAATTAAGAGCTTATGGGGGTCTGTATTGACGCCCATGACTGAAAGGGTTAATGAAGGACTTATGAGGGTCTATATTGACCCCCATGAGTGACAGGGTTAATTAAGGGGTTATGGGGGTCTTTATGGACCCTCATTAGTGACAGACTTAATTAATGGATTATGGGGGTCTGTATTGACCCCCATGAGTGACAGGGTTAATTAAGGGCTTATGGGGGTCTGTATTGACCCCCATGAGTGAGAGGGTTAATTATTGGCTTATTGGGGTCTGTATTGACCCCTATGAGTGAGAGGATTAATTATTGGCTTAAGGGGATCTGTATTGACCTTCATGAGGGACAGGGTTAATTAAGGGCTTATGGGGGTCTGTATTGACCCCCATGAGTGAGAGGGTTAAATAAGGCTTATGGGGATCTTTATTAACCCCCATGAGTGACAGGGTTAATTAAGGGGTTATGGGGGTCTTTATTGACCCAAATTAGGGAGAGGGTTAATTAATGGATTATGGGGGTCTGTATTAACCTTCATGAGTGACAGGGTTATTTAATGGCCTATGCGGTTCTGTATTGACCCCATGAGTGAGAGGGTTAATTATTGGCTTATGGGGGTCTATATTGAGCCCCATTAGTGACAGTGTTAATTAAGGGCTTATGGGGGTCTATATTGACCCCCATGAGTGACAGTGCTAATTAAGGGCTTATGGTGGTCTATATTGAGCCCCATGAGTGACAGGGTTAATTAAGGGATTATGGGGGTCTGTATTGACCATCCATGAGTGACATGGTTATTTAGGGGCTCATGGGGCTCTGTATAGAGCCCCATGAGTAATATGGTTCATTTTTATTTTTTGTGGACAGGAAGAGGAGGGGAAGAGAGACACAGGGGAAGAGAGATACAGGGGAAGAGAGACACAGGGGAAGAGAGACACTGGGGAAGAGAGATACAGGGGAAGAACAGGATGAGGGGAGAGAGACACAGGGGAAGAGAGATACAGGGGAAGAGAGACACAGGGGAAGAGAGACACAGGGGAAGAGAGACACTGGGTAAGGACAGGAGGAGGGGAAGAGAAACACTGGGTAAGGACAGGAGGAGGGGAAGAGAAACACAGGGGAAGAGACATACAGGGGAAGGAGAGGAGGAGAGGAAGAGAAACACTGGGTAAGGACAGGAGGAGGGGAAGAGAAACACAGGGGAAGAGACATACAGGGGAAGGAGAGGAGGAGAGGAAGAGAAACACTGGGTAAGGACAGGAGGAGGGGAAGAGAAACACAGGGGAAGAGAGATACAGGGGAAGAGAGACACTGGGGAAGAGAGATACAGGGGAAGAACAGGATGAGGGGAGAGAGACACAGGGGAAGAGAGATACAGGGGAAGAGAGACACAGGGGAAGAGAGACACAGGGGAAGAGAGACACAGGGGAAGAGAGACACTGGGTAAGGACAGGAGGAGGGGAAGAGAAACACTGGGTAAGGACAGGAGGAGGGGAAGAGAAACACATGAGAGGGAGAGGAAGAGAGACACAGGGGAAGGAGGGGATAAGGGGAAGAGAGACACAGGGGAGGGAGCGGAGGAGTGGAAGAGAGACACAGGGGAGGGAGAGGAGGAGTGGAAGAGAGACACAGGGGAGGGAGAGGAGGAGTGGAAGAGAGACACAGGGGAGGGAGAGGAGGAGGGGAAGAGAGACACAGGGGAAAAGACATATAGTGGAAGGAGAGCAGGAGGGGAAGAGACACACATGAGAAGGAGAGGAAGAGAGATACAGGGGAAGGACAGGAGGGGAAGAGAAACACAGGGGAAGAGACATACAGGGGAAGGAGAGGAGGAGGGGCAGAGACACACATGAGAAGGAGAGGAAGAGAGACACAGGGGAAGGAGAGGATAAGGGGAAGAGAGACACAGGGGAGGGAGAGGAGGAGTGGAAGAGAGACACAGGGGAGGGAGAGGAGGAGGGGAAGAGAGACACAGGGGAAAAGACATACAGTGGAAGGAGAGCAGGAGGGGAAGAGACACACATGAGAAGGAGAGGAAGAGAGATACAGGGGAAGGACAGGATGAGGGGAGAGAGACACAGGGGAAGAGAGACATAAGGGAAGAGAGACACTGGGTAAGGACAGGAGGGGAAGAGACACACAGGGGAAGAGACATACAGGGGAAGGAGAGGAGGAGGGGAAGAGACACACATGAGAAGGAGAGGAAGAGAGACACAGGGGAAGGAGAGGATAAGGGGAAGAGAGACACAGGGGAGGGAGCGGAGGAGTGGAAGAGAGACACAGGGGAGGGAGAGGAGGAGGGGAAGAGAGACACAGGGTAAGAGAGACACAGGGTAAGAACAAGAGGAGGAGGGGAAGAGAGACACAGGGTAAAAGAGACACAAGGGAGGGAGAGGAGAAAGGGAAAATAGGCACAGGGTAAGAGAGACACAGGGGTAAGAGAGGAAGAGACACACGGGGAAGAAGAGGAGGAGGGGAAGAGACACATGGGAAGAGAGACACAGGATAAGGACAGGAGGAGGGGAAGAGAGACATGGGGAAGATAGACAAGGGGAAGAGAGACACAGGGGAAGATAGATACGGGGGAAGAACAGGATGAGGGGAGAGAGACACAGGGGAAGAGAGATACAGGGGAAGAGAGACAGAGGGGAAGAGAGACACAGGGGAAGAGAGACACTGGGTAAGGACAGGAGGAGGGGAAGAGAAACACTGGGTAAGGACAGGAGGAGGGGAAGAGAGACATGGGGAAGATAGACAAGGGGAAGAGAGACACAGGGGAGGGAGAGGAGAAAGGGAAGAGAGACACAGGGTAAGGATAGGAGGAGGAGGGGAAGAGAGACACAGGGGAGGGAGAGGAGGAGGAGGGGAAGAGAGACACAGGGTAAGGAGAGGAGGAGGGAAAGAGAGACACAGGGGAGGGAGAGGAGGAGAGGAAGAGAGACACAGGGTAAGGACAGAAGGAGAGGAAGAGAGACACAGGGTAAGGACAGAAGGAGGGGAAGAGAGACACAGGGGAAAGAGAGGAGGAGGGGAAGAGAGACACAGGGTAAGGAGATGAAGAGAGATACATAGTAAGGAGAGGAGGAGAGGAAGAGGTCCTGTGGGGTCGTAGGGATGAGTGCCTACGGCGCTCAGCTCCACCAGCGCAAGGGGCGTCTTTGGAGCTCCTTGCCAGCAACTGCAGCCCTCGCTTCACACACACACACACATATATATATATATATACTAGCAAATTGCCCGTCAAAGAATGACGGCAATGAAATTGTAAGTGAGCTGATGCTGTTTGGTGTATAATAATCAAATAAATAACACATTAATAAGTTAATATACTTTACCTGTTTTCAAGTAATATGTGCAGCATTGTGTTGAAGAGCTGGCAATCTGTGTTGATGTTGCTGCATCATCAGTGCTGTGGAGCTGCTGTGTAAGCATGATGAATGTGTGCAGTGTAAAAGTGTTTTGCGCGTTTAGAGTCCTGTAGCCTCCTTTTCCTTTTGTTCGGCGGCCATTTTTTCTCTTGCTTAGGTGATTTTCGGGTGTTTAAACTCCGAAATTTGGACTTAAATTGAGGTGTAACTTCACTTGCAGAGGTCCTGGATGCCCCCCCTTGATGTGGGTAAGCTTTGTATATGTTTGTTGTGTGTATGTATTGTGTTTGTAATGTGTTTGGGGTCGCGCGGGTTGTGTCCTTGTTTTCGAATCTCGTATGTGTTTTTCGGCAATTCCCTAGGTGTTTGGTGGTGTTTTGCGTGTTTAGAGTGCTGTAGCCTCGTTTTCGTTTGTTTCGGCGGCCATTTTTTCTCTCTTTTAGTGTCTAAACTTTTGTATTTTTAGGTAAATTGAGGTGTAACTTCAGTTTTCGAGGTCCTGGATGCTCCCTCTTGCTGTAGGTAAGCTTTTTATGTATGTGTTGTGTGTATTTATTGTGTTTTTAATTTTTTCATGTCCGCGGGTTGCGGACGAATTTTGCAAGGTCGTAATTGTTCGTAACGTGTCTATATAATGTTGCTTATCACGATCCACTCTCTGGCTGGGGTCTGCTGACCGGATTTGGGTGACTCTGGACCTAGGTAGCTTTGATTACAGGAACATCATGTCTCAGCCTTGGGTTAGACTGAGCAATATTGACAGTAAGTCTGACGAATCATACTGCAAGCATATGTCTCCGGGTAAATAATACATCTACACGCCACGTCTTGATGAAAATTATGAACAACGTTTTATTTTGGAACAACATATTTAAACACAGCACTCAAGGATAGGGGGAGTGGCTACCCTTAGCCAGCCCCAAATGACCTCTGGCCAATCATGCAGGGTCCCTACGTGGGAACCATGAGACTCCTCCCCAGGTCCACCCACTAGGTGGGGCTAACTAATTCATTTGGCTCTAGCTCCCAAGAGAGAGACATCTCCCTGCCCTCTGGACTTTGCCCTGATTTTCTGAGTGGAAATCCCTGTAGACCCCCTGGGGTTATGGTGCCTCAGTGTCTGTAAGGGACCCTATTGTTCCTGACTACTATCATTTCAAGTGTTTACCTTCAGTACCATATGGGCAAGCTCCTGGCTTATTGCTCACCCATGGGGGATGGTATTTAGCCTAAGAAACATTCCTTACTCATTTTCATCTATGTTCCCATCACTCACCAGCCATGCCACTCTACAATTCAATACAATATAATACTATAGAACATGTAACATCCCGTGAACCCATGGTTGAGGCAATGCGAAAAGGCGCACCTAACATAGAACCGCTTTATGCGTAACTATACTTTATTAACGGTTATGCTAGGTGACACCTCTCTTACATGGCCTACCAACAGTTTTCATCCCCTAAATCACATAACATAATATAACAATAACAAGTGGGTCTCCTAGGCCCAGAACTGTTACTCCCCTGGACATCATTGGCTGGGAAGTATATCAGTCTCAGAAAGGCACTTGGTGCGCCTTCAATATGCCACAGATCAACTTGGTCCAAGTCCATGGCAAGATGACTGCTACTGCAATCCAGTCCCTCCTGGTAGGCACAACTAGTGGCCAACTTGAGTTATGACATTGCTGTAGGCCTCTTGGTAGCCTCCCAGACCCGTTTTCTTCTTGTCTTTTCATCAGTTTTGGAGGGAGCTCCAGTTCTTGGTAATGTCACTGTCGTGCCATATTTTCTCCACTTGATGATGACTGTCTTCACTGTGTTACATGGTATATCTAATGCCTTGGAAATTATTTTGTACCCTTCTCCTGATTGATACCTTTTAACAATGAGATCCCTCTGATGCTTTGGAAGCTCTCTGTGGACCATGACTTTTGCTGTGGGATGCGACTAAGAAAATTTCAGGAAAGACCAACTAGAGCAGCTGAACTTTCTTTGGGGTTAATAAGAGGCACTTTAAATGATGGCAGGTGTATGCTGACTCCTATTTAACACGATTTGGAATGTGATTGCTTAATTCTGAACACAGCTACATCCTCAGTTATAAGAGGGTGTGCAGACTTATGCAACCACATTATTTTTATTTTTTATTTTTCTTCCCTCCACCTAAAAGATTTCAGTTTGTTTTTCAATTGAGTTGTACAGTTTATAGTTCACATTAAAGGTGGAAAAAGTTCTGAAATTATTTATCTTTGTCTCATTTTTTTACAGCACAGAAACCTGACATTTTAACAGGGATGTGTAGACTTTTTATATCCACTGTATACGGTATATATATATATATATATATATATATATATATATATATATATATACACACACACATATATATATATAGATATATATAGATATATATAGATATATATATATATACACACACATATATATATATATATATATATACCGTATTTATCGGCATATAACACGCACCGGCGTATAACACGCCCCTCATTTTATGAAGGAAATTTCAGGGGGAAAAAAAAAAATTGAAATAAAGAACTTTGAAGCAAAATCCTCAACCTCAACCTCCCTCCTCATCCTCCCTCCTCAACCCCCTCCTCAAACCCCCCATCTTCAACCGCCTATTCCACCCCCGCATCCTCATCCTCCTTCCTCAACCCCCCTCCTCAACCTCAACCCCCCTCCTCAACCTCAACCCCCCTCCTCAACCTCAACCCCCCTCCTCAACCCCCCTCCTCATCCTCCTTCCTCATCCCCCATCCTCATCCTCCTTCCTCAAACCCCCTCCTCAAACCCCCATCCTCAAACCCCCTCCTCAAACCCCCCATCCTCAAACCCCCTCCTCAACCCCCCTCATCATCCTCCTTCCTCAACCGCCCTATCCTCAACCCCCTCCTCAACCTCCCTCCTCAACCCCCTCCACAACCCCCCATCCTCAAACCCCCTCCTCAACCCCCCCATCCTTAAACCCCTCAACCCCCCATCCTCATCCTCCTTCCTCAACCCCCTCCTCAACCTCAACCCACCTCCTCATTCTAAACCCCTCCCCCCCTCCTCAACCTAAACCCCCCTAAAATAACTCCTCCTCACTTACCTGCTTCTGTTCCGGCCTCCGCTCCGCTCCTTGACCTGGCGCGCATGTGACGTCACATGTGCGCCACGTCATTAGCATATAACTGGGTTGAGGAAGGGGGGGGTTAGAATGAATATCGGCGTATAACACGCACCTATAATTTGCTCGATAAATACGGTATATACAGTATATATACAGCATATATATATATATATATATATCAATTCTCTGATTATTCAACTGGATTACTGGACATTCACGGCTACCTCACACTTCATATATATATATATATATAAATATTTAATAAATTAAACATTGTATTTATTCATTTATTTAATATTCCATATAGAAAGAAATATGATCAAAGTGGTCCTTTATCTTTTCATTCTTTACACTTGGATTCCTTTTTCTTATCCTAGCTGATTTTGTCTTCTATATACTCAAGCGTACATCCTTGTAAACTAATTGGCATCTATGTGCTCTGTTGAAAGCATTGGCAGCTGCCCTTCATATATTGGTTAATAAATTAAACACTTTATTTATTAAATTATTTTTACTTTCTAAATAAATGTTATCCATTATCAAATGTAGTTAATCAAAAAAAGAATATTATAAACATTGGGGATGTGATGGTACTTAAAAAAAAAACTCTTGTTTTAAATAAATGTTTTAACAAGTGACTTAATTCATTTTATCCTTCTCAATGTAATTGTTATATAAAATATGCACTTCACTTACTTCAAACAAATAGTCCATGTATGGGTCTGCCCACTGTGTATGCCACCAGAGTAGCAGATCCTTCTAGAACCTCCCCTTTTTTCCCTTTTCTCTCTCATGTAGTGTGCTGTTTTTCACCTAAGGCCACACCCAAGACAAACAGCATTCCACTTTCTGCTTGCTAACATCATGAGATACTAATAGTGTAAAGCCCCTATGGGCATGGCACCCAGCATGAGAAATAACAGGAAGAAAGGGGGAGGTTCAAGAAGCTGAAAATCAGTTACTCTGGGGAGTAAGTGAATGGTATATTTTATTTATATATTATTTTTATATATTAAACTTACATTTATTATTTTATTTATATTTTAATTTATTTTATATATTACATTTAAATTAAATGTATTATTTTATTTTTAGTTTATTTTACATATTCTATTTAAATTAAATGTATTATTTTATATATTACATTTAAATTACATTTAAAGTATTATTTTATATATATTTTATTTTTATTATTTTTTATTTATATTTTATTTTTTAAATTAAAATTACATTTATTTTATTTATATTTTATTTTTTTATATATTACATTTAAATTAAATGTATTATTGTATTTATATTTATATTTTATTTTATATATTAAATTGAAAATATATTTATTATTTTATTTATATTTCATTTTAAAAACTAAATTGAAATAAATGTATTTTATTTTAATGTATTTAATATATGAAATTTAAATGTATTTTATTATATTTTATTTTATATATTATATTTTAAAATTACTTGAATTATTGTATTTAGTTTTTTATTCATTAAATTGAAATTACATTTATTATTGCATCTTTTATTTTATATATGAAATTTAAATTAAATTTAAGAGCATAAAATGAATTAAATAATCCATTTATATAAAACAAAATATTTTCTTTGAAACTCTGACTCATACATGACACACACGTGTGAGGTCGCTTCATGTGGAATGTGAATATTGTGCCAAATTGCTTCTTGCACCTCTTTTATCCTCACTGTGAAAGAAAGCAGAGAACGGTGATATAATATCCAAACACGCGCTCACATCCATCATTTCAGATCCTCAAGAAATGGGAGAAACCATGTTGCAATCTGTTCCCTAAAACAACAAGCTTCTATTATTTAGATATATCATGTTATATGAATCAGTTTTTTGTGACTGGGACCTCGAGACGCCCTGGTGATTATTTTTTATATGACTTGTCGCATCTGATCTAGAGCCACTGCTTCTGATTGGCCGACATGTTCATGAATAAGTAATAAAGATTCAAGTGGGAATTTCGTAATTGTGAATGTTTTCTGAAATATATTTAACATGTTTTTATCAATATTATTATTATTATTATTATTATTTATGTATTATTATTATTATTTATTATTATTATTATAATTCTTTTCTATTAAGTTTGAATATCGTTATTATTAATATTACTAGCGACTTGCCCATCAAAAATGACGGGGCAATAAAATGTGCCCCGTCATGCTGTTTGACACACAATGTAAACCTTTTTTTACTGTGAGGACCTTCGGCGCTCATTGCAAGCCTCTTGTCTCGTGTATTTTTGCTCCTCTGAGCACGTTCGGCACTCATTAATGAATTAATTAGCTCTTGAATAAATTAATATACTTTACCTCTTTGTAATTAGTATATCCAGCAATCAATAGCCTGAAGAGCTAACAATCTGTTTATATTTTCCGGAATCATACAGTGTACAGTGAGTGTTGGTGCTGAGATGATAAAGTGTAATGAATGTCCCAACTGCGCATTAGAAATTGAGGGAAATTGCGCGAGGGAAAACCGTTGGTGTAGTTGTGTAAAGCGCCATTGTAGATTGGTGATGTTATTAATGTGTTACGTGGCTCGCCAGCACTTTCCGTCATTTGTAATAGTGTATCTTGTAGTTTGTTTGTTCCTGTATGAAAGTACTAAGCGCTTCGCAGTGTTTTGCGCCGTCTGGGGTCGTGTTTTTTTCTTAGGCGATTTTCGTGTGATGAAAGCCGTCGAAATCACCTTAAATTTGCGTTCCACCTCACTCCCAGACGTCCTGGCTGTTCCCCTGAGTGATGTTTTTTATTTATTTATTTGTATTTTATTTGTGTTTTTTGTGTTTTGGCCGTTAACCTCATGTGGTGAAATCTCCTTAAATTTGCGTTCCACTTGTGCTGTTGGTGATGATTTTCTTGTATTTATTTTTATTTTATTTTTTGTGTTTTGGGGATTTTCACGGTTCGTCCGTTAACCTCGTATTTTTGCTATCTCATTTATTTTTTTTCAAAGTCCTGCGTCACGTATAATTTTTTTTCAAGGCCCTGTGTCTCATAATTTTTTTAAGTCCCGCGTTTGTCAAGTGCTTGTAGGCTTATGCGAATGCGTGTTTACTGTTTGGTGTCTAAGTCCTGTGTGTTTCATTGCCTTCAGCGAAGCGAGGCGAGCAGACAATGAGCTCGCCTCGCTTCGCGTTAACGTGCTACGCGTTAAGTGCTACCGCCTAAGAGCTACGCATTAACGGCTCACCTTGATTTGCGAGGCTCACAAGATGGAGCTCATCGCCTAAGTGCTACGCACCACACACAGCGCGACGACGTCTCATAGTTCGACAATTATAATATGTGATTATTAATATTAATATTACACATTCAAATTATTATTAGCATTTACTATTATTATTGTTTGTTAGTATTTTATATTTATTATTATTATTATTATTATTATTATTATTATTACTACTACTTTTTATATATAAATAAGTGTGGATGTTTCCAAGCTTGACAATTGCTTTAAAGCCAATTGTCAAATTTATATCCTAGTAGGCAAGGTCCACACTTCTGGATTGCTTGTGTACTTCAATGAAGCTGTGAGCTAATAAAGATGGGCAGGTCATAACAGAGAGGTCAGAAAATCATGGTCCACTGGAGAAGGAACTGGCAACCCACTACAGTATGCTAGCCAGGAAAACCATATGGATAAGCATGACCAGAAACACAGTCAGATGTGCCTGACATGCTATGGTCACTAAGAGTTGGTCACGACTGAAGGACTGAACAACAAAAACAAGGCAAGATCCAGGCCAGACTTTAGGTAAGTAAATCACAGACAGATTGACTTGTATCATTGCACCTCTACATAATGAAAGGAAAACCAGGTGAAAATACATTTTGATCCATATTTTATTGATTTATAATAGTTTTTGTATAATCCATTTACGCCTCCAGAAGCCCTTCCTATTGGTTCAGGCACTAAAAGGACCAACAATCACAAGCTCCCTGCAAGTGACCTTGCACTGATCAGTGATTGATGGTCCTTGCAGGACCTGAGATCTTTTAAATATATAAGCTGCATGCTAATGTACCACTCAGAGTGCTTGATAAGGATGGAGAGGGAGGGGTCTAACTGCCAGATAACACTGGGGGTCTTTATTGTGTCACTACAGAGCCAGACAAGCTGACTGTAATTCAAATTAGCACATCAAATCAGCTAATTAATATGCATGAGCTACTCATTTGCAGCAACAACAACATGGAACATCCCAGGATTAATTCACTTTATAAAAAAATGAGAGCAGTTTTTTTTTTCATGCTCTTTAAGAAAAAACAACTTGAATTTGGGGTCACAGATTCCCTTTAAATCAGTTTTATAGTTTCAGTGTTGAAGTTTAGGGAGATCTGTGGGAAATTACATTTCTTTTCAAAATGACCCATCAGAGATCTTGGACGGGAAAATAAAATAGTCATTAATTTGTAATATAACGGGATGGGAACCATATGGACAGAGCGGGGGAGTGGTGCTCGGGGGGATTGGAGGGGAGTCAGGCTCATCTAGAACAAATCATTTTTCAGACCTAGATATAAAAGATCTACATTAGCTATGATTTCATCTGCTTTTACAAATAGTCCCTGTATGGATCTGCCCTCTGCAGCATATGCAGACACAGACTCTGTATGTGCAGTGTAGTGTCCTAGCCTATCAGGGACCACGTGTCAGCAGCATATTACTGAGAGATGGTCACTGATTAGTTAGTATGAGACTCAACATTCTCAGGAATGTATTTATACATTTACATTCCTGAGATATTCAGCATTGTTTACCTTTTTTATGCTCATGAATGCTTATTACAGCTCAGATAATTTTGTGAGAGAGGATCTATCTGTTTTTGCCACCAAAGAAACAAACAAGCAGACTGTGTTATTAATTACCACATCAAAGAGAAACAATTATTTGCATAATAATGCAGCACAAACAACGCTGAATATTGGGAATGGCCTAAGACAATGTATAGTTATTTTTTTGATCTTTGCTAATGCGCTGAGGGTCTCTTTTTTTTTGGCAAGCCATTTATTTACATAATAATGAATATCATCATTCTTCTAATACTATGTATGGTTTACATATTATCTGCATAATAATGCACAAACAACGCTAAATATCAGGAATGGTCTAATATAATTTATAGTTATTTTTTGGATCTTTGCACCTGCTCTGGGGGTTCTTTTTTGAGCGAGAGATTTATTTGCATAATAGTACAACACAAACAATGCTGAATATCAATGATGATCTAATACAATGTATAGTGTACATATTATTTGCATAATAATGCATTTATTTTAACAATGCACAAACAATGCTAAATGTCTAATACAATGTGTCCTTTTTGGATCGTTACTTTGTAATGGTGAAGGGGCTTGTGTACCTCAATAAAGCTGTGAGCTATTACAATGTAGGGTCACACAAGATGGGCAGGTCAAAGCTGAGAGGTCAGACAAATCGCAGTCCACTGGAGAAGGAACTGTCACCCATGCCAAGTAAACCATATGGATAAGCACAACCAAGCACAAGATGTGCCTGACGGGCTGCGGTCCAGAGGGTTACAACAAGTCGGATACAACTGAACAACATAATAACACTACAATGTATGGTTTGCATATTATTTGCATAATAATGCACAAACAACACTAAATATCAGCAATGGCCTAATACAAGTTATGTATTAGATCCTCGCTCCTGCCCTGTGTGGGGGGGGGGGGGGGGTCTTTTTCATCCCCTTATGCACATTCCTTCTTGTATTCCGAGGCTCGCTCCTTGCAGACGCTGCTGCATTGTGGGTAATGATGCCATAAATACCCGCGCTCAGATTGCTCACAGATGTGCGCTTATTATGAGATTCTGAAATCGCTGCTTTTTATGATTTTCAGAAGTACTAAAAATGAACTGTGATAAAGTACTTTACGTGGCAGCTGCGGCGGTCGCTCTGCCGGCTCTCGGCGAATATACTGACACAAATTATAGGAAGAAAAACCTCACCAAAAATATTTATTTTCTGGGTGAGGTTTTTCAGTTTTTTATTACATTTGTAATTTTTATATAAAAATGGACTGCAGGATGTGTGTGTTTGCGTCGCTCAGTTGTGTCTGACTCTTTGTGACCACATAGGCCATAACACACCATGCTAATCCACTTGGTATTCTTGGCTGAAAGTGGGTTGCCAGTTCCTTCTCCAGTGGGACACAGCACACATCTCCTGGTATACTGAGGTGGTTTCCCATCCAAGTAATGACCAGGCCCAACCCTGCATAGCTTCAGGGTGGTGTGACCTCTTAATTCCCTGACTGTAATTGAACCCAGGTTGCAGCGGTGAAAGCACCGAATGATAACCACTGGATAACCAGGATACTGGGTCATTAAAAGGACACTGTCACCTTAACAGGTTTATATATAATTACAATAAGGTGGGCACTACCATTTTAATTTCCAGTGATCTACTTCCTGAGGTGGGAGGTGACTTTAAATGCATTAGTTGTTTAGTCGTTCAGTCGTTCTCATGTTTGGTTGTGCTAATCCATTAGGTTTTCTTGGCAAAGATACTGGAGTGGGCCGTGATTTGTCTGACCTCTCTGCTATGACCTGCCCATCTTGGATGACCCTACATGGTGTAGCTCACAGCTTCATTGGGGTACACAGTCCCCTTCACCACGACAAGGTAGATATACAGAAGGGGTTATAATGCATACATGTGCATAAAATGCTACACAAACAATGCTGAGTATCTCAGGAATGATCTGATGTAGAGATAGAATAGATTGTTTTCATTGCTCTTTAAGATTAAATCAGTTTGTTGGTGGATGTCAAAAATAAATAAATGAACAAAAATATATAAATATATATACTATTTATTGTTTACTTTTTTATTATATTTTTTGAGTGTGCCATCTATATACAGTAGGCGTATGTTTAAAGGAAGCCATGTTTAAAATGGTATTGGAATACAAGAGTGAATCCTGTGTTTTCACATGTGCATGTCCCGGCCCAGGTTCCCAGAATGCAGTGTAATAACTGTATTTCTCGGAATTCTGAGCAGGAAACACGTTCTTAAACTTATTTAAGATGTTCAAATGTAAACACAAATGTACTATTTATTTACTGTTATGTCCGACTCTCCGTGACCTCATGGACCGTAACACACTATGCTGATCCACTTGGTTTTCAAGGCAGAGATACTTGAGTGGATTGCTTCTCCAGTGGGCCACATGATACAGCTCCTGGTATTCCTAGGTGGTCTCCCATCCAAGTACTGACCAGGCCCAACCCTGTATGGCTTCAGGGTGGTGTGACCTCTTGGTGTATGTATATATATATATATATATATATATATATATATATATATATATATATCGCACCAAAATATATAATTATATAAATATACTAGTCGTTTACCCGTCATAAATGATTCTATAATATTATGTCTCTCCCCATCTCCCTCCCCTATGTCTCTCCCCCCTCTCCATCCCCTGTGTCTCTCCCCTTCTCTCCCTCCCCTGTGTCTATTTGCCCCCCTCTCACTCCCCTTTGTCTCTCCCCATCTCCCACCCCTGTGTCCTTTTCCCCCCTTTCCCTCTCTGTCTCTTTCCCCCTCCTCCCTCCTCTGTGTCTCTTCCCCACCTACTCCCTCCCCTGTGTCTCTTTTCCCCTTTCCCCACTCTGTCTATTTCCCTCTCCTCCCTCCACTGTGTCTTTCCCCCTTTCCCCCTCTGTCTCACCCCTGCCGCTGTGTGTCTCTTTCCCCCCTCCTCCCTCCCCTGTGTCTCATTTGCCCTTTACCCCTCTGTCTCTTTTCCCCTTTCCCCTCTGTCTCTTTTCCCCTTCCCCCCTCTGTCTCTTTCCCCCTCCTCCCTCCCCTGTGTCTCTTTCCCCCCTCCCCCCTCTCTCACCCCCTCCCCATGTGTCTCTTCCCCCTTTCCCCCTCTGTCTCTTTCCCCCCTCCTCCCTCCCCTCTGTCTCTTCCCCGCTCCTCCCTCCCCTCTCTCTTTCCCCCTTTCCCCCTATTTCTCTTGCCCCTCCTCCTTCCCCTGTGCCTCTTTCCCCCTCCTCCCTCCCCTCTGTCTTTCTCCCCTCCTCCCTCCCCTCTGTCTCTTTCCCCCTCCGCCCTCCCCTCTGTCTCTTCCCCCCTCCTCCCTCCCCTCTCTCTTTCCCCCTTTCCCCCTATTTCTCTCCCCCTCCTCCCTCCCCTGTGCCTCTTTCCCCCCTCCTCTCTCCCCTCTGTCTCTTCCCCCCTTCCTCCCCTGTGTCTCTTTCCCCCTTTCCCCCTCTGTCTCTTACCCCACCTTTGGCGCCTCACTGTGCGCACTGCGGCATGTACGGAATCTGTACATTTAGTTTCGATAGTGAGCATGCGCTCCTACTGGAGTGTTACCCACTTTTTAGAAGCCTTATTAAATTGCGATTTGGCCAATTGAATAGGGCTCTATATAAGCACAGAACATATATTTTTACAGAAGTTTTTAGTTAGCGAACTTCTATCCAAAATCAAGGTCTTCACTAACTAAAAACTTCTGTAAAAAAATATGCTCTGTGCTTATATAGAGCCCTATTCAATTGGCCGAATCACAATTTAATAAGACTGTATATTAGTGATATTTATACATTTAGATATTTAAATCTTTATAAATCAGCATATTTGAAATGTAGCATGTACAACTGCCAGTGCATTCACTAGGTCTATTGAGGTGCTCATTATAATAATAATGTAACGATTGTGTTTATTTTTTCACTTTGTTTTATTATTTAATATTCTGTATTGAATGATAGCTGAGACAATGTGCGACTCGGGATGATCGTTTGCAGAACATTGTGCATGGTAACTAGCCGTTTTTCTGTACAGTGAATTACTGCAGAGATATTCAGCAATGTTTGTGGTACATTAGTAGGCAATAAACATCACACTAAATTAAACCTGTGCATCATTATAGAAACAAGCGGATCCTCCTAGTGATGTGTAACTCTAAATGATATAAAATAATATAATATAATATAAAATAGTATAAAATAATATAATATAATATAAAATAGAATAAAATAATATAATATAAAATAGTATAAAATAACATAATATAAAATAGAATAAAATAATATAATATAAAATAGCATAAAATAATATAATATAATATAAAATAATATAATATAAAATAGTATAAAATAATATAATATAATATAAAATAGTATAAAATAATGTAAAATAATATACGGTAGCATAAAAAATTATAAAATAATATAATATAAAACAGTATAAAATAATATAATATAATATAAAATAGAATAAAATAATATAATATAAAATAGTATAAAATAATATAATATAAAATAGCATAAAATAATATAATATAATATGAAATAGTATAAAATAATATAATATAAAATAGTATAAAATAATATAATATAAAATAGTATAAAATAATGTAAAATAATATATGGGAGCATAAAAAATGATAAAATAATATAATATAAAACAGTATAAAATAATATAATATAATATAAAATAGCATAAAATAATATAATATAAAATAGCATAAAATAATATAATATAAAATAGTATAAAATAATATAATATAAAATAGCATAAAATAATATAATATAATATGAAATAGTATAAAATAATATAATATAAAATAGTATAAAATAATATAATATAATATAAAATAGTATAAAATAATGTAATATAAAATAGTATAAAATAATATAATATAATATAAAATAGTATAAAATAATGTAAAATAATATATGGGAGCATAAAAAATGATTAAATAATATAATATAAAACGGTATAAAATAATATAATATAATATAAAGTAGTATAAAATAATATAATATAAAATAGTATAAAATAATGCATCATAATATAACAAACAAATTATAAAATAATATAATAATAATATAATATAAAACAGTATAAAATAATATAAAATAATAATACTATATAATAATATAATTTCCCTGTTTTTCTATATAATTTCAATGTATTTTATTTTATTAATCGTTTTACTGCTTAAATCAAACAAATAGGGCCTCATTCTATTATCGGCCGCAGCCGCTGCGGGGCCGCAAGGACCGGCCGCAAGCTATTCGGCTATTCTATTCCCTTACGGCCGTAGGCTCCGGCAGGCTTGCGGCCGGTGCCTTGCTATCTCTTGCGGCCGCTCGCGCCGGAGGAAAGCCTTTGATCTAAAACGGCCGCAAGAGATTTGCAATTCAATTGCTCCGGGAAACCTCTCTGCAAGGCTAAAAACGAGCCGCAGTTACTTGCAGGAAAAAGGTCTCGCTAGCACCAATTAAGCACATAAAATAGCTCAAATAAAGCCATCCTGCACTTTGAGAAGACTATAAAGGGATTTTAGGTGTTAGAAAAAATAGCACATAATTATCCTGTACTTAAATCCGTAAAATATTTTATTTTTAATATCCGTAAAATATCCATGTAAAAAGTCCAGAGTGCTTGGAGCACCTCAGACACGCCCACGCCGCAGCCGGCAAATAAACAGTTAATTTGAACTCGGGTTTGGGCAGATGTGCAAGCTTGAGAGTGGGTTCCTTTTAATCCTCATGTCCCCCAATATGATCCCTAGCATTTACAGAGCTGTACAGTGCAGGCTTGAATTTATTTTTGAGTTTTTATATTTCACAGATTACGGCCGGTTCCAAGATATGCGGCCGGCCGTAAAAGGAGATCCTTGCGGGGCCGTATAATAGAATCGCGAGTAAACTGAACCCCCGCAAGGAATCGCAGCCTTACGGCCGATTTACGGCCGATAATAGAATGAGGCCCATAGTCTCTGTATGGATCTGCCCTCTGTATGGGTCTGCCCACTGCAGTGCATGCATGCAAAGGATGGGCAGTGTAGTGCCCTAGCCTATCAGGTAACACGACTCAGCAGTATGTTGCTAGAATATGGTCACTGATTGGTAAGTATGAGACACTGCACACCAAGTACTACAGAGTCTTGTCTTCATGAGCTGCAGAGGGCAAGCAGTACAAATTGTATGATTTTAGGCAGTGCTTATAAGCACTTCTTATTAAAATAAAGTAATGACAGTAAACAGATACACAGGGATATTATATACCTAGTACCTTCCTTTAATGTCACTCCCTATTCTGCATCTTTTATTGAAAAACATCTATCTGTATCTGGACGCTTATTATTAAATCACATATCAGACGACTCCACCCTTAATATTCTGAGAATTTAGGGAGAAATACATCCAACAAGATATATCAGTCCGCACTTTGCCAAAATTGTCAGAAAGTAATACTCACCCGGGGGTCCGTCCATCACAATGTTCATGAGGCGCAGACACAGGGAGGACGTTCTCTGGGTTATTTCACAATATTATTCCAGGAGAAAAGGTCACGGATTGAGGAAAAGTAGAAGAAAATATTCAGTTTGGATTGTTCTCATTTCGTCTTTATTTGCATCAGTAGTTTGCAATGGAGTTATCCAATCCAGTCCTCGAGTGCTGGAGCCAGATCTTTATGAAGTCAATGGCGGATCTAGTGGATGGGGGATTCCAGTGCATATAATGTGGGTCTCCCCTTGTAAACTCTATATGCATCCTATAGTAGTAGTAATGTATTAGTTCAGTCATGACCGACTCTCCAGGGCCCTATGGACCACACAACACCAGGCATATCTGTTATGTCTCTGGTTGTGCTTATCCATAAGGTTTTCTTGGCACATATAGTTTACCTAGTGTGCTTTTATTTTATTTATATATATTTTTTTTTTCCATAAACTAGACATCATAAACTAAATTAGTAAACAGGATACAAATAAATAAATAAATAAATATATATATATATATATATATATATATATATATATATATATATATAAAGAGTATTGCAGTATGTTGTGCTTGCCAATCAGTCATGTTTGACTCTTGATGGCCCTATGAAATTTAAAAAAAATGCAAAATTTACCAGGATTGTCTTAATTACTTAACTTTACCGTGAATCACATATATAGTTGTGAGCATGCGGGTTGTTATGAGCCCACCGCAAGTGTGTGGTCCATAGAACGTCCTCCCAAAGGCGCTCCTTGCGCTGTTGGAGAGGAGCGCCCTAGGCGCTCATCCTTACAACCCCCTACGACTTTGCGAAGCGAGGGGCCGCATTTGCCGAGGTGGAGGCTCCCATGTTGGCTGTAATGAGCCACAGGCTCATTGCAGGCCGCAAATGTGGAGGCTCTACGGCGCCTCACACGCGGTTACAAACACCCACACAAGCGGCACTTTACCAAAATAGATCTAACAAGCAATCACTATATACGGACTTACACAAAAAAATACGAGATGGAGGACTTACAAAAAAAAAACATTACGACCCGGCAAAAATACGACCTTAACGGCTGAACCGCGCGCACCATTATAAACACAATAAATACACACAGAAAATACATAAAAAGATTACCCACAGCAAGGGGGGGCACTCAGGTCCTCTGCAAGTGAAGTTGCACCTCAATTTAACTTCAAATTACCGAGTTTAGACACCCGAAAATCACCTAAGCAAAAGAAAAAATGGCCGCCGAAAAAACGAAAACGAGTCTACAGGACCCTAAACACGCAAAACACCACCAAACATATACAGATTTTCAAAAAAGCTGTACGAGGTACAAGTTACCCTCTTAACAAGGACGCTACATCATCCACAGCCGCGTACCACACATATTCCCCGTCATTTTACAACACTAACTTACACAATGCGGAAGTACACAGCTACACTAACGGCTTCCCCTCGAGCACGCAGCCTATTTACACTACACACTGCACACATTGCTGACACTTACACCTCAGCTCCACAACACTGCAAACCTACATTGTATGCTGCAGGAACATCAAAACGGATTGTCAGCTCTTCAGCACAATGCTTCCTGCATATATTACTTCAAAATAGGTAAATTATATTAATTTATTAATTATTTAAATAGCATACAAAAAAAAAACATGTACACAAAAAAAAATACACTCTCACAATAAACACAAAAGCCATTCACTGCGAGGCTCACAACGAGCGCCAACGCTGCTCATAGCACACAAAGCCTTGCAATAAGCGCAAACAACACATCACCGCCGACAAAACAATAACACCAAAAGCGCCTCTCGGAAAAAATAATACTACAACCAACAGCATCACAATGAGCAGCGCATGGCTCGCAATGAGCGCCGAAGGATCTCGGACCACCAACAAAATGAATGTCTCCACCAAACAGCATTACCTGCCTTACAATTTTATTGACGTAATTTTTTGACCGGCAAGTCGCTAGTTCTATATATATTGTATAGGAGTTTGATTAAACACACCTAACACAACCTTCTTATTTCATCCTTAATAAATGAATTGACTAACTCACATAAAGTGGGTAATATCTCGATTTATTACAACCTTATCATAACATTGTTACAATAGGTTGTTGTAACATTATGGTTTATATAGGGTGTTGTAACATTACCTGCCTATAGTGAAGTATCAGTGATGATATATAGATAAAAGTAAAAAAATATATATTAACTGTAAAATGGTTAAAGTAGACAATCTGGGTGTAAGAAGTTGAATAGTAAACGTGTTATACAACCTATATTAATATTATGTTACTTATATTGTTCTTTTTCACCTTTGTAAATGACACGTAAGGTCCTATTCTATTACCCAATTCGTATATTTATACAAACTTAAAATCCCTCTAAATATTGCCACATATTCTATTAGCTCCTTGAAATCCGATTACGAGTTCCCACCCACAACCACTAGGGGCCAGCCAAAGACGCAAATTCTTAGCACTCCATTGGTTTTAGCACAGCTTGAACATTATGAGCTCTAAATATTTAAAGTTATACATTAAATTGCTACGATTTTATGAATTGTAGCTCGTAACGTAGCTCGCAGGATTTAAGGCTTTTAAATTAGCCTCTTAAAGCAACCCGCTGCTGGTTAAGACGTAGCAAGGCCGAAAAAAGCTTACGGGATGAGCAACGTTGAACTGTATGGCCGTTAATCCTTTGATCTGTCAAGCCCGTAACCATTACAATCGCGAGGCCTGCAATGAGCCTCTCCACACTCTCTTACCCCTGTGTCTGTTTCCCCCTCTCTCCATCTTCCTCTCCCTTCCCTGTGTCTATTTTCTCCCCTCTCTCACCCCTGTGTCTCTTTCCACCCTTACCCTCCCCTGTGTATTTCTCCTCTCTCTCCCTGCCTCTCCCTCTGTGCTGTGTGTGAGGTTGTAAGTTCATTTTGGATGTTATAGGCGTCTTTTGGCGGTCTTCCGATGGCTTTCGAGTTACGGGCTTGAAAAGTGTTGCGTGCCAATCTCTCATTGTGTGCGCTCATTGCCACCCTTTTTCAAAGTCTTGCGGGCCTTGCGATGAGCACCGAAGGCGCTCATTGCAGCAAAGTAGTGCGCGCCTCGCGAGGCCTGCAATAAACACCTTCGCCGCTCATTGCGCATGGGCAAGCCTGTAACTTTTAACATTGCGTGACCGACATTCGTAACTTACCACAACTATTATATGTGATTGCCACTTATTAATTCTTAGCTTCCAATTGCAGATTACATGTAACTTCCATGTTTACTGACGTCATGATGACGGTCTCATTTACTATTGGCTGTGATCATGTGATCATGCCCCTGAAATCAGACTTAAAAAGGCAGGGTTTAAGAGTTTAGGTTTAAGGAGGTCAATTGTGAGCTGGCATCAATAGATTACATACAGTATGCAAATGAGTAGTATATGTCCTCCACTTAAGAGGAAAAATGTCTCTATATTCACAGGATAGTCATGTCCTAGACATACAGACACATATATTACTGGTAGAGAGGTAACAATTGTATTAAAGAAGAAAACAAAGACTCCTTGTATAACCAATATCCCCTTTCAATAATCATAAAGATCATGTACAGTAATTGGGGTGAGAAATGATAGCACCATAATATAAAAATGAATCTTTATTAATAATATTAAAATATTAACACAAATATAAAAATTGTTGCCTAAAATACACAAATTCACCCTTGCTGTTTAGGAAACAAGTGAGATGCCCCTTAGCCTGTGTTGGGAGTCCATGCATGTATACAGCTCCTTCACTTCCGGGTATGCTCCGATGACTTCACTTCCGGGAACAGCAAAGATGACGCGGCCGACGTGCACGTTTCGCCTTTGGCTTCAACCAGCTGTTCAAGATGGCACCATTCCTGAGAGAAGTGGCGGAGCTAGAGAATGGAGGGCCCCCCTCGGTCGGATGCAAAAAATGTTTTGCCTGCATCCCAGCTCCACCTTCCTGCAACATCCTCTTTAGATATTTATGTACACACTTACATACACACATATCACTTTCACACAGCAGCCACCCCTCTTAGCATCCATCCCTACATAGCACCCAGTCCTTGTCAGCAGCCATCCCCTCTCAGGATTCATCCCCATACAGCACTAATCCCCTCAGCACCCACCTCACATAGCATTCATTCTTATCTCCTGTGCTTCTCCCTCACAGCACCCACCCCTGTACTTTGCTGTCACTTTGCAGCCCTTGCTCACTTACCTTCTTCCCTGACATACATATCCAGCGTGCTGAACTGCTCCACACTGCCACCTGTTGGAGCTTCAGTAAACATTATTTTTTTCAAAGAGGCACTCACAAATTTTAGGCTGGGGTGTGCCCCCCCTCCCCCAAAGGAGGGCCCTGCACCTTTGGAAGATCCGCCCCTGCCTGAGAGTGAATGGGAAGAAAGTGGGAATTTAAAGATGGTTAGAATATATTACTCCGGGTGATTTGTAGAAGTAATTGAAGTGTACATTCTCTATTATAATTACAACGAGAAGGAAAAAGTGAATTAGATTTAATGAATTAAATTAGTTAAAACATTTATATAAAACAATAAAAAGTTGCCTAAATAATCATTTTTAAAAATAACTTGTCTATGTCCCATGAGCACTTTCGCTTGGCTTTTAACAACATATCATTATTGACATATTTTTATGAATGGAAACTACAAGCTGTGGGTTGTTTATCTTTTCTACATAACCGGGGACTGTGGGAAAATCTGCTGTGTGGGCTGAAATCCATCTCCGGAGGAGTACACTTAAATATAAACAATAGAGCATTTTGTTGGGAATTTTTTAACTTTTAGAAAAGCAGATTTCAGTCATTGCAAAACATTATTTTGCATGAAAATAAAAAGTAAATAATAAAAATAATAAATAAATAAAATAAATAAAGTAATAAATAAAATAAAAAATAAATGAAATAATCAATAAAATAAAAAATATATAAAATTATGTAATAATAGTAATGAAAAATACATAAAGGAAAGTAACACCAAAGCAACACTGAAATATAGGTGCATAATAGTAATAATAATAGCAATGTGTTTGATATTAAGAAGAAGCGCACTGCAGGACTAATGGAGAGCAGTCCTGTAACTTTTGCACATATTATATGTTAATTTCTAATTTATTACATGGCATTAAATGGGATTCACTGGTGGGTAACCAGAGAGCCATTTCCTGAAAAATTGCAATTAATAGGGGCAAGGTCTCTATTTTACTGGAGTAAACAAAGGCAAGTAGATAATTGGGCATATATAGTACATTTATCCAAGGTGTAGTGTAGATGGATATGCTGGGTTCAAGGTTCATTGCAATGACTTCTGACATTCATTATTATATATATTCAGGTGCATTATATATATATTTTTTCGATTGTAAGTTTGAGAGTTGTACTTATCACATGTATAGCGCTGTGGAACATGTTGGCGCGTTACAAATAAAGGATAATATATATATGTAACGGATCTACTGGCACCCCGACCGGGTACCTCCGTTGATGGACGCGTCCTAGTTTGCGTCGAGGCCTACAAGCACTGCACCGGACACCACAACCACCACAGACTCCACAATCGCCGTAGCTTAAAGCTCCCAGGGAGTATGCAGCGCATAGCAATCCCCAGTATGATATAGCAATCCCCTCCAAGAACGAGACAAGGGTACGTTTTGAAGGGTCAAAGAACTCTCTTGCTGGCACACCCAGCCTGGTTTTTATTACAGTCAGGAAAACAGAACACACCCAGGGGAAGGTATAAACAACCAATAACACAATAGTAACGCCCACAGTTTCCCTCCCCTCTACTTGAGAGATAATTGAGTTTATTACTGTATCTACTCAATTATCTCCCAGCTAAAACTTACACATTTTTATACATTTTTATAACTTTATGATTTTACATAGTACATAAATAAAACTTACATTTTTATGAACAACATAAATTGTGGGACAACATATTAAAAAAAAATGGCATGAATCCGACCAGGGGTTCAAAAGTTAGTAAAAGTATCTTTTACACATAACACACAGACATTTCACATATCCCCCATAGTTGGCCACACAATACACATATAGGGACAATAGGTGAGTCACACCTCCCTGAGGCTACCTGGCAACTTGGATACAATCAGACATGGATTAGATCATCCTTCTTTGTTCTTATGTCTGAGAATGAAAACACTTTATACAATAGACTTCCTTATCTGTAACAGGATTATCTCCCATGCCAAGGTCTGCACTAGTTTGGGCCAATATTCTGCAGAGCATAAACCAACATACCTACAGTATAATACTAGGATCATATTTTAACCATAATAATCATAAAACAGGGTAAAACAGTGATGGGTTCCTTTACACACCTCCCCCGTGACCATAATCCGGCATACACGGTCTGATCCCAACGGATCGGCATGGGGATGTCCGGACAAAAGTATTTGTTGGTCAATTCTCTAGTTTGACAACCCATCAGCATTACTGCAATTCACATTTACTCACATTTCACATATCCCCAGATAGCTGGGATCTGAGCGCACAAAACTACCGAATAGCGCTCAGATCCTATTCACACAGTTCAATTGCCATGTAGCTAAAGTCTTTCCCATAGTCTTTCATTATATGAATGGGCTCCATGGCATAGCTATCTGTGGTATCATGGTTCACACAGGGCAAGTACCGAATGACCCCCCTGTATGTAACGGGCCAGAATGAGTGACATACACTCTGGTATGGCCGAATACTGTGTTTAAAGGGCAACATGTCCCAGGGCCATAGTCGCAGGGCAGGAGGCTGGCAAACAGTCCTCTCCAAGACAAAGTGGTGAAGGGCACTTCGTCACAATATATATTACCAGGAGGTTGTGGTAGGGGCTTCTCACACCTCACTTAAGCTCTTCCTACTCACCTCAATTCGTTATTTGAGTTTGTGTCTGGTGGGCGGTTTTCAGCGTTTCCCGATTCTCTCCTGTTCTGAACCTTAGCCTTCCCTTTCGAGGTTCTCCTTTCTCCTCTCCGCTGTCTCCCCTTTTCCTTTTGGCTCTCATCAAGCCCAGCATTACCACAGCTCAGCAGCTCCCCACCCATGGTGCTCAATGGCATCTAGCCTGATCCCCTCTTCCTTGGCAAGCCCCACCTCCTCGGATGCCCACTTCCATCTCCGATGCCTTGGCTTCCTCTCCGCTGTCTCCCCTTTGTCTTTTCCTCTCTCTTTTGGCATGCCTCGGTTGCTCAGCCTCCCGTTGTCATCTCTGATGCCTTTGCCGCCTCACCTTTGTTTCTCCTGCCTCTCACTATCATCTCCAATGTCTTGGTCTCCTCCCTGCTGTCGCCCTTTTGTCTTTTTGACTCTCATCAAGTCCTACATTGCAATTTTTGTCTCTCATCAAGTTCTACATTACCGCAGCTCCTCGACCTCGCGCCTCTGGTGCACATTGGCATCTAGGCAGATCCACTCTCGTTTGGTGTCCCACATCCTCTGCCACTATTATCGCTGATGCTTTGGTCTCCTCTCCACTTTCTCCTTTTTGTCTTTTTTGGTTCTCATCAAGCCTTATCTTGCATTTTTTTGCTCCCATCAAGACCAATATTGATGCACCTCAACAGCTACATGCCCCTGGTGCAACTTGGGATCCAGGTTCTGCACCCCAACACTCATTAGGCTGTTGGTCCCCATAGCCTCTCTCTCCTAACACGCTCTCATTCCATCACAAGTCGCTTTCATGCATCTTTACAACCATACCTCCTTTTCATGACCTAATCGCTACCACCGCCATCTCCCATGACATACTTGCTACTCCCAGTGGAAACATGCATACTTACCCAAGACCAAGAAAAAGCATTTTTCCTGCCATGACTACCTTACAATCCAGGCTCGGTTTATGTAGCTCTGGCCACAACGTCAGGTACCCATCACCACAAGAGAGGGACCCAGCCACCACTATATATATCACCTTTGGCTTTTTTTCCCCTAACCCTAAATAACAACTAGCTTTAAATGACTGTGGTGCTTTAATAGTGTCAGCATCCAATGGTTATTGGAACAAAAATAAAAAAGCTCTTAGTTGATATTCCTCAAGATTAGCAAACACACAGCTGTTTCGCGTTCAGTGGTCTGTATCCGCCAGGTGCACATATTGTACAGACCCTATAGTCACATCAGCCGGCTAATACATGAGACCTTTACATTTCTTTGTTTCTTTGAAGCAAATTCTATTTTTACAGCTCAAATTTTAGTTTAGGTGACTTACTCATGCAACGTTATGTTACAGCACCTACAGGGAGGAATGTATAGAAGGCTCCCAGATATTACAACATGTTAGTAAAAGGCATCATTCAGCTGCTATGATAGAAGCTGTCTATACGAGCTGACATACAGTAGTATTTAAAAATGTATACATAAATTACAGTGATATTTTAAAATACTGATGAATTTGAAAAGTGAGATACAGTATATAGTTACATAGCTACATAGTAATTGAGGTTGAAAAAAGACTTTTAGTCCATCAAGTTCAACCTTAAAAAAACATGTAGGACATCCTCCTATGTGTCAGGTAGAGCCTGATCTTATAGGGGCCCGGCATGCTCAGCGTTATCCTTCAGTGCAGGCACCATATTTGATGGGAAAACAGCAATGGTTGGCAAAATGCTACCACGATACCAATACTCTACACTAGCCAATTACTCCCTATGAGCATGGGTATCCCCCAGGACCCCTGCTCAACATCAAACTGCCCTTTACCCCTTGTGTTTTGGGGTGGGAGCACATTAATCCCACTAGAGTCTCTTTGGTGCTACAAGTATAACATACAGTCCTTATGGACCCCCATGTCACTTAAAATTAACCAATTACCATGGGGTTCCTATCGATCCCATTGTTATCCAATCTATAACAATAAGGATTCTTATGGACACCCATGGCACCTAAACTTAACCACATACCTTGGGGTTCCTATGGAACCTAACATTAACACTTATAAAATAGGAGTCGCTACGGACCCTCATGGTATACTATTCTATGACCTTGGGTACGTTTAGTTCTGGAGACTAAATCTCCAAAGGAATAATAATACATTAGCAAAAATTCAGTGGAGGGCGACTAAAATGGTGCAGAGTCTAAAAGATCCAACTTATAAAGATCCGTGAGGGTATAAGAAGGAGGGGATACGAGAGAAACCTGCAAATATATTAAAGAACAAGAGGTCAAGAATCGGTGTGTGAAATATTTATGGCTAATACTAGTTTACAGAGTGTCTCTGATCAGAAGATAAGGCCCCATGGATATAACTAACTTAGATCTCGATTGCATGGCTCCCGTAGGATCTCCGGCGGATGACTCGAAGCTCTGGGAGTAATTATGAGTATTGATTACATGGCTCCTAAAGGTTATTTCATATAAGAATTCCTGATACGTAGCCAGGGGGGTGTCATGTAAGGACTTTCAGGGGTCCTTAGGTGTCATATAAACAGATATGCGTGTGAGCCAGAGGCCAGAACCCCAAGTCCTTCCCACAGGAGCCCCAGGAAAGTTACAGAACATCAGTAAATATTGTAACATTGTATCTATAGAGCACTGATACATTGATGCTGTTTATTATTATTAACACTGCAGTACAGATACATCATATTATATGTCCATTTCTTATTGACGGGCAATAAAATGTGAAGCCCTGGGAATGCTGTTTGACACACAATGTAAAGCTTTCTGTACTCTGAGGACCTTTGGCGCTCATTGCGAGCCTCTGCTCTCGTCTATTTTTGCTCCTCTGAGCACCTTCGGCACTCATTATAAAGAGATATATATATATTTATCTATATTTACTTAAGCAATAATGCATTAATTAGGTCTTGAATAACTTAATATACTTTACCTCTTTGTAATGAATATATCCAGCAATCAATAGCCTGAAGAGCTAGCAATCTGTTTATATTTTTCGGCACCATACAATGTACAGTTAGTGTTGGTTCCCTGATAATAAAGTGTAATGAATGTCCCATTAGAAATCGGCTGCGTGCGCGAGGGAAATCCGTTGGCGTAGTTGTGTAAAGCGCCATTGTAGATTCGTAATGTTATTAATGTGTTACGCAGCTCGCCAGCATTTTCCGTCATTTGTAGTTTGTTCATTCCTGTGTGAAAGTGCTACGCGTTTGGCAGTGTTTTGCGCGGTCCGGGGTCGTGTAGCCTCATTTTAATTTTTTTGGCTGCCATTTTATTTCTCGCTTAGGTGATTTTCGAGTGGCGAAAGTCATCAAAATCGCCTTCAATTCACCTTCCACCTCACTCACAGACATCCTGGCTGTTCCCCAGTGCTGTGTGTGATGTTTTTGTTGTGTTTGTTTTTATTTTCTTTGTGTTTTTTGTGTTTTTAGGATTTGCGCGGTTCGGCCGTTAACTTCGTATTTTTGGTATGTTGTCTTTTTTTTTTTCAAAGTCCTGCGTCTTGATTTTTTTTTTCAAGTAATAGCACCTTAGGTGACATCTCCCGTAGAGCAGGGACCATATCACACACAGTGATCACTTTTAAGGGTTTGCGTGGGTGGGAGTGTATGGCTATTTTAGGGCTTAAGGGGAAAGTTTACTCGCAAGATGTCTGCGGTAGCTATGGTGCTTTAATAGCGACAGCACTGCTTTCACCGCTGCAACCTGGGTTTGATTCCAGTCAGGGAACCAAGAGATCACACCACCTTGAAGACATGCAAGGTTGGGACTGGTCAGTACTTGGATGGGAGACCACCTAGGAATACCAGGAGCTGTATGCTGTGGCCCACTGGAGAAGGAACTGGCAACCCACTCCAGTATCTCTGCCATGAGTACCAAGTGGATCAGCATTGTGTGTTTGGGACATGGAGAGTCAGACATGACTGAATGATGCAAACACACACTCATATATGTATTATACACTACAGCAAAGAAAAAAACAACAGAAACAGTCAATAGATGCAAGCACCGCTTTACAGAAATATAAAGCCTCCTTTCACACACACAATGAAGCTGTGGGCTATACAATCTAGGGTCACCCAATGGGCAGGTCATAGCAGAGAGGTCAGACAAATTGCACTCCACTGGAGCAGAAAGTGGCAACCTACTCTAGTATCTTTGCTAAGAAAACCATATTGATGATCACAACCAGAAACACAGACAGATGTGCCTGGAATGATGTCTCCATTGGGTCACTGAGAGTTGGACACAACTGAAGGACTGAACAACAACAACAACACACACAACCATCATCAGAGTATCATGGATGCCCCAAGGTCCAGTTGAGGCACCACAATTTATTCTGTAATTAAAAACTAGCTTTATGACGCTTTCCCCGCCTAATTATACTTTTAGAGCCTTAACTATTTATTGTATCTTTTTCTGGTTAGTTTGGCCCATTGAGTTATGGGTAATGTGCGTCCGTGCTTCCTATAACAGTGTAATGTATATAGAAGATGTATCATTTTTCACACTTAGTGTTGACCAAGCAATCCCTACATCAGATATAAATCTCTAACGACCTGGTGATGGTGACATCCATCAGCGCGGAGCCGTCCCCAGCGCCTGTCCGTGTGATTTATGGCACCGTATTATTATGTCTGTGTTTGGAATCTGATTACTACCAAACCTCATAAAATCTGGAAATCGTTTCCCTGTCTGACCGCGGCCGTAATTATACCGACAGTGAGGATGTAATGACCTCCCGCACCCCCCATCTACCTGTCCGTACAGGGACCAAAAGATCATTTATGAAATATGGAATATTGTAGGAAATGAGGCCAAGTGTTAAAGGGACAAATCTGAGTCTCCAAATAAGGGCTAATATAAAAACATACGTAATAACAAGCCCCTTCTGGATTGCTGCCTTGTTGTGGTGAAGGGGCTTGTGTACCTCAATGAAGTTGTGAGCTATACCCTGTAGCGTCACTCAAAGTGGGCAGAGAGGTCAGACAAATCATGGTCCAGTGCAGAAGGAACTGGTCACCCACTTCAGTATCTTGCAAGAGAACCTTATGAAATAAGCACAACCAGATGTGGCGTGCTGCAGTCTATAGGGTCATAGAGTGTTGGACACAACTGAATGACTCAACAACAATAACAAGTTCATTACATATTATTAAAATGTATTTTCCTACAGTAAGCCTACATTGAACAATTACCTGTCAATCAACTTTTCTGATCCGCCCATTAAGGACAGACTTATATCTCTGCCTGAGGCCTTCAGTGTGCCTGGGTATGCTCAACCAATCTAGTTATTGATTAAAACATATTAGCAGGAAATAGGTAAACATAGACTTCTTCTGCAGTATATATGTACTAGTTGTTTGCCTGCCATAAATAATGGTATCATATTTCAGGTCTCTTCCCCCTCCCTCCCCTGTATCTCTTCCCTCCCTCCCCTGTGTCTCTTGTCCCCCTCTGCCTTTCCTGTGTCTCTTCCCCCTCCCTCCCCTGTGTCAATTTCCCCCTCCCTCCCCTGTGTCTCTTTCCTCCCCTCCCTCTCTCCCCTATGTCTCTTTTCTCCCTTGTCTCTCCCCATGCCTATTTCCCCTTCCCCCCTCCCCTGTGTCTCTCCCTCCTCTCCATCCCCTATGTCTCTTCCCCCCTCCCCTGTGTCTCTCCCCCTGTGTCTCTTTCCCTCCTCCTCCTCCCACCCTCCCCTGTGTCTCTTCCCTCTCCTCCCTCCCCTGTGTCTCTTCCCCGTCCCTTCCCTGTGTCTCCTTCCCTCCCTCCCCTGTGTCTCTTTCCCCTCCTCCCTCCCCTGTGTCTCTTCCCCCTCCTCCCTCACCTGTGACTCTTTAACCTCCTCCCTCCCTACCTCCCCTGTGTCTCTTTCCCCTCCTCCCTCCCATGTTTCTCTCCCCCCCTCTCCTACCTCCCTCCCCTGAGGCAGAAAATGCAGGTTTCTGCTCTCTTGCCTCTCTGGAATGTGAACATTTCAAAGCAGCTCATGGGGGTTATTGCCCTGCTCCGGTGCCGTCCATGTACAGATCAAAAGAAAAAAAGATTACCCTTAACAAATCTATATGTGCAGGCATGGAATGCTGGAATCACCTAAATAGGTCAGCTATGGGTTAACTGGTCAGTGCAGACCTAAGTCCAGGAAAAAAGTCAGGAAAACCTAATATCAATCACTTTCTTCCCCATAGACAATCATCAGAACGCCTGCTCCTGGACTATCTGTTATTACTCATCTAACAGTCAGTAGACAGGATACACTTTGGATGTAAACAGAGGATTAACACTTTAGATTTTTTTATATCATATTTGTGTAAGATGTGTGTACATAATATAATTATCTGTCAGAATAGGGCCCCCTTCCAGAGTAGGCCCCTAACAAAATTACCCATCTTCCTGACTCTGATTATTGCAAGTGATTTGCAAACTAGTAAAGTATCATGTCTTTTACATAGATAGTTTATTTTCTCTTGTAGTTTTCTGTTCTACATGCACTGCAGTGGGCAGACCCATTCAGGGACTATTTGTTTGATTTTAGGCAGTAAAAACAGATCTTATAAGCACTTCTTAATAACACAAAGTACATAAAAGTAAATAGATACCCAGGGATATTATATATCTAGTAACACCCAGGAACCTGCCACCATAATGTACATCACCATGCACCATAGTGTAAGCCACCATGCACCATAATGTACATCACCATGCACAATACTGTACATCACCATGCACCATAATGTACATCACCATGCACCATAATGTACCTCCCCATACACCATAATGTACATCACCATGCACAATACTGTACATCACCATGCACCATAATGTACATCACCATGCACCATAATGTACCTCCCCATACACCATAATGTACATCACCATGCACCATAGTGTACATCACCATGCACCATAGTGTACATCACCATGCACTATAGTGTACATTAACATGCACCATAGTGTACATCACCATGCACCATAATGTACATCCCCATGCACCATAGTGTACATCCCCATGCACCATAATGTACATCCCCATGCACCATAATGTACATCACCATGCACCATAGTGTACATCACCATGCACCATAGTGTACATCACCATGCACTATAGTGTACATCAACATGCACCATAGTGTACATCACCATGCACCATAATGTACATCCCCATGCACCATAATGTACATCCCCATGCACCATAATGTACATCACCATGCACCATAATGTACCTTCCAATGCACCATATTGTACATCACCATGCACCATAGTGTACATTACCATGCAACATAGTGTACATCACCATGCACCATAATGTACATCACCCTGCACCATTGTGTACATCCCCATGCACCATAATGTACATCACCATGGACCATAATGTACATCACCATGCACCATAGTATACATCACCATGCACCATAATGTACATCACCATGCACCATAGTGTACATCACCATGCACCATAGTGTACATTACCATGCACCATAATGTACATCACCATGCACCATAGTGTACATCACCATGCACCATAGTGTACATCACCATGCACCATAGTGTACATTACCATGCACCATAGTGTACATCACCATGCACCATAATGTACATCACCATGCACCATAGTGTACATCACCATGCACCATAGTGTACATCCCCATGCACCATAATGTACATCACCATGGACCATAGTGTGTCACAATGCACCATAATGTACATCACCATGCACCATAGTGTACATCACCATGCACCATAATGTACGTCACCATGCACCATAATGTACATCACCATGCACCATAGTGTACATCACCATGCACCATAATGTACCTCCCAATGCACCATAATGTACATCACCATGCACCATAGTGTACATCACCATGCACCATAGTGTGCATCACCATGCACCATAGTGTACATCACCATGCACCATAGTGTGCATCACCATGCACCATAGTGTACATCACCATGCACCATAATGTACATCACCATGCACCATAGTGTACATCACCATGCACCATAATGTACATCCCCATGCACCATAGTGTACATCCCCATGCACCATAATGTACATCACCATGGACCATAGTGTACATTACCATGCACCATAGTGTACATCACCATGCACCATAGTGTACATTACCATGCACCATAATGTACATCACCATGCACCATAGTGTACATCACCATGCACCATAGTGTACATCCCCATGCACCATAATGTACATCACCATGGACCACAGTGTGTCACAATGCACCATAATGTACATCACCATGCACCATAGTGTACATCACCATGCACCATAATGTACATCACCATGCACCATAGTGTAAGTCACCATGCACCATAATGTACATCACCATGCACCATAGTGTACATCACCATGCACCATAATGTACATCCCAATGCACCATAATGTACATCACCATGCACCATAGTGTACATTACCATGCACCATAGTGTACATCACCATGCACCATAATGTACATCACCCTGCACCATAATGTACAACACCATGGACCATAGTGTACATTACCATGCACCATAATGTACATCACCATGCACCATAGTGTACATTACCATGCAACATAATGTACATCACCATGGACCATAGTGTGTCACAATGCACCATAGTGTACATCACCATGCACCATAGTGTACATCACCATGCACAATAATGTACATCACCATGCACCATAGTGTACATTACAATGCACCATAGTGTACATCCCCATGCACTGCAGTGGGCAGACCCATTCAGGGACTATTTGTTTGATTTTAGGCAGTAAAAACAGATCTTATAAGCACTTCTTAATAACACAAAGTACATAAAAGTAAATAGATACCCAGGGATATTATATATCTAGTAACACCCAGGAACCTGCCACCATAATGTACATCACCATGCACCATAGTGTAAATCACCATGCACCATAATGTACAGCACCATGCACTATAGTGTACATCACCATGCACCATAATGTACATCACCATGCACAATACTGTACATCACCATGCATCATAATGTACAGCACCATGCACTATAGTGTACATCACCATGCACCATAGTGTACATCACCAAACACAGCAATGTACATCCCCATGCACCATAATGTACCTCACCATGCACCATAGTGTGCATCACCATGCACCATAGTGTACATCACCATGCACAATAATGTACATCACCATGCACCATAATGTACATCACCATGCACGATAATGTACAGCACCATGCACCATAATGCACATCACCATGCACCATAATGTACATCACCATGCACCATAGTATGCATCATCATGCACCATAATGTACATCACCATGCATCATAATGTACCTCCCCATGCACCATAATGTACATCACCATGCACCATAATGTACAGCACCATGCACTATAGTGTACATCACCATGCACCATAATGTACATCATAATGTACATCACCATGCATCATAATGTACAGCACCATGCACCATAATGTACATCCCCATGCACCATAGTGTACATCACCATGCACCATAATGTACAGCACCATGCACTATAGTGTACATCACCATGCACCATAATGTACAGCACCATGCACCATAATGTACATCACCATGCACCATAATGTATATCACAATGCACCATAGTGTACATCACCATGCACCATAATGTACAGCACCATGCACTATAGTGTACATCATCATGCACCATAATGTACAGCACCATGCACTATAGTGTACATCACCATGCACCATAATGTACATCCCCATGCACCATAGTGTACATCACCATGCACAATATTGTACATCACCATGCACCATAATGTACATCACCATGCACTATAGTGTACCTCCCCATGCACCATAATGTGCATCACCATGCACCATAACGTATCTCACCATGCAGCATAATGTATATCACCATGCACCATAGTGTACATCACCATGCACCATAGTGTACATCTCCATGCACCATAGTGTACATCACCATGCACCATAATGTACATCACCATGCACCATAGTGTGCATCACCATGCACCATAATGTACAGCACCATGCACCATAATGTACATCACCATGCACCATAGTGTGCATCACCATGCACCATAGTGTACATCACCATGCACCATAATGTACATCACCATGCACCATAATGTACAGCACCATGCACCATAATGTACATCACCATGCACCATAGTGTGCATCATCATGCACCATAATGTACATCACCATGCATCATAATTTACCTCCCCATGCACCATAATGTACATCACCATGCACCATAATGTACCTCCCCATGCACCATAATGTACATCACCATGCACCATAGTGTGCATCACCATGCACCATAATGTACAGCACCATGCACCATAATGTACATCCCCATGCACCATAGTGTACATCACCATGCACCATAATGTACATCCCCATGCACCATAGTGTACATCACCATGCACCATAATGTACATCACCATGCATCATAATGTACCTCCCCATGCACCATAATGTACATCACCATGCACCATAATGTACCTCCCCATGCACCATAATGTACATCACCATGCACCATAATGTACAGCACCATGCACTATAGTGTACATCACCATGCACCATAATGTACATCACCATGCACCATAATGTACATCACCATGCACCATAATGTATATCACAATGCACCATAGTGTACATCACCATGCACCATAATGTACAGCACCATGCACTATAGTGTACATCATCATGCACCATAATGTACAGCACCATGCACCATAGTGTACATCACCATGCACCATAATGTACAGCACCATGCACTATAGTGTACATCACCATGCACCATAATGTACATCCCCATGCACCATAGTGTACATCACCATGCACAATACTGTACATCACCATGCACCATAATGTACATCACCATGCACCATAGTGTACATCACCATGCACCATAATGTACAGCACCATGCACTATAGTGTACATCATCATGCACCATAATGTACAGCACCATGCACCATAGTGTACATCACCATGCACCATAATGTACAGCACCATGCACTATAGTGTACATCACCATGCACCATAATGTACATCCCCATGCACCATAGTGTACATCACCATGCACAATACTGTACATCACCATGCACCATAATGTACATCACCATGCACTATAGTGTACATCACCATGCACCATAATGTACATCACTGTAACGGATCTCCTGGCACCCCGACCGGGTACCTCCGTTGATAGACGCGTCCTAGTTTGCGTCGAGGCCTACAAGCACTGCACCGGACACCAAAACCACCACAGACTCCAAGGATAGTACATCAGGAACAAGCGTTCAGTAGTTACAGCTCAAGGGAGTATGCAAAAGCATAGCAATCCCCAGTATGATAGCGATCCCCTCCAATGACGAGACAAGGCTACGTTTTGAAGGGTCAAGTAGAACTATTTTTTAATAACAGGGAATCTCCTTTTATGCAATGGTGCCCTCTGAAGGGCTACACCCACATAATTATCACAACAGCCAATTATCTACATGGTTCAACCTCCACGTCTCCTCCCCTCAGATAACAGGTAACACAATTAAAACAGACACAATTTTAACCACATTCTGGATGTACCCCAAATACAGGGGGTACACCTTTAAGTCCCGCACCATTCAATAGCTCTCACCCAGGGGAACAACATATAAAAAAATGGCATGAATCAGACCAGGGGTTCAAAAGTTAGTAATAGTATATTTTACACATAACACACAGACATTGCACATATCCCCCACACAATACACATATAGGACAATAGGTGAGTCACACCTCCCTGGCAACTTGGATACAATCAGACATTAATTAGATCATCCTTCTTTGTTCTTATCAGAGAATGAAAACACTTTGGAAAATGCAAGGATCCTTTACAACTTTCTTATCTCTTGAATCTCTGTAATAGGATTATCTATTAGCCTAGGTCTGCAAAAGTCTGGCTAATATTCTGCAGAGCATAAACCAGCATACATATAGTAGGATCATATTTTAACCATAATAATCATAAAACAGGGTAAAACAGTGATGGGTTCCGTTACACACCTCCCCCGTGACCATAAGCCGGCATACACGGTCTGATCCCAACGGATCGGCTTGGGGATGTCCGGACAAAAGTATTTGTTGGTCAATTCTCTAGTTTGACAACCCATCAGCATTACTGCAATTCACATTGACTCACATTTCACATATCCCCAGATAGCTGGGATCTGAGCGCAGAAAACTACCGAATAGCGCTCAGATCCTCTTCACACAGTTCAATTGCCATGTAGCTAAAGTCTTTCCCATAGTCTTTCATCCTATGAATGGGCTCCATGGCATAGTTATCTGGGGTATCACCGCTCCCACAGGGCAAGTACAGAATGACCCCCCTGTATGTAAAGGGCCAGAATGAGTGACATACACTCTGGTATGGCCGAATACTGTGTTTGAAGGGCAATATGTACCAGGGCCATAGTCGCAGGGCAGGAGGCTGGCAAACAGTCCTCTCCAAGACAAAGTGGCGAAGGGCACTTTGTCACAATCACCATGCACCATAGTGTACATCCCCATGCACCATAGTGTACATCACCATGCACCATAATGTACATCACCATGCACCATAGTGTACATCACCATGCACCATAGTGTACATCACCATGCACCATAATGTACATCACCATGCACCATAGTGTACATCACCATACACCATAGTGTACATCCCCATGCACCATAATGTACAGCACCATGCACCATAATGTACATCCCCATGCACCATAGTGTACATTACCATGCACCATAGTGTACATCACCATGCACCATAGTGTACATCCCCATGCACCATAGTGTACCTCCCCATGCACCATAGTGTACATCACCATGCAGCAGCGACACTGTAGAACAAGTGCTGAATTCTTCTTTTTTTATATTTGTTGGCAATATATAAAAAAATCATTATAAAATCCGACTCAAGACGGTAATATAATATTTAGAAGTATTTTTTTCCCAGGGACTTCTAGGAATGTCGGCACGTTACAAGTTATCAGAAACTAATACACTGAGTATTTATAACAGGAAAATGTAATTATTCGTAATTCTCTCTGGAACTAAAAACTGAAAATATATAAGGAAATCATGTAAAGACATTCATGCATGTAAAGGATCACTGTACGATGACACAATATGTTTCCAATCTTTAAAAGGGATGTGGAATGTCTCAGGATGTTACTCAGTATATCATATCCCTGGGTATCTATTTACTGATGTGTCCTTTATTTTATTAAGAAGTGATTATAAGCTCTGTTTTCACTGCCTTAACTCAAACAAATGGTCCCTGTATGGGTCTGCCCACTACACCATATGCAGTCACAGGCTCTGTAGGGCTGGATGTGCAGTGTAGTGCCCTAGCCTATCAGGGACCACGTATCAGCAGCATGTTGTAGGACGTTGCTGAGGGATGGTCACTGATTGGTTAGTAAGAGACAAAGCACAACAAGTACAGCATAGTCTGTGTATTCATAAGCTGCAGAGGCCAAACCCCTACTATTTGTATGATTGTAGGCAGTAAGAACAGATCTTATAAGCACTTATTAATAGAATAAAATACATACAAGTAAATAGATACACAGGATATCATATACAGAGTAACAGCCATATACATTTAATTCAGACTAAGGGTACAGTTAATAGGACACCCCGATATCTTCTGATGTACTACACAAGGTAAAAGGTTTTACTCTCGGAGATGACAGCAGCTTCCACAGAAAATAAGATTGGTAATATTTATCAGACTGAACATCTCTTAATGTCACTATATATAGAAACATAGATCTAATGGCACATAAGAACCAAACTAAGGCTATGGCAAGTCTGGACAAGCAACAAACAACAACGGTCTGCATAGTTAGATCTCTGGTATTCCCAGTAGTAACATACGGATGCGAGAGCTGGACCATAAAGATGTCTGAGGGCCGGAGAATTGCCGCCTTTGAATTGTGGTGGTGGTGAAGACACCTTAGAGTTCCTTGGACTGCAAGAAGATCCAATCAGTACTACAGGAAAATAATACAAACTGTTGACTGGAAGGTTTGATCATTAGGCTGAAGCTCAAATATCTTGTCCATATCATGAGAAGACAAGATTCTCTAAAGAAGACGATGTTGGGGAAGATTAACACACTTAGAAGGGAACAGCAGAGGTGGAGATGGGATAGATGAGGTCATTGAAGCAATGATCATGAACTTGAGGGATCTCAGAGGGGCAGTGGCTGACAGCTTGGCGTGCTGAGGTCCATAGGGTCATTGAGAGTCAGACATGACTCGACCAATAAATAACAAGAACCAAAAAACCCCATCTAGCCTGCCTATTCTATTTACCTAAAGGCTTAGTCTAAGTGTGCCTTATTATAACTAAACGCACCACCATAAATGGTTATGATCAGGCGGATCTCTGTATATATTATTCACAAGAAGAGACTTTTGACGTTTTCTTTCTTGCTAGTAATGTATATTATTATTATTATTATTATTAGTATTTTTATTATTATTGCTTAAGACATATGTATTTACTGAAGGATAGACCAATCCCGCCATATTTATTTTTTATATATATTGTAATACATCCATTCCAGTAACATCATATTGTTAGACATCTGGACAATACAGAGATAAGCCAACTAGTAAGAGCACTTCAGACTTGGAATATTTGGAGTAATTACAAAGACATAGAACAGAAATGCAGCAATAACACAATCAATCCTTCAGAAGGGGAATCTGTCCGGAAGAAAATCAAGGAATTATAGAGCTCCAAAATAACGCAGAGCAGAGCGGAGGGCGTGACGCGTGGATTAGGGATGAAACGGAGACATGTGAGCCGGCTCAGAGTATTCATCTTGCTTTGGAGTTCCCTGGTTGGCATTATTAAAGGACCAGCGCTCTATTATAAGGTGCAACATACTTTGCATTAACACAAAAACTAATTAGAGGCACTCACTCTAACTAATAGGTTAGTTCTATGGCCATGAAAACCCACTGAGAGCAGCCTCTGTTAGCCACTTGTGCCCCTCACAGGGAGAAATATCCTGTAGTATATCAGCCTGGTCCCAAGCACTAGAGTGATCCAGACCCAAAATACCAGGCAATTCTACTCTGAACAGGAGAAACAGCATATGTTTCGGCCTTCATTGGGCCTCGTCAGTGAGGTGCAGCTGAACAACCAAAGGCGCAGTGATGGGCACAAGTGAGCTAATAGAAGCTCTCAGAGTGGGTTATCATCCATAGACCTAACCTATTAAGTTTAGTTCATTCTCTGATTGAGCGCCTCTGACTTTGTTTTTGTGTATTCTAATGGACCTTGGGGCTTAGTCTCCATAAGTGAGATCGGTGACTCCAGATGTGGTCTACGTTCTCACTTTGCAGATACACTGCCAAAAAGACTCAATAGGGGGCGAAACGTACGTTTGGGGTTCGCTGTTTCTTCTGTTCAAGGTAGAATTGCCTGGTATTTCGGGGCTGGACCTCTCTAGTGAGTGGGACCAGACTGATATACTACAGGATATTTCTCCCTGTGAATGGCACAAGTGGCTAAAGGATGCTGCTCTCAGAGTGGGTTATCATGTCCACAGAACAAACCTATTAGTTCATTATCTGATTGTGCTCCCTCTATTGACTGAGACCAGACTTTGTCTTTTGTTTATGCAAATGACCCTTAGGGCGATAGGGGGCTCCAGATGTGGACTCCTTACTCACTGTACTTTAGGGAGTTTAGCTACACCCCACAGACAAGGCCCAACGAAGGGCGAAACGTACATCAGGGGTTTGCGGTTTCTCCTGTTCAGGGTAGAATTGCCTGGAATTTCAGGTCTGGGTCACTGTATTGAGTGAGAACAGACTGATATACTGTAGGGTATTTCTCCCTGTGAAGGACACAAGTGGCTAAAAGAGGCTACTCTCTGAGTAGATAACCAGACCCGTAGAACTAACCTTTTATGGTTAGCTCGTTCTCTGATTGAGCGCCTCTAGCGTTTTCTAAATGGACTCTAAACTCACGGCTACTCCTCTGTGACATCCTGCCGAGCCGTCAATATCAAGCAGCAAATTTGTAAAAGCCTTTTCATTTGAAGCTCTTTTGATTGCTTCAAACTGACACACAGCATGTCACTGTCTGCTTACAGCACCATGAGACAGTGACTGCAATGCCCCTTCCTTGTGGGTGTGTCCTTGGGTCACATGTATGATGGCAGCTGGCAGGGAAGTGTTCAGGAACAAAGGGTGAGACTCCTAACATTGAAAAACTGTTACTCAAGTGGCTTTATAAAAGTAATTGTAAATGGCAGCTGTAAATGACAAATACACAGAGGATAAAAATAATTAAGTAGCCAAGTTAAAACATTTATATTGAAGGGACTGTTTTCACCCTAACTCAAGAGAGAGAGAGAGAGTGAGGGGGGAAGGGAACTGCAGTAGTAGTTGATATATAGAATTGACTTCCAGCCGAAGTGGTACCTAGGGCTGCATCAACACTGCAGCCAGTGTTTGCTATAGCAGTATGTTATTATTTGCTGGGGAGAGAGAGAGAGAATATGGAAGCAAAGAGCTAATTATGCTCAGCTTTAGGTTCCTTAGCTCTTCCAAACAGAGAAAGAGAGAGAGAGAGAAAACAAAACAAAACCTGAGCAGTTAATAAATAGGATGGACTTCCAGTAGAAATGGTAGAAGTGGTAACCAAGGCTCATCACACACTGCAGACAGTGTTTGTTATAGCAGTATTATTGTATTTTATATGTAAAGTCTATGATATTATTTGCTGCAGGTACTGGGGTGGAATGAGCTGCAGATACTTAGATACTGAGGAGGAAAAAACTGCAGAGGGAATGTGGGAGTTGAAATGAGCTGCAGAGACTTGAGGTGGAATTTGTTGCAGAGAGAGAGAGACTCCTGTATGAAAATACATAGCACCTTCTTGTATGTATATCTGCCAGACTGCGAAGGCCATGATGCTTTGCTGCAGAAACCACAATGTTGCAGCTGCCTCTGATTGTCAACAAATTATTATTTTTTTCCTAATTTAGCCTGGGTCTTTAGGGGGCGTCGACTCTCATATTCGGATTCCCTGGTGGTCCAGTGGTTAGGATTTGGGGTTTTCACCTCTGTGACCTGGGTTCATTTCCAGTCAGGGAACCAAGAGGTCACACCACCCTGAAGCCCAGCAGGGTTGGGCCTGGTCAGTACTTGGATGGGAGACCACCTAGGAATACCAGGAGCTGTATCATGTGGCCCACAGGAGAAGGAACTAGCAACCCACTCCAGTATCTCTGCCATGAATACCAAGTGAATGAGCATGGTGTGTCGTGGTCAATGAGGTCACTGAGAGTCGGACACGTCTGAACGACACAAACAAACACTCTCATCTTCATCTGGCAGAAAATAGAAGACATTTTGCTAATTTAGGGTAAGAGTCCCTTTAAACCTAAAAAAATATCTAAGGCGGTCCTTTTCGTATTCACATGCACACACACATACTGTAGACGCCATTCACGCTAAGTACTTACATCTGGTCACATACCAGCATACTTAGCAAATTTATGATCTTTTTGATTTCTTACAATGTTTACACATTTGCTTTGTTGTGTAAAGCGAGAATAAACATTTAAAACTCTGAATAAATATTTCTTAGCGTAACTATTTACTTATTTACCTAATATTCAGTAACTGTTTATCTGGTAAAAAAATATATTACATCCATTTGTGTTGGTCATTGATTTTACTGAAACATCTGTGGCCATGAGGCCCATCCAAGTACGAGTCCCCCTGCAGAGCGCCGGAGAGGCCCATGTGCGCCCCCCATATCGCTCCATCTCCGTGCTCCAGTTACAGACATTTCCAGTTCATACAACAGTAACTTTCTTTTATGTTACATTGTAAAAAAAACTATTAATATAAAGTAATTAAAAATATTAATAGAAAGTATCCCAGCCCGATAGTTGGAATATAGTAAAGGACCCTCAGACCCAGATACCTATCTAGGGGCCACCTTCATTATAAGGCTATTGTATGTAACAAAGGCAGGACAGGAATGCGCACACACCCTCATAATCCTCTTTTACGCCTGGTTTAGCACAGAATTTTGTGTGAGAATACTCGCCGCTCACATCTACCCTAATTTATAAAGACATTTACTTACTCTTCGTCTTCCTGGATTTTGCTAGATTTATAATATTCCTGAGTATCTTTTTACTGTCATATACTGTATTTTATTATTAAGTGGCGTAAAATCAAACAAATAGTCCCTGTTTGCCCTCTGCGGCTCATGAAGACACAGACTCATCTGTAATTGCTGTGCTGTGTCTCATACTAACCAGTCAGCGACCTTCTCTCTGCAATATTCTGCAACAGGATTCTATGAATGCAGAGAGAGCTTCCATATGTTTGAATGGAAATGTGGCAGTTGAAAATGCCAGTGAGCTTAGGCAAGCAATGGAAGCCCACAGGAAATAAATAAATATAACCTAAATCTAACCTAAAATAGAATAATTAAGACCACTTACCTTTGCAGATGTCCCTTCAGATCGCCCCCCTAGGAAAAAAATAAAAAAAATTGTACAAAACAGTACAAAGTAAAAAAACACATACTAAATATTCTGAATATTCTACTCACCTTTCCAGCATGTCCCTGTCCTTCTTATTTTCTTCCCCGGCGCGGCCCCTGTCAAAAATAAACATTACATTACTACACATGAATACACACACAAAATAAAATCGAATAAAGACAATATACATTCAACTTACCTTGGCGCAATGTCCTAGTGCGCCTCCTCTTTTGCTCCCGCTGGGCCCAGGAAGAATCCGCGCTCTAACCAAAAAACAACTAACGGCGCTCCGCACTCGTGAAGCTCCCCGGCGCTAATGAGGACCCTAGAGCCTTTTGCGCAAGAAAATTGGCAATGGCACCTTTTGATGGGCTGAAAAGGCTGTCAATCAAATTTCAGCCAATCAGAAGGCACCAAGGTGTGAGCCAATCAGAATGGGATACATCCCCATATCCCATTCTGATAGGCTAATGCACCTGTCCATCTTTTCTAAACCAATCAGAAGGCTCTATTGCCTTCAGCCAATCACGTGGGGGTCTTTTTATACCCTTATGGGACTGATGAGGTTAAATAGAGGCTTATGAGGGTCTGTATAGACCCCCATAAGAGACAGGGTTAAATAGGCTTAGATGGTGTTAAATAGGCCCAATTAGGGTTAAATAAACCCAGTAGGGTTATATAGGTACAGTTAGGGTTAAATGTGTACTGTTAGGATTAAATAGGGCCAGGGTTGGATTTATGGGGCATAGTTATGGCTAATAGTGTAGTGCTAACACTTTGTGTTATGAGTGTCCTGGATGACCCTTATGGCACTTATACTGTTATTACATGGGTTAATAGGCTTCATATAGGGGTCTATATAGACCCCAATCGGACTGATGGGGCTAATTAGTGGCTTATGGGGGTCTGTATTGACCCCCATAGGTGACAGGGTTAATTAAGGGATTATGGGGGTCTGTTTTGACCCCCATGAGTGACAGGGTTAATTAACGGATTATGTGGGTCTGTATTGGGCCCCATGGGTGACAGGGATGATGGGGTCTGTCGGGGACCCCCACTGCCAGGGTTAATGTGGGGTTAATGTGGGGACCCCCAGCTTTGGGGGGTTAAATTCAGGTGCCTGTGGGGGTACTTAAAGTACCCTCGCTTTCGGCCTTAACTGTTTGTGTGCCGCGGGCTCTTTAAGGACCCACAGCAGGGACTTGAAACCTTTTAAATGCAGTGGGGGACACGATCGTGAACCCCACTACAAGGGTTAGTGTCGGGATATTACAGGTGTCCCCCATGGGAACCCCCAGCATGGGGTTAATTTGGGCAAACTTCGAGAGTCCGATTGGACCCCCGCAGCAACGGGTTGATGTGGGGGTTCCGAGCTTATCTCGGATGTCTTTTTGGAAAGTTGTATGCAGCTGGCAGTGTTTTGCCCAGCTCAGGGTCGTGGAGCCTCGTTTTCATTTTTTCGGGCGCCATTTTTTTTCTCGCTTAGCCATTTTTCAACTGCTAAAACTGTGGCAATTCGGCTTAAATTCGTGTGTAACCTCACTTCCAGACGTCCTGGCTGTCCCCTGTGCTGTGTGTGAGTGTTTTTTTAATTTTTATTGTGTTTTTATGTGTGTTTTTTGTGTTTTTGGGTTTGCGCAGCTTGGGCGCTTTGTTTTTTTACCTCTGGGATTTTTTTCCCATGGCTCGTAAGTTTGGCTCACAGGCAATGAGGGAGAGGAGGAGGGGAAGAGAGACCCAGGGGAGGGAGAGGAGGAGGGGAAGAGAGACCCAGGGTAAGCAGAGGAGAAGTGGGAGAGAGACACAGGGTAAGCAGAGGAGAAGTGGGAGAGAGACACAGGGTAAGGAGAGGAGGAGGAGAAGAGAGACACAGGGAAGGAGTGGGAGAGAGACACAGAGTAAGGAAAGGAGGAGTGGGAGAGAGACACAGAGTAAGCAGAGGAGAAGTGGGAGAGAGACACAGGGTAAGGAGAGGAGGAGGAGAAGAGAGACACAGGGAAGGAGTGGGAGAGAGACACAGGGTAAGCAGAGGAGAAGGAGAAGAGAGACACAGGGTAAGGAGAGGAGGAGGGGAAGAGAGACACAGGGAAGGAGTGGGAGAGAGACACAGAGTAAGGAGAGGAGGAGGGGAAGAGAGACACAGGGTAAGGAGAGGAGGAGGAGAAGAGAGACACAGGGAAGGAGTGGGAGAGAGACACAGAGTAAGGAAAGGAGGAGTGGGAGAGAGAGACAGGGTAAGCAGAGGAGAAGTGGGAGAGAGACACAGGGTAAGGAGAGGAGGAGGAGAAGAGAGACACAGGGAAGGAGTGGGAGAGAGACACAGAGTAAGGAAAGGAGGAGTGGGAGAGAGACACAGGGTAAGCAGAGGAGAAGTGGGAGAGAGACACAGGGTAAGGAGAGGAGGAGGAGAAGAGAGACACAGGGAAGGAGTGGGAGAGAGACACAGGGTAAGCAGAGGAGAAGGAGAAGAGAGACACAGGGTAAGGAGAGGAGGAGGGGAAGAGAGACACAGGGAAGGAGTGGGAGAGAGACACAGAGTAAGGAGAGGAGGAGGGGAAGAGAGACACAGGGTAAGGAGAGGAGGAGGGGAAAAGAGACACAGGGTAAGGAAAGGAGGAGTAGGGGAAGAAAGACACAGGGTAAGGAGAGGAGGAGGGGAAGAGAGAAAGAGGGTATGGAGAGGAGGAGGGGAAGAGAGAAACAGGGGAGGGAGAGGAGGAGGGGAAGAGAGACACAGGGTAAGAAAAGGAGGAGGGGAAGAGAGACACAGGGAAGGAGTGGGAGAGAGACACAGGGTAAGGAGAGGAGGAGGGGAAGAGAGACACAGGGTAAGGAGAGGAGGAGGGGAAGAGAGACACAGGGGAAGGAGAGGAGAAGGGGAAGAGAGACACAGGGTATGGAGAGGAGGAGGGGAAGAGAGACACAGGGGAGGGAGAGGAGGGGTGGAAGAGAGACACAGGGTAAGGAGAGGAGGATGGGAAGAGAAACAGGGTAAGGACAGGAGGATGGGAAGAGACACAGGGGAGGGAGAGGAGGAGGGGAAGAGAGACAGGGGAGGGAGAGGAGGAGGGGAAGAGAGACACTGGGTAAGGAGAGGAGGAGGGGAAGAGAGACACAGGGGAAGGAGAGGAAGAGGGGAAGAGAGACACAGGGGAGGGAGAGTAGGAGGGGAAGAGAGACACAGGGGAAGGAGAGGAAGAGGGGAAGAGAGACACAGGGGAGGGAGAGGAGGAGGCGAAGAGAGACACAGGGTAAGGAGAGGAGGATGGGAAGAGACACAGGGGAGGGAGAGGATTTTTTTCTAAGCCGCCTAAGTGCTGCGAGTTAATGGCTCGCCTCACTACAAGAGGCTCGCAGGCGATGAGCGCCGAGCTGTATGCACCATGCAAAGCGTGACAACGTCTCGCAGTTTGACAATTATAATATGTGATGTTACATCTTTATTTTGAATGTTTTTAATGCCATATTAGTGTTTGATACTTTCCACAAAAAAGGTATTCTTCCATTTTGCAGTTACAGCAGTCAAACAAAAAAAGGCCCGAAAGTTGCGGTTTGTCCAACGTGTGCAATGAGCGTCAAAGCCACTCATTGGTGCGCTCATGATGAGTGGCGGAGGTGCTCATTGCGAGGTCCATAAAGTAGAGGGGGAGAGGCTGACAATGAATGCTGAAATTAGCCCGTAAAGTAGAGGGGAGGAGCCCCATGATGAGCGCTGAAGGCTTGCAATGAGCTCCGAAATGAGCTCGTAAAGTAGAGGGGGAGAGCCCCATGATGAGTGGCCTAAGGTGCTCATCACGAGGCTTGTAAAGTAGACGGGGGAGTGGCTTGCAATGAGTGCCGCAATGAGCCCGTAAAGTAGAGGGGGAGAGAAACGCGCTATGAGCGCCATAGGCAAGGGTTGAGGGTTGGTGGAGCCCTGCAATGAGCTGCCGAAGGCGCGCATCGAGAGGCCCGCAAATTAGAGGGGGATGAGCCTCACATTGTATGGCATACAGCAAACAGCATTGCCAGGCTTCAAATTTTATTGCCATAATTTTTGACGGGCAAGTCACTAGTAGTATATATAACATTTACTATGCTTGAACTCCAAGATTTAACAAGCTTATAATATAGTTTAACCATTTACACCAGGAACATATTTCCTTGTCTTCTCCATCTATTCTTGATGGAAACTCTGTCCATCTTATCAAAGTGAAGCCTGATACTGATCGCTACTGGTACTGACCAATGGCCTTCTTCCTTCCCTTGTGTATACGACTTATAATAAGCTCACTATAATGGACATCATTATTTATATCTTTGGTTGCAACTCCAACTGAGTCCCTTTAAACTACTGGACTAGGTCATGTTCTATAAAGCAGACTAAGAATGTTACACAGCCCGTCCTTTATTTATGTCATGATTTTGCTTGAGTTTTCCCTTAAAGGATATAAATATTGTGGGTCTTACCAGTATTTAACATCGGCCAATGTTAGTGTTGCAGATCCGGCTCCATGGTCATACTGGTGGCTGAGCAACAAGACATGAACCAACATGGCGTGAGGAGAACTTATATTAATGGGATTTTTGCTTGGCCAGTTTTACTGTATGTCTCTAGATATACAATGGAAGAAGCCACTCCTCCATGACACCAAGCTGCTATCTAAACATAAAATGCCCTTCCCTAAATATGCATCAGGTATTTTAACATTATGGGTGAGGCTAAGGGCAAGCAAAGGTGAGAGGTATCATTTCCTTGATCATAGAATTTACCCCTAGATATAGGAGTGACTGGACATAAAGTTAAGATTTCATTGGCTTGGCCAGTCTTCAAGGTGTAGCTATGACCGATAGCAAATGGGAATGATTTTACGGTTCTATGTAGAATTAATAACTGACGGCAATGAGCAAAGGTAAAGGAATAAATGGAGAATAACATTTCTAACTTTTTTAAATTATTCTTTATTTATAAAGCTCCAACATATTCCGTAGTGCTAACACACATACATGCATCAAAAAACATTAGGTGGTTTTCAGTCATGTCCGACCCTATGGACCGCAGCAATATGTCTCTGGTTGTGCTTATTCATATTGGCAAAGATACTGGAGTGCTTTGCCAAATCTTTCTCCAGCAGACCTCTATTTGTCTGACCTCTCTAATATGACCTGCCCGTCTTGGGTGACCCTACCTGATATAGCTCACAGCTTCATTGAGGTACACCAGTCCCTTCACCACTACAATGTAGCGATCCAGAAGGGGATTGTAGTCCAAGATACACATATAGAGCCTCTCACTTCTCATGTGTATTGGACACATTCTTTTTACCATGTAACTATTATTGTGGAGTTCAAGGAATAGTCCAATATTTAGGGATTATTCCCATTGGTGAGGCCCGGTCAGAGTAGTATTTTATTTCAGAGGATGGATACCTGATAATAATTACTGATGCTTTGTTCAGATACTATCTCGTGTTGGGGATTACATTGGGAATCTAGTTATCGTGGGCAGGTCAAATGGAAAATTGTAATAGTTTTGCAGATAATTCTACAGTTGATATATGTAACAGAGTTTGAATCATAAGTCCAATATCTCCACTTGTATACTGCTAAATATCCATATAGAAGCACTGTGCAGTTTCACAAGCCCCATCCACCCATATTGGACGACACTCAATTGGGAGTCAAAGAATAATGTGTCTTTATTTTCTTACACAAATATATATACATCTCTTTGGCCACAGGTAATACACATGCCCATATTTGGCCACACAATACACATAGAGAGACACTAGGTGTGGTCACACCTCCCGGAGGCTACCTGGCTACTTTTATACAATACAGACATTGATTAGATTATCCTTCTCTTTGTGTTATCTCTCACAAACACTTTACACAATAGACTTTCCTTTCACAGGAGCCCCTGTGATAGGATTATCTTTTAGGCTAGCAGACCAACATATCTACAGTATAGCAATGTGATCATATTTTAACCATAAGAAATAAATAACCATAAAACAGGGTAAAACAGTGATGGGTTCCGTTACAATATATAAAGATGATGTGACGAAGTGCCCTTCGCCACTTTGTCTTGGAGAGGATTTATTGCCAGCCTCCTGCCCTGCGACTATGGCCCTGGGACATATTGCCCTTTAAAAACAGTATTCGGCCATACCAGAGTGTATGTCACTCATTCTGGCCCTTTAAATACAGGGGGGTCATTTGGTACTTGCCCTGTGTGAGCGGTGATACCCCAGATAGCTATGCCATGGAGCCCATTCATATAATGAAAGACTATGAGAAAGACTTTGGTTCCATGGCCATTGAACTGTATGTATGTGGTCTGAGCGCCATTCAGTAATAATGTGTGCTCAGACCTAAGCTATCTGCAGATATGTTCTGGGTTATAATATGTTGTGGTTATATCTGTAAAAATATTGCATTGTGTGGTATGCAGTCAAATATCTTTGGTCTCATACACTTGGTCAGGAGTTGCCCATCTGCCTCTTAATAGTATCTGCTAAAACACACAAGAGATAGCAGAACAAAAGGGTTTTAGCAGACAAGATGGCACCATGAACAATGGGGGTAAGGACTCTTGAATAATGAGATGGCCTGGGGTTCCCCATACTCCCAGCAGGGGAGTAAGTGAGCCGAGGGATGTTACTCTCTCCACCGCCAGAGGTAGAATGAGCAGTTAGCCACGCCTAGTGGGTGGCTCCTGGGGGAGTGGACTCCTGGCTCCCACGCCTTAACCCTGTCTGATTGGCCAGAGGTAATTAGGGGTTGACCAAAGGTAGTCACTGCCCTACTGTGTATGTGAAGTGTTTAAAAAATGTGTGTTGTTTCAATAAAGGGAGTTCGACTTGGTCCTCATGGGTATTGATATATATATAAGGGGCTGGCTCACAGACTAGAGATCAAGGAGGACATTAAACAGACTAGTCAATTTATCAGCAATAGTTTAGGGCAGCAGAAAAGAGAATCATAAAGCGAGAGCCATACATAGAAATAAATCAAGAATCACAAAAAAAGTAAAACAAACAAGTGTGATCCTGGGATGACGTCTTTATATAGGTGAAGGATGCTTCTTTTTTTCCACCAAAAAGACACCAATTGAAAAGCAACTTTGTTTACGGGCTCCATTACAGGCTCTAGTAACCTACAATTGCTCAACTGAATAGAGGCCATAGTCTACCAATTAGTTGCCCAAAGATTATACAGAACCCAAGAAGTCACTGAACCCATCCACGACGAGAGAAGATAACAAGGCTTTACGTAGGTAACTCTTATTTACAAAGGTTTGTATTAATCTATAATGGGGACTTTATGATACATATATAGGTATATATAGAGTTGAATATGAAAAGGCTACTAAACAGCAACAACAGTTGAAAGTTCTGTTGTTTTTATTTATTTCTATTGTTTGTAAATTAGAGGTTTCGCCCATAAAATCAATTAAGAGTAATTGCGAATGACACATGTTTTTTCCACATCTAATGTGCAACAGATGTACATATTTTACTGATGCGGAATTGCATTTTTTCTAAAATAGAAAATATCCCAGAATGTTGTGGTCTCCAACTATATCACATAAAAATGCAAACAGAGAATATGTATTACATAAAAATATGGTGACACTCTGTAAAATTATATTAACACTAATTAATATATGCTGTGCCAAGTAAAATTCAAAAATAATTGGAAAAAAATCATGGTGGTTGTAATTAAAATTTGAAACTAAAAATGTTGTCTTATTGTCAAAAAAAACATTGGTTGGTGTTATGAATGTTAACTACATCATTTTGATAGCATAATGTTGGTCATGGTCGATAGCTTTTAGACGACCAAATGAGAACGTCTCCATATATTTTCCAAACACAATGGTTATTTTTGCTAGTGTCGAGGTCCCATGATGGAACATACCTTTTGTGTTGATATCTCAAGTTCTTACCAATGATTTTTGAACCAAGCTTCCAATGGCACCACCTTGAACTGTATTGACCTTATAGTAGAGAACTGAAACACATTATTTTAATAACTGTACTTTATTACAACCTAGTCATTTCTTACACATTTTATGGAAAGCAATAAAATATCGAAGGGTTTTTAGGTGTCAATGATATATTGACAATGGATTATGACAAATTATGATTAATTTCAAAGTAACTAAACTAGACTTCTTTGATCTGAATGCCAGATGGACCACTGGCTCATATTTGCTCCAACTGCCTCTCTAGTATATCCTCTTGGATGTCCGCCCGCTTTCTCAAACTCAACATGTCGAAGACCAAACTCCTAATCTTCCTACCCTGTACTACAGCGTAAATTTCACACATCTCTGTCACTGTCAACAATGCCACCATCACTCCCACCTCCCAAGCCCATTGTCTTGGGGGTCTACTGGACCCCGCTCTGTCTTTCATCCCCCACATACAGTCACTAACTAAATCTTGCCTTCTCCATCTAAAAAACATATCCAAAATACATCACACAAAGATTGTAATACACTCTCTCATCATTTCTCTTCTTGACTACTGCAACTCACTTCTTGCTGGCCTGCCCACCACCCGACTATCTCCACTTCAATCCATAATGAATGCCTCCGCTAGGCTCATCTACCATACACAACGTTCAGTGTCGGCATCACCTCTCTGTCAGTCACTCCACTGGCTTCCCTTTGCCTCAAGAATAAGATTTAAAATCATGACCCTAACTTACAAAGCCCTCAATAATAACGCTCCCCCTTACATCTCTGCTCTCATCTCCAAAGACTCCCCCACAAGCCCTCTTCATTCTGCTAACGACCTTCTTCTTTCTACCACTCTTGTCACCTCCTTTCACTCCCGCCTTCAGGACTTTTCTTGTGCTGCCCCTATTCTCTGGAACTCATTGCCTCGCTCCACCAAACTATCCTCCTGCCTCAAAACCTCGCTAAAAACTCATCTGTTTAAAGAAGCTCATCACCTTCCTTCCTAACATACACAACACGTCTCTCTCCTGTACCACACACAAAACCTTTAGATTGTAAGTCTGAGAGTTTTCAATCTTGCATGGCACTTTGGGGAAAGCGCAATGGACAACGGATTCTAAGCCCAAAGACAGGGCCTTCAATCTTTGCAATGTGTTAATATTGAATATGTTTTTCTCTGGAAATTAACTTATGTATAGCGCTACGGAATATGTTGGTGGGTACAAATAAACAATAATAATAATAATCATATCCCTTGTGTGAAATGGATTTTGATAATACGGGATGGGGGGTCTAATTACAGAAAACACCTCCAGATAAATCAGAGATCTCATGATGGGATCCACTTCATCTCACATTTGTGACTGGAATCAGGAAACAAAATAGTAAAAAATCCTAAAAAGAACCCAAACCACTCCAGTGCAGGAAATACAACTTGAGTCCTTGTACAGCAATATCTCTTTATTGTAAAATACTTCAGCGGTTCACAAATACCTTCTACCTTAGAGGTATTGTGATATTGGAAGACACTCCCATTGTACCATATGATATTTACCTTCCTTATGTCCAACCTCAGAGCATATACTTCTTGAGTGAGATGACGTCTGGCCATAATACACCAAATAATATGAGATTATCCTTCCTAATTCTTCCTACAGTATGTCTCCTACATGTCACCCTTGTTCTGGTTCACCCAAATCATTACCTGCACTTTTCTAATATTATACGTCTTTTATACTTTGGACTTTAATTACCTAACAGACTCTAGATGATGTATGCAGATGTTGATCATAAATAAAATTCATATTTCATTCATTCAAAAGGCAATATTGAATACTAAACATTCTTCGGCTGATCTGATCTCTACCTACCATAAGGTCAATAAGGGGAGGGGGCTCTGGCTGCCACACAATGCTACATTATCAAGCACATTTTCATGTGGAAAGGGAGGGGGATAATCAGGCAGGATGGGGTTAGCTTAGGAGAATTTACAAAGCTGTAAAGCAAGAAAAAAGAGAAAAAAACAGAAGAAAAAAAGTCAGCATGACACGTATGTTTCTACATGTTAATATTATTATTAATATAGTTTATTTAAGATTAACATATTGCAAAGGAAGGAGGGCCCTGTCTGAGCTAGGAATCCAATGTCCATGGCGAATTCCCAAAGTACTTAGGATTGAAACTCGCAGACTTACAATCTAAGGGATCGTGGGGGGGAAAAGAGGGAGAGAGAGGTTATAGGCGTGGGAGGGTGGAAGGTGATACGCTTCTTTAAAGAGATGCGTTTTAAGTGAGGTTTGAAATGTTTTGTGGCAAGAGGATAATCCGGGGGAGCGAGGCAAGGAGTTGCAGAGACTAGGGGCCGCACGAGAAAAGTCCTGGAGGCGGGAGTGAGAGGAGGTGACAAGAGTTGTAGAAAGCAGAAGGTCATTAGCAGAACGAAGAGGCGGTGGGGGAGTATTTGGAGATGAGAGCAGAGATGTAAGGGGGAGCATTATTGTTGAGGTCTTTGTAAGTTAGGGATTTTAAATTTTATTCTTGAGGCTAAGGGAAGCCAGTGGGGTGATTGACAGAGAGGTGATGCCGACACTGAACGTTGTGTACGGAAGATGAGTCTAGCAGAGGCATTTATTATGGATTGAAGTGGAGATAGTCGGGTGGTGGGTAGGCCAACAAGAAGCGAGTTGCAGTAGTCTAGTCGAGAAATGATGAGAGAGTGTATAAGGATTTTATTTGTGTCTTGTGTAAGATAGTGACAAATTCTGGAGATGTTTTTTAGATGGAGAAGACAAGATTTAGTTAGTGATTGTATGTGAGGGATGAAAGACAGAGCGGGGTCCAGTAGAACTCCAAGACAACGGTCTTGGGAGGAGGGGGTGATGATGTCTTTGTTGACAGTGAGAGAGATGTGAGGAATTGACGCTGTAGTACAGGGTTGGAAGATTAGGAGTTCAGTTTTAGACATGTTGAGTTTGAGATGGTGGGTGGACATCCAAGAGGATATGCTAGAGAGGCAGTTGGAGACGTGTGTTAGAAGAGAGGGGGATAGATCTGGTGCGGAGAGGTAGATTTGGGTGTCATCTGCATAGAGATGATAATGAAGCCCAAAAGAGTTTATGAGGGTACCCAGTGAGGAGGTGTAGATGGAGAAAAGGAGAGGGCCTAGGACTGATCCTTGGGGTACGCCAACAGATACCACTGATCCATGTCCTTCTGTTACCCATGTTTCTAAATAACCACCATTCGTGTTAAAATGGAGCTAGAAACTCATGAATGTAAACCATTGTAGCCATTTTTTAAGGAAATAATATGTAATTCTGTGTATATGGCCATTAATTTCTCCCTTACAACATTGTCATGTTTTTTTTTTTGTTTAATTGTCACTTGATTGGGGTTTGAAGTTTGGTTCCAACTTTCTGGCTGCTAAAAGGGATTTGGACAAGTATCCAATGTTCCTATCTAATTAGCTGTTCGGTTGGTTTGAAGACTAAAAGAAACCACAGGTCTAGCTTTCTGAATGTATCCGTCTGCTAATTCTCTAACAGAATAAAATAATCTTTTTAATTTGGGACAGGACCACCATCCATGATAGAAAGTACTATTAAGTATAAAATGTTTCCAAAAGATTTTCTTGGTGGTTCTACCCATTTTGCATAACCCATCGGATGCCAAACATCACCACATTGTAATTTGCTCAAATTGACAGTTATCATGGACTTCCTATATATTTATTAGTATTATTATTTAATATTTATAATGCGCCAACATATTCCGCAGCACCATACATAGGACGGCTAGAAGACAAAAACAATATCAATATAGATTAAACGAAGAGAGCCCTGTCTTAGAGCTTAGAATCTTGCATATTGAGGACTTTCTCAAGTATGCTATATGAGGAAAAACTTGCAAACTTACAATCTAAGGGGTTTGGAAGGTGATAGATAGATTGTGCATATTAAGTATGAAGGTGAGAAGCTTCATTAAATACATGTGTATTTAGTGAGGTTTTGAAGGACTTGAGACAGGAGGAAAGTCTAGTGGAACGAGGCAAGGAGTTCCAAAGAATTGGGGCAAAACGAGAAAAGTACTGAAGGCAGGAATGAGAGGAGATGATAAGAGAGGAGGAAAGAAGAAGGTCATTAGCAGAACGGAGGCGGGAGGTTGGGGGAGTATTTTGAGATGAGAGCAGAGATATAAGGAGGCTCAGTGTTATTGAGGGCTTTATATGTTCGGGTCATGATTTTACATTTTATTTTGGAGTATATGGGGAGCCAAAGGAGTGACTGGCTGAAATTGAACGTTGAGTATTGTAGATGAGTCTAGAGGATGTGTTCATTATAGATTGGAGTGGTGATATGCAGATGATGGGGAGACAAGATATAATGAGAGAATTAAGTAGAATTTTAGTTGTGTCTTGTGTAAAATGGTGACTTATTTTGGAGATATTTTTTTTAATTCTTAAAAGATTTGGTGAGTGAACATATATACGAAATTAAAGAGGAAGAAGAACCCCAAGACAACGGGCTTGGGAGGAGGGAGTGATAACTGCATTATCAACAGTGATAGATATTTGAGGAATGGGCAATGTAGCAGAGGGTGGAAAAATAAGGAGTTCAGTTTTTGACATGTTAAGTGTGAGATGGTGGGCGGACATCCAGGAGGATAGGCAAGAGAGGCAGTTAGAAACACGTGTTAGAATAGAGGAGGTAGATCTGGTGTTGGGGGGTAAATATGAGTGTCGTCTGCATAGAGATGATGTTGGAAACCAAAAGATTTTATAAAGGTTCCAAGTGAGGAAGTATAGATGGAGAAGAGGAGAGGGCCTAGGACTGAACCTTGGGGTACCTCAACAGACACAGGGCGAGGTGAGGAAGTGGTGCCAGAAAAGGAGAAACTAAGGTCCCTATTCAAGTGAGCTATTGTTGTTTACATGAGCCTGTAATGTAGACCGTAAACTCTAATCAATTGGTGATTTTTAGCTAACCGCAAGCAATCTGCAGGTTACAGGCTGAAAATCCCTGCAATTGTTAAAATCGTAACACCGACCCAGCTAAGCCTTTGATCTTTCAAGCCCGTAAATGTTACAATCGCAAATAGCTATTCAATTGCTACAATTCCCTAAGCCCGCAAATGTTTTCACACCAGTAAATGGCAAAAATAGAAGAAAATCCTACGGGTACCAGAGCGAACTCACAAGGGGGTTAAACACCTGATCGTAGGCCTGTAAATTGAAATAAAAAATCAATACTGCACTGTAAAATACTGGGAAAGCGGTGAAATAATAATTAATCGCACAACAGTCTCAAGCTCGCAAATCTGCAATCCCATTTTTTTGTTTTTATGTTTAATTTTCGTGTTATATCAATCTCGGTAATCAAGCAGTTAATACATATCAGGCCATTCACATGGACTAGAACAGTATCGTCATTCATTTTTATTATTTTTATACATTGCCAGATTGCGAGTCTGATCGCGTATCGGACCTCTAAACGCTAATTGACTGACGTTTATCCACCATGTTTTACTTATTTCATTATGTCTGTCTCATTTACTATTGGCTGTTTCCAAATTGGTAGTTATGGCCTTGCTTAATTGATCATGATCATGCTCTGAAATGCTACTTACGAATGCATGCTTTACGGTTTCATCTTTCGGCCCATAAATTGCGGGCTTGTCCAACTGAATCACTCTGTAATTGTAGTAAATATCAAGCCCAAAGACTTACAACCTATATGACGTAATTTGCGGGCTTGCAATTGAATAGGGGCCTACATGTTCAACCTTGTAGGTATGATGTGAGCCATTAAAGAGCAAAGACACGGGTGCAAAGAGAGCAGAGAATTTGGATTAGAAGAGGGTGGTCAACTGGGTCAAAGGCAGCAGAGAGTTCTAGGAGGATTAGAATAGAGAAATTACCCTTTGTCTTGGCGGTGAGCAAATTATTAGTAAGTTTTGTGAGAGCTGTTTCTGTGGAGTGATAGGGTCGGAAATCGGATTTGAAGGTGTCGAGAAGAGAATTGGAGGAAATAAATTGGGTAAGGAGATTATAGACGAGTCACTCGAGCAGTTTTGAAGTCAGGAGAAGAAGGGATTTAGGTCAATAATTAGATGTATTAGCTGGATCAGAAGAGGTTTTTTTTAAGAATGGGTGTAATTATAGCATGTTTAAGAGATGGTGGAAACCTTCTAGTGTTTAGGGAATGGTTGAATATATGTGTGAGAGCAGGGATAAGTGTGGTAGAGAGATCAGGGAGTAACTGTGATGGAATAGGATCTTGTCGACAGATTGTAAGACGAGAGGTTGATAATAAATTGGAGACTTCATCCTCAGTTACAACGTTAAAGGAGTCCATAGTGTATATGCGAATGGGGAAGTGTGAAGGCTGGGTTGTTGTTGGTTAGTTGAGAGGAGGAAGTGTGTGAGCTGGGTTGAGAGGAGAATTTGTTACAAATATTTTAATCTTATATATAAAGTGGTTGGCAGAGTCATTAGCTGTGAGTGTGTTCAATGTGGCGAACAAACGTTTAGGACTGAAGGATAGATTAGATATTAATGTTGAGAAATATTGCTGTTTGGCAAGGTTGAGGGCAGATAAGTAACAGCGCAATATAAACTTGTAATGGAAGAAGTCTGCTGAAGTCTGAGATTTCTTCTGGATGTAGCGTGTTTGTTTAGTGTACCGTGGTTGTGGATGTGACTGAGGCCGTTTGCCAGAGATTATGGGGCAATGGTGGAAGTAATAGACGAGTTGTAATATGAGGTAGCAGTGTCAGTTCAGGTGAGGTTGGTCATCGCTCCTGGATATGTTGGTGTGCTTCAAATCACCTATATAGTTGTGAGCATGTGGGTTATTGCTAACGCTGCGGGCTCGCATAGCCTCAGTTGCTGGCATGGAGCGCCAAAGGCGCTCAGTGCAAGGCTCGCAAAGAGCGCCGAAGGGTCTTGGAACAACAACAAATTTAATGTCGCAAACAAACAACATTACCTGCCTTACAATCTTATTGCAGAGTCAAGAGCTTGCAGATTTCTTCAGGTGATGGGGGTTGGGGATGAACAAGGGTAGTAAGAGGAAGGTGTGGTGAGGTTGAAGGTTAGGAGGTGGTGGTCAAATAGAAGAAGTGGATGGATGACTAAGTTGGAGGTGGTGCAGAGATTGGTGAAAATAAGGTCAAGGGAGTGTCCAGCATGATGTGTTGAGGAATATGGCAGAGGGAAGAGGTAAGTAAAGGAGTTTAGCGGCAGCCTTGGAGGTGGGAGTGTCAACTGCAAAGTTGAAATCGCCGAAAAGGAGTGAAGGAATGGAGAAGGAGAGAAAATGAGGGAGCCAGGTGGCAAAATGATCTAAAAATAGAGAGGCTGGTCCAGGTGGACGGTAGACTATAGCAACACAAAGAGATATAGGTGAGAAGAGCGGAAAGTGTGAACTTCAAAAGGTGAGGATTAAAGGGAGGGAACAGGGGATATGGAATGAAAAATGCAACGAGAGGAAAGTAGTATGCCCACACCGCCATCTTGTTTATTCCCAGGTCGAGGTGTGTGACTAAAGTGAAGGCCACCATGGGAGAGTGCTGCAGGGGAGGCAGGGTCTGATTACGAGAGCCAGGTTTTAGTGGTAGCCATAAGATTAAGGGAATTTTAAAGGAATAGGCCATGAATAAAGTAAGTTTATTGCTTATAGATCTTGAATTCCAGAGGGCACATAATGCTCCCATGTAGTCATCTATTCCTTGAGTTGAATAGTAAGGAATAGCAGATTGATGTTAGTTGTTTTGGGGGCCATCCTGGGTACAGTCATTCATACAGTGGTAGTTGGGATTGACCTGCTGTTTTACCTCTGTTTTTTATTTCGAGGTACGTAAAAAAATCTTGATTTGGATATGTGTGTTTGAGATTATCAAAAGTAACAATTTTGGAACAAGTATATAGACCTTTATACCTGCCCCTCCCTGCTTCATATAAGTTAAAAGGGTCTCGTGTTTTCGATGTATGAGGCATAGCTGAGCATGTTTTTTTTGTAGGGTGGTCTCAGATCTCTTGGAGATGTAATGGGATAAACAGTTTACTTTAAGGAGCTAGCAAATGGAGGGCCCCGGTGCAAAATAACTTGCACTTCTCTCTACAAGGTAGGTGCCTCCAGAAGTCAATAAACAAGCCAAACACCAAGAGTGCCCCTTTACTCCAGGCCATTGCTGGCAGCAGAAGCCCTCTACCCTGTCGTGGGCCCTGGCACTTTGCATCTGCTGCACCGGCAGTAGCTCCACCACTGCATTCTCCAGATCTGTGTTTGTACAAAGTGTCAGCATAGCAGTATTTGTGTAGCGCAGGGAGCGCTAAGCCACCTTGTTTAGCTACCAGTAGACTTTTATTGATACAGAGCTCTGTGTGTTAGGTGATGTGAGTTGCTGAGGAACACATAACATTAACAGGACCCGTCACCCCAACAGGAGGTTGATTACATAAAGAGAATTAGAAACTGGCTATACATTGTACTAGCAGTTGTTGTCTACAGTATATCATTTCTGAAAGATTTAGAATTTATTTTGCATGCTAATGTGCCTCCCAGAGTGCTTGACAAGGGTGGGAGAGAGGTTTAAGTGTCAGACAACATTAGTGGACTTTATTGTGTCCACTACAAAGGCAGGCAAGCGGACTGTAATCCTAAATAGCACATCAAAGCAGCTAGTTAATATGCATGAGCTTCTCATTTGCATATACATACAGCAACAACAATGTGGAATTTCCCAGGATTGATTCACTTTAGAAAAAAAACACAACATGCTTTTTAACAATAACCTAAATAATCAACTAGGAGTAATCTGCAGTCTGATTGGCTCTTGAACTAGGTGTTGAACTTCTCTCCCAATCAGCTCACAGAGTTCAACAGTTAGTGTCGGTGACAAAATTAATTTAGATAGTAGAATTGTTGCTACTTTATTAATATTTTTATGCAATCCAGTTATTCCTCCAGTGCTGCTCTGGATCTCTGCACCGTGCGGCCGTTGGCACAATTAAAAAATAATTATCAACCAAAGAGCATAAACAAAAATGTTTTTACGGCTTTTACACTTTATTCTGACTACTCTTCATGATGATGCAGAACATTATCCATGAATCCCTCTAGAAGCTTCTAGGACAGGTAAAGGTACCTTGAATTTAAGATACATTTTATACTGGGTGTTTAACATTACATCATAACACAAATGCTGATAATAATATCTTGGATTAAATGAATTAATTCCTAAACTAATAAATAACCGGTGACTTGCCGCAACACGCCAAGCGTTGACTGTTTGCCAAAACATATCTGTTTCGTAGCTGAATTCCTTGGCAGTGCGTCTGTGTTTTAATGAAGAAAACGATCCATGTGCAGATAAAACGAAATATTTTACTTGGGAAAATTCAATTTATTAATTTGGACGTCACTCACAAGGTATTTTTCCAGCACAATAGTAAGTTCCTGTAAAATGGTACAGATAACAGGGGCGCCTTCACAAAACGTGGGGCGCAGAACAAATGTAAGAACCCCCAGCCTACTGACACTTTACAAGTCATAAAGCAGAATGCAAGCTCTAAAACCAAGCTGAGCAACCAAAAAAGGATTGCAAGCTCTGAAACCAAGCTGAGTAACCAAAAAAAGATTGCAAGCTCTGAAACCAAGAAGAGTAACCAAAAAAAAATTGCAAGCTCTGAAACCAAGATGAGTAACCAAAAAAAGATTGCAAGCTCTTAAGGGTTTGCTGAAATAAATACAACAGATAACAAGCTCATTGTTACAGTGTTAGGCCTGACACAGAGCTATAGACTGATTTATCCACACCTTTTCTTTCTTTCTTTCTTTCTTTCTTTCTTTCTCTCTTTCCTTATATTACTTAGCTTTTCTGCTCTCATTCTCTTGCCCTGTCCATTTCTCTCTCCTCCTTTCTTTGTCTCTCTCTATCTTTTAATCACTCTCATTCGTCTAATTTTTTGCTTCCCCTATCTTTTTCTTAAACCCTCCATCTCTCTCTCCTCCTCCTCTTTCACCCTATATCTGTCTCTCTACTCACTATCTCACCGTCTGTTTCTCTCCTCTCACACTCTATCTTTTCTCTACTCTCCTTTCTCACTCTATCTTTTTCTCTTCTCCCCTCTCTCACTCTTTATTTTTCTCTTCTCTCACTCTATTTTTTTCTCTCCTCTCCTCTCATCTCTTACTCTATCTTTTTTCTCCTCTCCTCTCTTACTCTATCTTTTTCTCTCCTCTCTATCTTTATCTCTACTCTCTCACTCTATCTTTTTCTCTTCTCTCCTCTCTCACTCTTTATTTTTCTCTTCTCTCATCTCTTACTCTATCTTGTTCTCTTCTCTCCTCTTTCTCTATCTTGTTCTCTACTTCCCTCTATTTCTCTATATTTCTCCCCTCTCTCACTTTATGTTTCTCTCTACTCCCCTCTCTCACTCTATCTTTTTCTCTTCTCTCCTCTCTTACTCTATCCTTTTCTCTCCTCTCCTCTCTTACTCTATCTTGTTCTCTACTCCCCTCTCTTACTCTATCTGGTTCTCTTCTCCCTTCTCTTTCTCTATATTTCTCCTCTCTCACACTTTATATTTTTCTCTTCTCCCCTCTCTCACTCTACCTTTTTATCTCCTCTCATCTCTTACTCTATCTTTTCCTCATCTACCCCCTCTTTCTCTATCTTTCTCACCTCTCTCGTTTTATATTTTTCTCTACTCCCCTCTCTTTCTCTATATTTCTCTCTACTCCCCTTTCTCACTCTATATTTTTTTCTCCTCTCCTCTCTTACTCTATCTGGTTCTCTACTCCCTTCTCTTTCTCTATATTTCTCCTCTCTCTCACTTTATATTTCTCTCTCCTCCCCTCTCTCACTCTACCTTTTTCTCTTCTCCCCTCTCTCACTCTATATTATTCTCTTCTCCCCTCTCTCACTCTATCTTTCTCCCCTCTCTCACTCTATCCTTTTCTCTCCTCTCCTCTCTTACTCTATCTTGTTCTCTTCTCCCTTCTCTTTCTCTATATTTCTCCTCTCTCACACTTTATATTTTTCTCTTCTCCCCTCTCTCACTCTACCTTTTCCTCATCTCCCCCCTCTTTCTCTATCTTTCTCCCCTCTCTCATTTTATATGTCTCTCTACTCCCCTTTCTCATTCTATATTTTTCTCTTCTCTCCTCTCTCATTCTATCTTTTTCTCTATTCTCCTCTCTCATTCTATCTTTTTCTCTCCTCTCTCACTCTATCCTTTTCTCTCCTCCCCTCTCTCAATCTATATTTTTCTCCCACTCCCCTTTCTCACTCTTTCTTTTTCTCTTGTCTCCTCTCTCATTCTATATTTTTCTCTCCTCCCTCACTCTATCATTTTCTCTCCTCTCCTCTCGCACTCTATCTTTTTCTCTACTCACCTCTCTCACTCTATCTTTTTTCTTTTCTCCCCTCTCTCAATCTATCTTTTTCTCTCCTCTTCTATCTCACTCTATCTTTTTCTCTCCTCTCATCTCTTACTCTATCTTGTTCTCTACTCCCCTCTCTTACTCTATCTTGTTCTCTAATCCCCTCTCTTACTCTATCGTGTTCTCTACTCTCCTCTCTTTCTCTATATTTCTCCCCTCTCTCACTTTATATTTCTCTCTACTCCCCTCTCTCACTCTACCGTTTTCTCTTATACCCTCTCTTTCTCTATCTTTTTCTCTTCTCCCCTCTCTTTCTCTATCTTTCTCCCATCTCTCACTTTATATTTCTCTCTACTACCTTCTCTTACTCTATCCTTTTCTCTGCTCTCATCTCTTTCTCTATATTTTTCTCTTCTCTCCTCTCTCACTCTATCTTTTTCTCTCCTCCCCTCTCTCACTCTAACATTTTCTCTCCTTTCATCTCTTACTCTATCTTTTTCTCTCCTCTCATCTCTTACTCTATCTTGTTCTCTACTCCCTTCTCTTTTTCCATATTTCTCCCCTCTCTCACTTTATATTCCTCTCTACTCCCCTCTCTCACTCTACCTTTTTCTCTTTTCCCCTCTCTTTCTCTATCTTTTTCTATTCTCCCCTCTCTTTCTCTATCCCTTTCTCTCCTCCCCTCTCTCACTCTATCCGTTTCTCTCCTCCCCTCTCTCACTCTATCCTTTTCTCTCCTCCCCTCTCTCACTCTATATTTTTCTCTTCTCCCCTCTCTCACTCTATCTTTTTATCTCCTCTCCTCTCTCACTCTATATTTTTCTCTCCTCCCCTCTCTCACTAGATCTTTCTCCCCTCTCTCACCCTATCTTTTTCTCTTCTCTCCTCTTTTAATGATATAGAAATCACAAAGTTGTGGAGAGCAGTAGTCAAGGTCAGCAATAATCCGGTTCAGCAACTTGTAGGTTAAACAGGAACAAGCTTTTATTGAAGGGATCAGGAACCAACAATAATCTGGCAAGGTACATTTGACAGGAAGTGCCTTATATAGGCCATGGACCAGACACCTGACCAGACACAGTTGAAGAGACTTAGGTACTGATAAAATTGCTAGCAGAGTCAAGCTTATAAGGTCTCAATGGAATTCACAAAAGGCAGGCTGGCGCAGTGGTAGGGAAGAGGTATAGCAGCCTGGGGACCAGGGTTCAAAACCCAGCAGAGTCAATTCCTCACATTACCCCCGCCTCTATAGGTGCAGCCTCTGGATGCCCTATTACCTGGTTTAGCAGGGTACTGCACATGAAAAGACCGAAGCAGATCAGGAGCGTGAACATTGTCCACTGGTTCCCACAAACTCTCCTCCTCACCATAGCCTTTCCAGCGAACCAGATACTGAAGTCTGCCACGGAAGATCCGGGAGTCAAGAATTTTGTCCACTTCGTACTCATCCTCACCATCCACGAGGACTGGAGGTGGGGCAGGCAGGGCTCGGCCAGGGAAAGTATTTTCATGAACAGGTTTAAGCAGTGCAACGTGAAACACTGGATGTATTTTCATGAAATTCGGGAGTTGCAAACGGAAGGTGACAGCATTGATCTGAGCAATGATCTCAAAAGGTCCCATGAACCTTTGACCCAATTTATGAGAAGGAATCCGAAGCTTAAGATTCTTTGTTGACAGCCACACATTGTCACCAACGCGATAGACTGGGGCCTCCTTTCTATGCCTATCAGCAGCTCTTTTGTAACATTCCTGAGCCTCCAAAAGAGTCTCTTTCAACAGTGCTTGGGAATCACGTAAGGTGGTTAGCCGGTCAGTGACAGCAGGAATGGAAGTAGTAATTGGGAGACTGACTAGAAAGGTCGGATGGTAACCATAGTTGGCAAAAAATGGGCTCAAAGAAGTGGAGCAGTGTTGGGCATTGTTATAGGCAAACTCCGCCGTGGGTAGAAAATCCAGCCAGTCATCCTGCAGGTAACTAATATAGCACCGCAAATATTGCTCCAAAGTCTGGTTGGTTCGCTCAGTCTGTCCATTACTTTGCGGATGAAAAGCTGATGACAGATTTACATTAATACCTAGATTAGAACAAAAATGTTTCCAAAAACGAGACGTAAACTGCACTCCCCTGTCAGAAACTACTTCATCAGGCACTCCATGCAAGCGAAAAATTTCCCGAATAACCAGGTCAGTCGTCTGTTTAGCTGAAGGGAGACCACAAGCTGGTATGAAATGACCCATCTTAGTTAACCTGTCCACAACAACAAGAATGGTAGTGTGTTCCTTAGAGGGAGGTAGTTCCACAATAAAGTCCATGGATATAGATCCCCAGGGACGATGAGGAATCGGAAGAGGCTGAAGCAAGCCAACAGGGGATGAGCGAGGAGTCTTATGTCTGGCACACACATCACAAGAGGACACATGCTTCTTAACATCCTCATGATACTTCGGCCACCAAAAGGATCGGGCAAGTAGGTCTTGCGTCTTTCGGATTCCTGGATGACCTGCTGTTTTTGAGTCATGGTAGAGACGTAAAAGGTCCAGTCGCACTGACTCTGGAGCAAACAGACGTCATTGAAAAATCCAAAACCCATTAAGCATCGTCATATGGAGATCACGAGGAGGATCACGAAGAACTGGGTCTTCAGCGTAGCCCTTTTTAATGCGAGACATCAGATCAGAAGGAAAAGCAACTCCTATAAATATATCCTCCGGCAAGATGGTGGTCTTGGTTACGGTAGCATGGAGGGGGTCAGCTATTCTAGACAAGGCATCCGCCTTACCATTCTTGGAACCAGGACGGTATGTAACCAAAAAATTAAACCTTGAGAAGAATAGGGACCAGCGTGCTTGTCTGGCTGACAGTCTCTTAGCTGATCGAATACATTCCAGATTTTTGTGATCTGTGAGGACAGTAATTGGATGGGTAGCTCCCTCCAAGAGATGTCTCCATTCGGTGAAGGCAGCTTTTATAGCCAATAGTTCTTTATTCCCTATGTCATAATTTCTTTCTGCTGGCACCATCTGGCGGGAATAGAAGGCACACGGATGTAACAGCATCTTAGGTCCAGTCCTTTGAGACAGTATAGCACCAGCAGCTGAATCAGAAGCATCAACTTCCACAATAAATGGTAATTCTGGCTGAGGATGTACCAGGACAGGGGCAGATGTAAACAGAGTCTTTAAATCGGGAAAATGCGGTATCAGCCTAATCGGACCACTGAAAAGGAGTCCCCTTACGTGTGAGTTCAGTGATCGGTGTAATAACGGCAGAGAAATTCTTAATGAAACGCCTGTAAAAATTGGCAAACCCCACAAATCTCTGGACATCTTTTTCATTCTTTGGGATGGGCCAGTCCAGCACAGCTTTAATTTTACTTGCGTCCATACTTAAACCTTTGGGAGTTATTACATACCCCAGGAATTGAATGTCTGTTTGTTCAAACTCACATTTTTCTAGTTTAATGTATAGGTGGTGGGTACGAAGGCGCTCCAGAACTATACGGACCTGTTTTCTGTGGTTTTCAAGACTATCAGAGAATATTAGGATATCATCCAAATATGCCACAACAAACTGATCCAGGAGATCTCGTAGTACATCATTGATAAGATGCTGGAAAGTTGCAGGGCATTACACAGCCCAAATGGCATTACTAGATATTCGTAATGCCTGTACCTGGTTCTGAAAGCTGTTTTCCATTCATCATTTGGTCTTATGCGAACCAGATTATATGCCCCCCGAAGATCAAGCTTCGTAAATATTTTAGCTGAGCGAAGTCTCTCCAAAAGTTCAGGAATGAGAGGCAGGGGGTAGCGTTTTTTAACAGTGATGTTATTAATGTCCCTGTAATCAACGCATGGCCGTAGGCTGCCATCTTTCTTCTCTACAAAGAATATAGGAGCTCCTGCTGGGGAAGTAGATGGTCGAATAAAACCTTTGGCAAGATTTTCTTGTATGTATTCACGAAGAGCTTTCAATTCAGGCTCAGAAAGGGAATATATACGGCCAAATGGGATAGCAGCCCCAGGCAAAAGCTCTATTGGGCAATCATAAGGCCTGTGGGGTGGAAGCTGATCAGCATTCTTCTTATCACAGACATCTGCAAAATCCCGATATTGTAGAGGAAGCTTAGTCAAGTTTGTAGCAACCATTTCATTAATTGTTGTGGCAACAGGTGTTACCTTAGTGGGTTGACAATTCCTTAAGCAGTGTTCTGAAGGAAAGGACAAAGTTCTGATCTTCCAATCAATCTGTGGGTTATGCAGAGCAAGCCAAGGTGCCCCCAAAATCACTGGAAACTGTGGTGAGGAAATTAAGTGGAAAGCTATAGTCTCATGGTGATTCACTTCCAGAGTCAACTTTAAGGGCACAGTCTCATGTGTAACCGGGCCCGACGTAAGTGGAGAACCGTCCACTGTCTCCATTAACACAGGTGAAGAATTAGGGATAGACTGAATTCCATTTCCTGCTGCAAATTTAATGTCCATAAAGTTTCCGCCTGCTCCAGAATCTATCATAGCTGTAGTTGAAATTTTATGATCACCACATTGCACATTGCACCACAAAATGAGGATGTTGAGTCAACATACCCTCTTCACCATGAGCCAGAGAAAACAAGGGTTGTGTGACAGAATCCAGTTGATCTGCAATCTGGGATTGGTGTCGAATCTGTGCGCCCTCAGCAGCCATAGCTATTGTTCTTTTGGATTTGCTAGGGCAATTGATGGCATAGTGCCCTGCACTACCACAATACAGGCATAAATTGTGAGTGCGTCGCTACTGTTTTTCTTCATTGGATAATGGCCCTCTTATTAGATTTACCTGCATAGCCTCTGGCTCAAAATCTGTAGGTGTTTGTGGGATCGGAGTAGAAGTTCTTGAATAGGAAATTGGAGTAGTACTTGGTCTAAAAGAGCCCTGTCTTTCCAGTCTTCTTTCAGAAAGTCTCTGTTCGATACGGATAGCCAAACGCACGAATGCATCAAAGTCAGCAGGAAGATCAACACGAGCTAGCTCATCTTTTATAGCTTCTGAGAGACCTTTTCTGAAGTGGAACCTCTGGGCTGATTGGTTCCAGGTAGTATCAGCAACCCACTGTCTGAATTCAGCAGCATATTCAGCCACGGAGCGCCTCCCTTGATGCAAATGAAGTAGAGTGGCTTCTGCTGTAGCACATCGATTGGGGTCATCAAAAACTAGGCACATGGCCTCAAGAAAGTCATTTAGATTACCCAAGACTGGACTGTCCTGTTCCAGAAGAGGGGAGTCCCAAGCCAGGGCTTCATCTTTGAATAGTGAAAAAATAAATCCCACCTTCTCTCTTTCAGATGGAAATTGGTGAGGTAACATCATGAAGTGCAAACGGCATTGATTTAGGAAACCCCTACATTTTTTGCAATCTCCTCCAAACTTTTCTGGCAGGGGCAAGCGGGCATCTTGAGCAGGTGTAACAGTAGCAGCCGCAACATCACGTGCCCTGTAGCTGGTATACTCACTGTGCATTGACTGAAATTTATTTTGCAGTTCAGCTATTTGGTCCTGCAGCACTTGGATGGTCTGTGCCTGGGTCTGCACAGTTCTTACAGTAAAAGCAACCTGCTGGGCCAATGCAGAATCTGTCCCGGCGGTCTCCATGAAAGGGCCAGATTCTTCTGTAATGATATAGAAATCACAAAGTTGTGGAGACCAGTAGCCAAGGTCAGCAATAATCTGGTTCAGCAACTTGTAGGTTAAACAGGAACAAGCTTTTATTGAAGGGATCAGGAACCAACAATAATCTGGCAAGGTACATTTGACAGGAAGTGCCTTATATAGGCCAAGGACCAGACACCTGACCAGACACAGCTGAAGAGACTTAGGTACTGATAATATTGCTAGCAGAGTCAAGCTTATAGGGTCTCAATGGAATTCACAAAAGGCAGGCTGGCGCAGTGGTAGGGAAGAGGTATAGCAGCCTGGGGACCAGGGTTCAAAACCCAGCAGAGTCAATTCCTCACACCTCTCTTACTCTATCTTTTTATCTCCTCTCATCTCTTACTCTATCTTTTCCTCTCCCCTCCTCTCTTACTCTATCTGGTTCTCTACTCCCTTCTCTTTCTCTATATTTCTCCCCTCTCTCACTTTATATTTCTCTCTACTCTCCTCTCTCACTCTATCCATTTCTCTCCTCCCCTCTCTCACTCTACCTTTTTCTCTTTTCCCCTCTCTTTCTCTATTTTTCTCCCCTCTCTCACTCTATCTTTTTCTCTCCTCTCTCACTACGTTTATCTATCATCTCCTCTCTCACTCTATATTTCTCTCTCCTCTCCTCTCCTCTCTCACTCTATCTTTTTCTCTCCGCTCCTCTCTTACTCTATCTTATTCTCTACTCCTCTCTCTTACTCTATCTTGTTCTCTACTTCCGTCTCTTTCTTTATCTTTCTCCCCTCTCCAACTTTATATTTCTCTCTACTTCCCTCTCTCACTCTATCTTTTTCTCTTCTCCGCTCTCTCACTCTATCTTTTTCTCTCCTCTCATCTCTTACTCTATCTTGCTCTCTACTTCACTCTCTTACTCTATCTTGTTCTCTACTCCCCTCTATTTCTCTATATTTCTCCCCTCTCTCACTTTATATTTCTCTCTACTCCCCTCTCTCACTCTACCTTTTTCTCTTATCCACTCTCTTTCTCTATCTTTTTCTCTCCTCTCCTCTCTTACTCTATCTTGTTCTCTACTCCCCTCTCTCACTCTATCATTTTCTCTCCTCCCCTCTCTTACTCTATCTTGTTCTCCACTCCACTCTCTCACTCTATCTTGTTCTCTACTCCACTCTCTCACTCTATCTTTTTCTCTCCTCTCATCTCTTACTCTGTCTTGCTCTCTACTCCCCTCTCTTACTCTATCTTGTTCTCTACTCCCTTCTCTTTCTCTATATGTCTCCCCTCTCTCACTTTATATTTCTCTCTCCTCCCCTCTCTCACTCTACCTTTTTCTCTTACCCCCTCTCTTTTTCTATCTTTTTCTCTTCTCCCCTCACTTTTTCTATCTTTTTCTCTTCTCTCCTCTCTTACTCTATCTTTTTCTCTCCTCTCCGCTCTTTCTCTATATTTTTCTCTCCTCTCCTCTCTTACTCTATCTTGTTCTCTACTCCCTTCTCTTTCTCTATATTTCTCCCCTCTCTCACTTTATATTTCTCTCTACTCCCCTCTCTCACTCTATCTTTTTCTCTTCTCTCCTCTCTTACTCTATCTTGTTCTCTACTCCCCTCTCTCACTCTATATTTTTCTCTCCTCTCCTCTCTTACTCTATCTTGTTCTCTACTCCCCTCTCTCACTCTATCTTTTTCTCTCCTCTCCTCTCTTACTCTATCTTGCTCTCTACTCCCCTATCTTACTCTATCTGGTTCTCTACTCCCTTCTCTTTCTCTATATTTCTCCTCTCTCTCACTTTATATTTCTCTCTACTCCCCTCTCTCACTCTACCTTTTTCTCTTCTCCCCTCTCTCACTCTATATTTTTCTCTTCTCCCCTCTCTCACTCTATCTTTCTCCCCTCTCTCACTCTATCTTTTTCTCTCCTCTCATCTCTTACTCTATCTTTTCCTCATCTCCCCCCTCTTTCTCTAACTTTCTCACCTCTCTCATTTTATATTTCTCTCTACTCCCCTTTCTCACTCTAAATTTTTCTCTTCTCTCCTCTCTCATTCTATCTTTTTCTCTCCTCTCTTACTCTAGCTTGTTCTCTACTCCCCTCTTTCACTCTATCTTTTTCTCTCCTCTAATCTCTCACTCTATCTTTTTCTCTCCTCTCCTCTCTTACTCTATCTTTTTCTCTACTCCCCTCTCTCACTCTATCCTTTTCTCTCCTCCCCTCTCATACTCTATCTTTTTCTCTACTCCCCTCTCTCACTCTATCTTTTTCTCTCCTCTCATCTCTTACTCTATCTTTTTTTCTCCTCTCCGCTCTTTCTCTATCTTGTTCTCCACTCCCCTCTCTTTCTCTATATTTCTCCCCTCTATCACATTATATTTCTCTCTACTACCCTCTCTGACTCTATCCTTTTCTCTTATCCCCTCTCTCACTCTATCTTTTTATCTACTCTCCTCTCTCTCTCTATCTTTTTCTCTCCTCCCCTCTCTCACTCTATCTTTCTCCCCTCTCTCACCCTATCTTTTTCTCTCCTCTCATCTCTTACTCTATCTTGTTCTCTTCTCCCCTCTCCTACTTTATCTTGTTCTCTACTCCCCTCTCTTTCTCTATATTTCTCCCCTCTCTCACTTTATATTTCTCTCTACTCCGCTCTCTCACTCTACCTTTTTCTCTAATCCCCTCTCTTTCTCTCCTCTCTCACTTTATATTTCTCTCTACTCCCCTCTCTCACTCTATCCTTTTCTCTTCTCTCCTCTCTCACTCTATCCATTTCTCTCCTCCCCTCTCTCACTCTACCTTTTTCTCTTTTCCCCTCTCTTTCTCTATTTTTCTCCCCTTTCTCACTCTATGTTTTTCTCTCCTCTCTCACTACGTTTATCTATCATCTCCTCTCTCACTCTATCTTTTTCTCTCCTCTCCTCTCTCACTCTATCTTGTTCTCTACTTCCGTCTCTTTCTCTATCTTTCTCCCCTCTCCAACTTTATATTTCTCTCTACTTCCCTCTCTCACTCTATATTTTTCTCTTCTCCGCTCTCTCACTCTATCTTTTTCTCTCCTCTCATCTCTTACTCTATCTTGTTCTCTACTCCCCTCTACAGGGAGTGCAGAATTATTAGGCAAATGAGTATTTTGACCACATCATCCTCTTTATGCATGTTGTCTTACTCCAAGCTGTATAGGCTCGAAAGCCTACTACCAATTAAGCATATTAGGTGATGTGCATCTCTGTAATGAGAAGGGGTGTGGTCTAATGACATCAACACCCTATATCAGGTGTGCATAATTATTAGGCAACTTCCTTTCCTTTGGCAAAATGGGTCAAAAGAAGGACTTGACAGGCTCAGAAAAGTAAAAAATAGTGAGATATCTTGCAGAGGGATGCAGCACTCTTAAAATTGCAAAGCTTCTGAAGCGTGATCATAGAACAATCAAGCGTTTCATTCAAAATAGTCAACAGGGTCGCAAGAAGCGTGTGGAAAAACCAAGGCGCAAAATAACTGCCCATGAACTGAGAAAAGTCAAGCGTGCAGCTGCCACGATGCCACTTGCCACCAGTTTGGCCATATTTCAGAGCTGCAACATCACTGGAGTGCCCAAAAGCACAAGGTGTGCAATACTCAGACACATGGCCAAGGTAAGAAAGGCTGAAAGACGACCACCACTGAACAAGACACACAAGCTGAAACGTCAAGACTGGGCCAAGAAATATCTCAAGACTGATTTTTCTAAGGTTTTATGGACTGATGAAATGAGAGTGAGTCTTGATGGGCCAGATGGATGGGCCCGTGGCTGGAATGGTAAAGGGCAGAGAGCTCCAGTCCGACTCAGACGCCAGCAAGGTGGAGGTGGAGTACTGGTTTGGGCTGGTATCATCAAAGATGAGCTTGTGGGGCCTTTTCGGGTTGAGGATGGAGTCAAGCTCAACTCCCAGTCCTACTGCCAGTTCCTGGAAGACACCTTCTTCAAGCAGTGGTACAGGAAGAAGTCTGCATCCTTCAAGAAAAACATGATTTTCATGCAGGACAATGCTCCATCACACGCGTCCAAGTACTCCACAGCGTGGCTGGCAAGAAAGGGTATAAAAGAAGAAAATCTAATGACATGGCCTCCTTTTTCACCTGATCTGAACCCCATTGAGAACCTGTGGTCCATCATCAAATGTAAGATTTACAAGGAGGGAAAACAGTACACCTCTCTGAACAGTGTCTGGGAGGCTGTGGTTGCTGCTGCACGCAATGTTGATGGTGAACAGATCAAAACACTGACAGAATCCATGGATGGCAGGCTTTTGAGTGTCCTTGCAAAGAAAGGTGGCTATATTGGTCACTGATTTGTTTTTGTTTTGTTTTTGAATGTCAGAAATGTATATTTGTGAATGTTGAGATGTTCTATTGGTTTCACTGGTAAAAATAAATAATTGAAATGGGTATATATTTGTTTTTTGTTAAGTTGCCTAATAATTATGCACAGTAATAGTCACCTGCACACACAGATATCCCCCTAAAATAGCTAAAACTAAAAACAAACTAAAAACTACTTCCAAAAATATTCAGCTTTGATATTAATGAGTTTTTTGGGTTCATTGAGAACATGGTTGTTGTTCAATAATAAAAATAATCCTCAAAAATACAACTTGCCTAATAATTCTGCACTCCCTGTATTTGTCTATATTTCTCCCCTCTCTCACTTTATATTTCTCTCTACTCCCCTCTCTCACTCTACCATTTTCTCTTATCCACTCTCTTTCTCTATCTTTTTCTCTCCTCTCTCACTACCTTTATCGCTCCTCTCCTCTCTCGCTCTATATTTTTCTCTCCTCTCCTCTCTTACTATATCTTTTTCTCTCCTCTCCTCTCTTACTCTATCTTTTTCTCTCCTCTCCTCTCTCACTATATCTTTTTCTCTCCTCTCCTCTCTTACTCTATCTTATTCTCTACTCCCCCCTCATACTCTATCTTGTTCTCTACTCCCCTCTCTCTCTATATTTTTCTCCCCTCTCTCACTCTCTCTTTTTATCTACTCTCCTCTCTTACTCTATCTTGTTCTCTTCTCTCCTCTCTCACTCTATCTTTTTCTCTTCTCCCCTCTATCACTCTATCTTTTTCTCTTCTCCCCTCTATCACTCTATCCTTTTCTCTTCTTTCCTCTCTTACTCTATCTTGTTCTCTACTCCCCTCTCTTTCTCTATATTTCTCCCCTCTATCACATTATATTTCTCTCTACTACCCTCTCTCACTCTATCTTTTTCTCTTCTCCCCTCTATCACTCTATCTTTTTCTCTCCTCTCATCTCTTACTCTATGTTGTTCTCTTCTCCCATCTCCTACTTTATCTTGTTCTCTACTCCCCTCTCTTTCTCTATATTTCTCCCCTCTATCACATTATATTTCTCTCTCCTCCCCTCTCTCACTCTATCCTTTTCTCTCCTCCCCTCTCTCACTCTATCTTTTTCTCTTCTCCCCTCTATCACTCTATCCTTTTCTCTTCTTTCCTCTCTTGCTCTATCTTTTTCTCTCCCTCCTCTCTTACTCTATCTGGTTCTCTACTCCCCTCTCTTTCTCTATATTTCTCCCCTCTCTCACTTTATATTTCTCTCTACTCCCCTCTCTCACTCTACCTTTTTCTCTTCTCCCCTCTCTTTCTCTATCTTTTTCTCTACTCCCCTCTCTCACTCTATCCATTTCTCTCCTCCCCTCTCTCACTCTACCTTTTTCTCTTTTCCCCTCTCTTTCTCTATTTTTCTCCCCTCTCTCACTCTATCTTTTTCTCTCCTCTCCTCTCTTACTCTATCTTGTTCTCTACTTCCGTCTCTTTCTCTATCTTTCTCCCCTCTCCAACTTTATATTTCTCTCTACTTTGCTCTCTCACTCTATATTTTTCTCTTCTCCCCTCTATCACTCTATCTTTTTCTCTTCTCCCCTCTATCACTCTATCCTTTTCTCTTCTTTCCTCTCTTACTCTATCTTGTTCTCTACTCCCCTCTCTTTCTCTATATTTCTCCCCTCTCTCACTTTATATTTTTCTCTCCTCCCCTCTCTCACTCTATCTTTTTATCTACTCTCCTCTCTCACTCTATCTTTTTCTCTCCTCCCCTCTCTCACTCTATCTTTCTCCCCTCTCTCACCCTATCCTTTTCTCTCCTCTCATCTTTTTCTCTATCTGTTTCTCTTCTCCGCTCTCTCACTCTATCTTTTTCTCTCCTCCCCTCTCTTAATCTATCTTGTTCTCTTCTCCCCTCTCTCACTTTATATTTCTCTCTCCTTTCCTCTCTTTCTCTATCTTTTTCTTTACTCCCCTCTCTTACTCTATCTTGTTCTCTACTCCCCTCTCTTTCTCTATATTTCTCCCCTCTCTCTCTCTATCTTTTTCTCTTCTCCCCTCTCTCTCTCTAATTTTCTCCCCTCTCTCACTCTATCTTTTTCTCTCCTCTCATCTTTTTCTCTATCTGTTTCTCTTCTCTCCTCTCTCACTCTATCTTTTTCTCTTCTCCCCTCTATCACTCTATCCTTTTCTCTTCTCTCCTCTCTTGCTCTATCCTTTTCTCTTCTCGCCTCTCTCACTCTATCCTTTTCTCTTCTCCCCTCTCTCACTCTATCCTTTTCTCTCCTCTCTCGCTCTATCCTTTTCTCTTCTCTCCTCTCTCACTCTATCCTTTTCTCTTCTCTCCTCTCTCACTCTATCCTTTTCTCTTCTCCCCTCTCTCACTCTATCCTTTTCTCTACTCTCCTCTCTTACTCTATCCTTTTCTCTTCTCTCCTTTCTCACTCTATCCTTCTCTCTTCTCTCCTCTCTCACTCTATCCTTTTCTCTTCTCTCCTCTCTCACTCTATCCTTTTCTCCTCTCCCCTCTCTCACTCTATCCTTTTCTCTTCTCTCCTCTCTTACTCTATCCTTTTCTCTTCTCTCCTCTCTCACTCTATCCTTTTCTCTTCTCTCCTCTCTTACTCTATCTTTTTCTCTCATCTCCTCTCTCACTCTATCCTTTTCTCTTCTCTCCTCTCTCACTCTATCCTTTTCACTTCTCTCCTCTCTCCCTCTATCCTTTTCTCTTCTCTCCTCTCTCACTCTATCCGTTTCTCTTCTCTCCTCTCTTACTCTATCCTTTGCTCTTCTCTCCTCTATTACTCTATCCTTTTCTCTTCTCTCCTCTCTCACTCTATCCTTTTCTCTTCTCTCCTCTCTCACTCTATCCTTTTCACTTCTCTCCTCTCTCCCTCTATCCTTTTCTCTTCTCTCCTCTCTCACTCTATCCTTTGCTCTTCTCTCCTCTCTCACTCTTTCCTTTTCTCTTCTCTCCTCTCTCACTCTATCCTTTTCTCTTCTCTCCTCTCTCACTCTATCCTTTTCTCTTCTCCCCTCTCTCACTCTATCCTTTTCTCTTCTCCCCTCTCTCACTCTATCCTTTGCTCTTCTCTCCTCTCTCACTCTTTCCTTTTCTCTTCTCCCCTCTCTCACTCTATCCTTTTCTCTTCTCTCCTCTCTCACTTTATCCTTGTCTCTTCTCTCCTCTCTCACTCTTTCCTTTGCTCTTCTCTCCTCTCTCACTCTTTCCTTTTCTCTTCTCCCCTCTCTCACTCTATCCTTTTCTCTTCTCTCCTCTCTCACTCTATCCTTTTCTCTTCTCCCCTCTCTTACTCTATCCTTTTCTCTTCTCCCCTCTCTCACTCTATCCTTTGCTCTTCTCTCCTCTCTCACTCTTTCCTTTTCTCTTCTCTCCTCTCTCACTCTTTCCTTTTCTCTTCTCTCCTCTCTCACTCTATCCTTTTCTCTTCTCTCCTCTCTTACTCTACCCTTTTCTCTACTCTCCTCTCTCACTCTATCCTTTTCTCTTCTCCCCTCTCTTACTCTATCCTTTTCTCTTTTCTCCTCTCTCACTCTATCCTTTTCTCTTCTCTCCTCTCTCACTCTATCCTTTTCTCTTCTCCCCTCTCTTACTCTATCCTTTTCTCTTCTCTCCTCTCTCACTCTATCCTTTTCTCTCACTCCCTCTCTCTGCTTGGTGTTTGCTGTAAAAGGGAATCTTTTGCGACATTTTCGGTCACCTTGATTACATCGTGTTTCGACTTTTTGTAGTTTCTTTTGTTTTAATGAGCAGTTGTGTAGGACCCCAGACATGTTTATATTTATATATACTGTCACAGAACAGGGATCAAGGGGTTACAAATAACAAAGATAGGTTATAACCTCTACATACAAGACCGAACTCCATTATTATGTTCCCTAGAAGAGTCTTTATTTGAAAAAAAGTTGGAAAATGTATAGGCAAACAAAACAATGCAACTTTGTGTGGCTAGGTTTGGGGAGATCATTGCATGAAGATAGTTACTGGGTAGTGTACATTAGGTGGATAGGGTTGGGAAGAGCATTGTATGTGGATGGCATAATTGGATAGAGTACTTTAGGTGGTAGGGTTGTGAAGACCATTGTATTTGGATAGTGGATGGTAATCGACTAGAGTATGTTAGGTGTGTATGGTTCAAGAGTCCATTGAACGCAAACTTCGGATCATAATTGTGTAGAGTACATTAGGTGGATAGGTTTGGGAACACAATTGTATGCAGATGACATAACTGGGTAGAGTACATTAAGTGGGTAGGGTTGGGAAGACCATTGTGTGTGGATGGTGTAATTGGATAAATATGTTATGTGGTAAGGCTCGGAAGATCATTGTATTTGGATAGTGGATGGTAATTGGGTAGAGTTTGTTAGGTAGGTATGGTTTGGGGAACACCATTGTATGAAGATGGCGTAACTGGGTAGAGTACATTAGGTAGATAGGGTTGGGAAGACCTTTGTGAGCGGATGAAGGATGGTAATCGAGTACAGTGTTTTAGATGGATAGGGTTGGGAAGACCATTGAATGCAGATTGCATAATTGGGTAGAATACATTAGGTGGGTATGGTTTGGGAGTCCATTGAGTGCAAACTGCAGATGATAATTGGGTAAAGTACATTAGGTAGATAGGTTTGGGAACACAATTGTATGCAGATGGCATAACTGGGTAGAGTACATTAAGAGGGTAGGGTTGGGAAGACCATTGTGTGTGGATGGTGTAATTGGATAAAGTATGTTATGTGGTAGGGCTCGGAAGACCATTGTATCAGGATAGTGGATGGTAATTGGGTAGAGGTCATTAGGTAGGTATGGTTTGGGGAACACTATTGTATGAAGATGGCGTAACTGGGTAGAGTACATTAGGTGGACAAGGTTGGAAAGACCATTGTGTGTGGATGGTGTAATTGGATAAAGTATGTTAGGTGGTAGGGTTGGGAAGACCATTGTATTTGGATAGTGGATGGAAATCAGGTAGAGTTTGTTAGGTGGTATGGTTTGGCAGTCCATTGAGGGCAAAGTACAGATGGTAGTTTGGTATTGTATATTAGGTGGGTAGGTTTGGGAGGACCATTGTATACTGATGGTGTAATTGGGTAGAGCATGTTAGGTTGGAATGGTTGGGGAGATTATTATGTGCCCTTAATAATGATTAACTACCTTTGAAACTGCACCTTAATCAGTAAATTGTTTCAGATAAGGTTTAGGGATTGTGTTATCTCTTAGGGAACCTCTTGTGCAAATATCCAAACACAGATATAACTAAATACACAACAACAAAACATGTTCTAACATGACCATACGCAATGTGACAGTGTGTTAACTATAATTATAATAAACAAGTTATTATAATTTGGTGAATCAGCACCTTCTACAGAACTCTTAATGGTGCCACCGGTGCAGGAAACCAAAACCCATGAATGACACGGGGGGATTTATGATAAAGTCCATGATAACCTGCTTAAAGTAAATTATGAACTGCTCTTTTATTGGAAGGGGTCGGGAGACAATACCTCATGGTCCTGCCATTCCATGACAGTATCTTCTCATCTCAAGGAGGATGATCGGCAGAAACCAAAATGGTAGACTCTATAGCAACATAGTTTCATGAGAAAAAGTAACAATTATAGGCTTTATTTGTTACATTCTAAAAACAAACAGCCTATTTTCAAAAGATGGTATTTTAAATATTTGACTACAGTTGTTCTTTAAAGGGGCAGTGTAGGCGCTCTTCAACTCCAAGTTTACTTTTTAGTTCACCATTATTAACATTAAAAATTCTACCTCTATCTTTTTCTCTTCTCTCCTCTCTCACTCTATCTTTTTCTCTTCTCTCCTCTCTCACTCTATCCTTTTCTTTTTTCCCCTCTTTCACTCTATCCTTTTCTCTTCTCCCCTCTCTCACTCTATCCTTTTCTCTTCTCCCCTCTCTCACTCTATATTTTTCTCTTCTCTCCTCTCTCACTCTATCCTTTTCTTTTTTCCCCTCTTTCACTCTATCCTTTTCTCTTCTCCCCTCTCTCACTCTATCCTTTTCTCTTCTCCCCTCTCTCACTCTATATTTTTCTCTTCTCTCCTCTCTCACTCTATCCTTTTCTCTTCTCTCCTTTCTCACTCTATCCTTTTCTCTCCTCTCCTCTCTCACTCTATCCTTTTCTCTTCTCTCCTCTCTTACTCTATCCTTTTCTCTTCTCCCCTCTCTCACTCTATCCTTTTCTCGTCTCTCCTCTCTTACTCTATCCTTTTCTCTTCTCCCCTCTCTCACTCTATCCTTTTCTCTTCTCCCCTCTCTCACTCTATCCTTTTCTCTTCTCCCCACTGTCACTCTATCCTTTTCTCTACTCTCCTCTCTCACTCTATCCTTTTCTCTTCTCTCCTCTCTCACTCTTTCCTTTTCTCTTCTCTCCTCTCTCATTCTATCCTTTTCTCTTCTCTCCTCTCTTACTCTATCCTTTCCTCTTCTCTCCTCTCACTCTATCCTTTTATCTTCTCTCCTCTCTTACTCTATCCTTTTCTCTATTCCCCTCTCTCACTCTATATTTTTCTCTTCTCTCCTCTCTCACTCTATCCTTTTCTCTTCTCCCCTCTCTCACTCTATCCTTTTCTCTTCTCCCCTCTCTCACTCTATCCTTTGCTCTTCTCTCCTCTCTCACTCTTTCCTTTTCTCTTCTCTCCTCTCTCACTCTATCCTTTGCTCTTCTCTCCTCTCTCACTCTTTCCTTTTCTCTTCTCCCCTCTCTCACTCTATCCTTTTCTCTTCTCTCCTCTCTTACTCTATCCTTCTCTCTTCTCTCCTCTCTCACTCTATCCTTTTCTCTTCTCTCCTCTCTCACTCTATCCTTTTCTCTTCTCCCCTCTCTTACTCTATCCTTTTCTCTTCTCCCCTCTCTCACTCTATCCTTTGCTCTTCTCTCCTCTCTCACTCTTTCCTTTTCTCTTCTCTCCTCTCTCACTCTATCCTTTTCTCTTCTCTCCTCTCTTACTCTACCCTTTTCTCTACTCTCCTCTCTCACTCTATCCTTTTCTCTTCTCCCCTCTCTTACTCTATCCTTTTCTCTTTTCTCCTCTCTCACTCTATCCTTTTCTCTTCTCTCCTCTCTCACTCTATCCTTTTCTCTTCTCCCCTCTCTTACTCTATCCTTTTCTCTTCTCTCCTCTCTCACTCTATCCTTTTCTCTCACTCCCTCTCTCTGCTTGGTGTTTGCTGTAAAAGGGAATCTTTTGCGACATTTTCGGTCACCTTGATTACATCGTGTTTCGACTTTTTGTAGTTTCTTTTGTTTTAATGAGCAGTTGTGTAGGACCCCAGACATGTTTATATTTATATATACTGTCACAGAACAGGGATCAAGGGGTTACAAATAACAAAGATAGGTTATAACCTCTACATACAAGACAGAACTCCATTATTATGTTCCCTAGAAGAGTCTTTATTTGAAAAAAAGTTGGAAAATGTATAGGCAAACAAAACAATGCAACTTTGTGTGGCTAGGTTTGGGGAGATCATTGCATGAAGATAGTTACTGGGTAGTGTACATTAGGTGGATAGGGTTGGGAAGAGCATTGTATGTGGATGGCATAATTGGATAGAGTACTTTAGGTGGTAGGGTTGTGAAGACCATTGTATTTGGATAGTGGATGGTAATCGACTAGAGTATGTTAGGTGTGTATGGTTCAAGAGTCCATTGAACGCAAACTTCGGATCATAATTGTGTAGAGTACATTAGGTGGATAGGTTTGGGAACACAATTGTATGCAGATGACATAACTGGGTAGAGTACATTAAGTGGGTAGGGTTGGGAAGACCATTGTGTGTGGATGGTGTAATTGGATAAATATGTTATGTGGTAAGGCTCGGAAGATCATTGTATTTGGATAGTGGATGGTAATTGGGTAGAGTTTGTTAGGTAGGTATGGTTTGGGGAACACCATTGTATGAAGATGGCGTAACTGGGTAGAGTACATTAGGTAGATAGGGTTGGGAAGACCTTTGTGAGCGGATGAAGGATGGTAATCGAGTACAGTGTTTTAGATGGATAGGGTTGGGAAGACCATTGAATGCAGATTGCATAATTGGGTAGAATACATTAGGTGGGTATGGTTTGGGAGTCCATTGAGTGCAAACTGCAGATGATAATTGGGTAAAGTACATTAGGTAGATAGGTTTGGGAACACAATTGTATGCAGATGGCATAACTGGGTAGAGTACATTAAGAGGGTAGGGTTGGGAAGACCATTGTGTGTGGATGGTGTAATTGGATAAAGTATGTTATGTGGTAGGGCTCGGAAGACCATTGTATCAGGATAGTGGATGGTAATTGGGTAGAGGTCATTAGGTAGGTATGGTTTGGGGAACACTATTGTATGAAGATGGCGTAACTGGGTAGAGTACATTAGGTGGACAAGGTTGGAAAGACCATTGTGTGTGGATGGTGTAATTGGATAAAGTATGTTAGGTGGTAGGGTTGGGAAGACCATTGTATTTGGATAGTGGATGGAAATCAGGTAGAGTTTGTTAGGTGGTATGGTTTGGCAGTCCATTGAGGGCAAAGTACAGATGGTAGTTTGGTATTGTATATTAGGTGGGTAGGTTTGGGAGGACCATTGTATACTGATGGTGTAATTTGGTAGAGCATGTTAGGTTGGAATGGTTGGGGAGATTATTATGTGCCCTTAATAATGATTAACTACCTTTGAAACTGCACCTTAATCAGTAAATTGTTTTAGATAAGGTTTAGGGATTTTGTTATCTCTTAGGGAACCTCTTGTGCAAATATCCAAACACAGATATAACTAAATACACAACAACAAAACATGTTCTAACATGACCATACGCAATGTGACAGTGTGTTAACTATAATTATAATAAACAAGTTATTATAATTTGGTGAATCAGCACCTTCTACAGAACTCTTAATGGTGCCACCGGTGCAGGAAACCAAAACCCATGAATGACACGGGGGGATTTATGATAAAGTCCATGATAACCTGCTTAAAGTAAATTATGAACTGCTCTTTTATTGGAAGGGGTCGGGACACATTACCTCATGGTCCTGCCATTCCATGACAGTATCTTCTCATCTCAAGGAGGATGATCGGCAGAAACCAAAATGGTAGACTCTATAGCAACATAGTTTCATGAGAAAAAGTAACAATTATAGGCTTTATTTGTTACATTCTAAAAACAAACAGCCTATTTTCAAAAGATGGTATTTTAAATATTTGACTACAGTTGTTCTTTAAAGGGGCAGTGTAGGCGCTCTTCAACTCCAAGTTTACTTTTTAGTTCACCATTATTAACATTAAAAATTCTACCTCTATCTTTTTCTCTTCTCTCCTCTCTCACTCTATCTTTTTCTCTTCTCTCCTCTCTCACTCTATCCTTTTCTTTTTTCCCCTCTTTCACTCTATCCTTTTCTCTTCTCCCCTCTCTCACTCTATCCTTTTCTCTTCTCCCCTCTCTCACTCTATATTTTTCTCTTCTCTCCTCTCTCACTCTATCCTTTTCTTTTTTCCCCTCTTTCACTCTATCCTTTTCTCTTCTCCCCTCTCTCACTCTATCCTTTTCTCTTCTCCCCTCTCTCACTCTATATTTTTCTCTTCTCTCCTCTCTCACTCTATCCTTTTCTCTTCTCTCCTCTCTCACTCTATCCTTTTCTCTTCTCTCCTCTCTCACTCTATCCTTTTCTCTTCTCTCCTCTCTTACTCTATCCTTTTCTCTTCTCCCCTCTCTCACTCTATCCTTTTCTCTTCTCTCCTCTCTTACTCTATCCTTTTCTCTTCTCCCCTCTCTCACTCTATCCTTTTCTCTTCTCCCCTCTCTCACTCTATCCTTTTCTCTTCTCCCCACTGTCACTCTATCCTTTTCTCTACTCTCCTCTCTCACTCTATCCTTTTCTCTTCTCTCCTCTCTCACTCTTTCCTTTTCTCTTCTCTCCTCTCTCATTCTATCCTTTTCTCTTCTCTCCTCTCTTACTCTATCCTTTCCTCTTCTCTCCTCTCACTCTATCCTTTTATCTTCTCTCCTCTCTTACTCTATCCTTTTCTCTATTCCCCTCTCTCACTCTATATTTTTCTCTTCTCTCCTCTCTCACTCTATCCTTTTCTCGTTTCCCCTCTCTCACTCTATCCTTTTCTCTTCTCTCCTCTCTCACTCTATCCTTTTCTCTTCTCTCCTCTCTCACTCGATACTTTTCTCTTCTCTCCTCCCTTACTCTATCTTTTTCTCTTCTCTCCTCTCTTACTCTATCCTTTTCTCTACTCCCCTCTCTCATTCTATATTTTTCTCCTCTATCTTCTCATACTCTATCCTTTTCTCTTCTCTCCTCTCTCACTCTATCTTTTTCTCTACTGCCCTCTCTCATTCTATCTTTTTCTCTACTCTCCTCTCTTACTCTATCTTTTTCTCTTCTCTCCTCTCTTACTCTATCCTTTTCTCTTCTCTCCTCTCTCACTCTATCCTTTTCTCTACTCCCCTCTCTCACTCTATCCTTTTCACTTCTCTCCTCTCTTACTCTATCCTTTTCTCTTCTCTCCTCTCTCACTCTATCCTTTTCTCTACTCCCCTCTCTCACTCTATCCTTTTCACTTCTCTCCTCTCTTACTCTATCCTTTTCTCTTCTCTCCTCTCTCACTCTATCCTTTTCTCTACTCCCCTCTCTCACTCTATCTTTTTCTCTACTGCCCTCTCTCATTCTATCTTTTTCTCTACTCTCCTCTCTTACTCTATCTTTTTCTCTTCTCTCCTCTCTTACTCTATCCTTTTCTTTTTTCCCCTCTTTCACTCTATCTTTTTCTCTTCTCCCCTCTCTCACTCTATCCTTTTCTCTTCTCCCCTCTCTCACTCTATATTTTTCTCTTCTCTCCTCTCTCACTCTATCCTTTTCTTTTTTCCCCTCTTTCACTCTATCCTTTTCTCTTCTCCCCTCTCTCACTCTATCCTTTTCTCTTCTCCCCTCTCTCACTCTATATTTTTCTCTTCTCTCCTCTCTCACTCTATCCTTTTCTCTTCTCTCCTTTCTCACTCTATCCTTTTCTCTCCTCTCCTCTCTCACTCTATCCTTTTCTCTTCTCTCCTCTCTTACTCTATCCTTTTCTCTTCTCCCCTCTCTCACTCTATCCTTTTCTCGTCTCTCCTCTCTTACTCTATCCTTTTCTCTTCTCCCCTCTCTCACTCTATCCTTTTCTCTTCTCCCCTCTCTCACTCTATCCTTTTCTCTTCTCCCCACTGTCACTCTATCCTTTTCTCTACTCTCCTCTCTCACTCTATCCTTTTCTCTTCTCTCCTCTCTCACTCTTTCCTTTTCTCTTCTCTCCTCTCTCATTCTATCCTTTTCTCTTCTCTCCTCTCTTACTCTATCCTTTCCTCTTCTCTCCTCTCACTCTATCCTTTTATCTTCTCTCCTCTCTTACTCTATCCTTTTCTCTATTCCCCTCTCTCACTCTATATTTTTCTCTTCTCTCCTCTCTCACTCTATCCTTTTCTCGTTTCCCCTCTCTCACTCTATCCTTTTCTCTTCTCTCCTCTCTCACTCTATCCTTTTCTCTTCTCTCCTCTCTCACTCGATACTTTTCTCTACTCCCCTCTCTCACTCTATATTTTTCTCTTCTCTCCTCTCTCACTCTATCCTTTTCTCGTTTCCCCTCTCTCACTCTATCCTTTTCTCTTCTCTCCTCCCTTACTCTATCTTTTTCTCTTCTCTCCTCTCTTACTCTATCCTTTTCTCTACTCCCCTCTCTCATTCTATATTTTTCTCCTCTATCTTCTCATACTCTATCCTTTTCTCTTCTCTCCTCTCTCACTCTATCCTTTTCTCTACTCCCCTCTCTCACTCTATCCTTTTCACTTCTCTCCTCTCTTACTCTATCCTTTTCTCTTCTCTCCTCTCTCACTCTATCCTTTTCTCTACTCCCCTCTCTCACTCTATCCTTTTCACTTCTCTCCTCTCTTACTCTATCCTTTTCTCTTCTCTCCTCTCTCACTCTATCCTTTTCTCTACTCCCCTCTCTCACTCTATCCTTTTCACTTCTCTCCTCTCTTACTCTATCCTTTTCTCTTCTCTCCTCTCTTACTCTATCCTTTTCTCTTCTCTCCTCTCTCACTCTATCCTTTTCTCTACTCCCCTCTCTCACTCTATCCTTTTCACTTCTCTCCTCTCTTACTCTATCCTTTTCTCTTCTCTCCTCTCTCACTCTATCCTTTTCTCTACTCCCCTCTCTCACTCTATCCTTTTCACTTCTCTCCTTTCTTACTCTATCCTTTTCTCTTCTCTCCTCTCTCACTCTATCCTTTTATCTTCTCTCCTCTCTCACTCTATCCTTTTCTCTACTCCACTCTCTTACTCTATCCTTTTCTCTCCTCTCCTCTATTACTCTATCCCTTTATCTTCTCTCCTCTCTCACTCTATCCTTTTCTCTTCTCTCCTCTCTAACTCTATCCTTTTCTCTTCTCCCCTCTCTCACTCTATCCTTTTCTCTTCTCTCCTCGCTTACTCTATCCTTTTCTCTTCTCTCCTCTCTCACTCTATCCTTTTCTCTTCTCCCCCTCTCACTCTATCCTTTTCTCTTCTCTCCTTTCTCACTCTATCCTTTTCTCTTCTCTCCTCTCTCACTCTATCCTTTTCTCTCCTCTCCTCTCTTACTCTATCCCTTTATCTTCTCTCCTCTCTCACTCTATCCCTTTATCTTCTCTCCTCTCTCACTCTATCCTTTTCTCTCCTCTCCTCTCTTACTCTATCCCTTTATCTTCTCTCCTCTCTCACTCTATCCTTTACTCTTCTCTCCTCGCTCACTCTATCCTTTTCTCTTCTCTCCTCTCTCACTCTATCCTTTTCTCTTCTCTCCTCTCTCACTCTATCCTTTTCTCTTCTCTCCTCTCTCACTCTATCCTTTTCTCTCCTCTCCTCTCTTACTCTATCCCTTTATCTTCTCTCCTCTCTCACTCTATCCATTTCTCTCCTCTCCTCTCTTACTCTATCCCTTTATCTTCTCTCCTCTCTCACTCTATCCTTTACTCTTCTCTCCTCGCTCACTCTATCCTTTTCTCTTCTCTCCTCTCTCACTCTATCCTTTTCTCTTCTCTCCTCTCTCACTCTATCCTTTTCTCTTCTCTCCTCTCTCACTCTATCCTTTTCTCTCCTCTCCTCTCTCACTCTATCCTTTTCTCTACTCCCCTCTCTCACTCTATCCTTTTCACTTCTCTCCTCTCTTACTCTATCCTTTTCTCTTCTCTCCTCTCTCACTCTATCCTTTTCTCTACTCCCCTCTCTCACTCTATCCTTTTCACTTCTCTCCTCTCTTACTCTATCCTTTTCTCTTCTTTCCTCTCTTACTCTATCCTTTTCTCTTCTCTCCTCTCTCACTCTATCCTTTTCTCTACTCCCCTCTCTCACTCTATCCTTTTCTCTTCTCTCCTCTCTCACTCTATCCTTTTCTCTACTCCCCTCTCTCACTCTATCCTTTTCACTTCTCTCCTTTCTTACTCTATCCTTTTCTCTTCTCTCCTCTCTCACTCTATCCTTTTATCTTCTCTCCTCTCTCACTCTATCCTTTTCTCTACTCCACTCTCTTACTCTATCCTTTTCTCTCCTCTCCTCTATTACTCTATCCCTTTATCTTCTCTCCTCTCTCACTCTATCCTTTTCTCTTCTCTCCTCTCTAACTCTATCCTTTTCTCTTCTCCCCTCTCTCACTCTATCCTTTTCTCTTCTCTCCTCGCTTACTCTATCCTTTTCTCTTCTCTCCTCTCTCACTCTATCCTTTTCTCTTCTCTCATCTCTCACTCTATCCTTTTCTCTTCTCTCCTCTCTCACTCTATCCTTTTCTCTTCTCCCCCTCTCACTCTATCCTTTTCTCTTCTCTCCTTTCTCACTCTATCCTTTTCTCTTCTCTCCTCTCTCACTCTATCCTTTTCTCTCCTCTCCTCTCTTACTCTATCCCTTTATCTTCTCTCCTCTCTCACTCTATCCCTTTATCTTCTCTCCTCTCTCACTCTATCCTTTTCTCTCCTCTCCTCTCTTACTCTATCCCTTTATCTTCTCTCCTCTCTCACTCTATCCTTTACTCTTCTCTCCTCGCTCACTCTATCCTTTTCTCTTCTCTCCTCTCTCACTCTATCCTTTTCTCTTCTCTCCTCTCTCACTCTATCCTTTTCTCTTCTCTCCTCTCTCACTCTATCCTTTTCTCTCCTTTCCTCTCTTACTCTATCCCTTTATCTTCTCTCCTCTCTCACTCTATCCATTTCTCTCCTCTCCTCTCTTACTCTATCCCTTTATCTTCTCTCCTCTCTCACTCTATCCTTTACTCTTCTCTCCTCGCTCACTCTATCCTTTTCTCTTCTCTCCTCTCTCACTCTATCCTTTTCTCTTCTCCCCTCTCTTACTCTATCCTTTTCTCTTCTGTCCTCTCTCACTCTATCCTTTTCTCTTCTCTCCTCTCTCACTCTATCCTTTTCTCTTCTCCCCTCTCTCACTCTATCCTTTTCTCTTCTCTCCTTTCTCACTCTATCCTTTTCTCTTCTCTCCTCTCTCACTCTATCCTTTTCTCTTCTCTCCTCTCTCACTCTATCCTTTTCTCTACTCCCCTCTCTTACTCTATCCTTTTCTCTCCTCTCCTCTATTACTCTATCCCTTTATCTTCTCTCCTCTCTCACTCTATCCTTTTCTCTTCTCTCCTCTCTAACTCTATCCTTTTCTCTTCTCTCCTCGCTTACTCTATCCTTTTCTCTTCTCTCCTCTCTCACTCTATCCTTTTCTCTTCTCTCCTCTCTCACTCTATCCTTTTCTCTTCTCCCCTCTCTCACTCTATCCTTTTCTCTTCTCTCCTTTCTCACTCTATCCTTTTCTCTTCTCTCCTCTCTCACTCTATCCTTTTCTCTTCTCTCCTCTCTCACTCTATCCTTTTCTCTTCTCCCCTCTCTCACTCTATCCTTTTCTCTTCTCTCCTTTCTCACTCTATCCTTTTCTCTTCTCTCCTCTCTCACTCTATCCTTTTCTCTTCTCTCCTCTCTCACTCTACCCTTTTCTCTCCTCTCCTCTCTTACTCTATCCCTTTATCTTCTCTCCTCTCTCACCCTATCCCTTTATCTTCTCTCCTCTCTCACTCTATCCTTTTCTCTTCTCTCCTCTCTTACTCTATCCCTTTATCTTCTCTCCTCTCTCACTCTATCCTTTACTCTTCTCTCCTCGCTCACTCTATCCTTTTCTCTTCTCTCCTCTCTCACTCTATCCTTTTCTCTTCTCCCCTCTCTTACTCTATCCTTTTCTCTTCTGTCCTCTCTCACTCTATCCTTTTCTCTTCTCTCCTCTCTCACTCTATCCTTTTCTCTTCTCCCCTCTCTCACTCTATCCTTTTCTCTTCTCCCCTCTCTCACTCTATCCTTTTCTCTTCTCCCCTCTCTCACTCTATCCTTTTCTCTTCTCTCCTCTCTCACTCTATCCTTTTCTCTTCTCTCCTCTCTCACTCTACCCTTTATCTTCCCTTCTCTCTCACTCTATCCTTTTCTCTTCTCTCCTCTCTAACTCTATCCTTTTCTCTTCTCTCCTCGCTTACTCTATCCTTTTCTCTTCTCCCCTCTCTCACTCTATCCTTTTCTCTTCTCCCCTCTCTCACTCTATCCTTTTCTCTTCTCTCCTCTCTCACTCTATCCTTTTCTCTTCTCTCCTCTCTCACTCTACCCTTTATCTTCCCTTCTCTCTCACTCTATCCTTTTCTCTTCTCCCCTCTCTCACTCTATCCTTTTCTCTTCTCTCCTCTCTTACTCTATCCTTTTCTCTTCTCTCCTCTCTCACTCTATCCTTTTCTCTTCTCTCCTCTCTCACTCTATCCTTTTCTCTTCTCTCCTCTCTCACTCTATCCTTTTCTCTTCTCCCCTCTCTCACTCTATCCTTTTCTCTTCTCCCCTCTCTCACTCTATCCTTTTCTCTTCTCCCCTCTCTCACTCTATCCTTTTCTCTTCTCTCCTCTCTCACTCTATCCTTTTCTCTTCTCTCCTCTCTCACTCTATCCTTTTCTCTTCTCCCCTCTCTTACTCTATCCTTTTCTCTTCTCTCCTCTCTCACTCTAACCTTTTCTCTTCTCTCCTCTCTTACTCTATCCTTTTCTCTTCTCTCCTCTCTTACTCTATCCTTTTCTCTTCTCCCCTCTCTTACTCTATCCTTTTCTCTTCTCCCCTCTCTTACTCTATCCTTTTCTCTTCTCTCCTCTCTCACTCTATCCTTTTCTCGTCTCTCCTCTCTTACTCTATCCTTTTCTCTTCTCCCCTCTCTCACTCTATCCTTTTCTCTTCTCCCCTCTCTCACTCTATCCTTTTCTCTTCTCCCCACTGTCACTCTATCCTTTTCTCTTCTCTCCTCTCTCACTCTTTCCTTTTCTCTTCTCTCCTCTCTCACTCTATCCTTTTCTCTTCTCTCCTCTCTTACTCTATCCTTTCCTCTTCTCTCCTCTCACTCTATCCTTTTATCTTCTCTCCTCTCTTACTCTATCCTTTTCTCTTCTCTCCTCCCTTACTCTATCCTTTTCTCTATTCCCCTCTCTCACTCTATATTTTTCTCTTCTCTCCTCTCTCACTCTATCTTTTTCTCTTCTCCCCTCTCTTACTCTATCCTTTTCTCTTCTCTCCTCTCTCACTCTAACCTTTTCTCTTCTCTCCTCTCTTACTCTATCCTTTTCTCTTCTCCCCTCTCTTACTCTATCCTTTTATCTTCTCTCCTCTCTCACTCTATCCTTTTATCTTCTCTCCTCTCTCACTCTATCCTTTTCTCTACTCCCCTCTCTTACTCTATCCTTTTCTCTCCTCTCCTCTATTACTCTATCCCTTTATCTTCTCTCCTCTCTCACTCTATCCTTTTCTCTTCTCTCCTCTCTAACTCTATCCTTTTCTCTTCTCTCCTCTCTCACTCTATCCTTTTCTCTTCTCTCCTCTCTCACTCTCTCCTTTTCTCTTCTCTCCTCTCTCACTCTATCCTTTTCTCTTCTCCCCTCTCTCACTCTATCCTTTTCTCTTCTCTCTTTTCTCACTCTATCCTTTTCTCTTCTCTCCTCTCTCACTCTATCCTTTTCTCTTCTCTCCTCTCTCACTCTGTCCTTTTCTCTTCTCTCCTCTCTCACTCTATCCTTTTCTCTCCTCTCCTCTCTTACTCTATCCCTTTATCTTCTCTCCTCTCTCACTCTATCCCTTTATCTTCTCTCCTCTCTCACTCTATCCTTTTCTCTCCTCTCCTCTCTTACTCTATCCCTTTATCTTCTCTCCTCTCTCACTCTATCCTTTACTCTTCTCTCTTCGCTCACTCTATCCTTTTCTCTTCTCTCCTCTCTCACTCTATCCTTTTCTCTCCTCTCCTCTCTTACTCTATCCCTTTATCTTCTCTCCTCTCTCACTCTATCCTTTACTCTTCTCTCCTCGCTCACTCTATCCTTTTCTCTTCTCTCCTCTCTCACTCTATCCTTTTCTCTCCTCTCCTCTCTTACTCTATCCCTTTATCTTCTCTCCTCTCTCACTCTATCCTTTACTCTTCTCTCCTCTCTCACTCTATCCTTTTCTCTTCTCTCCTCTCTCACTCTATCCTTTTCTCTTCTCTCCTCTCTCACTCTGTCCTTTTCTCTTCTCTCCTCTCTCACTCTATCCTTTTCTCTCCTCTCCTCTCTTACTCTATCCCTTTATCTTCTCTCCTCTCTCACTCTATCCCTTTATCTTCTCTCCTCTCTCACTCTATCCTTTTCTCTCCTCTCCTCTCTTACTCTATCCCTTTATCTTCTCTCCTCGCTCACTCTATCCTTTTCTCTTCTCTCCTCGCTCACTCTATCCTTTTCTCTTCTCTCCTCTCTCACTCTATCCTTTTCTCTTCTGTCCTCTCTCACTCTATCCTTTTCTCTTCTCTCCTCTCTCACTCTATCCTTTTCTCTTCTCCCCTCTCTCACTCTATCCTTTTCTCTTCTCTCCTTTCTCAGTCTATCCTTTTCTCTTCTCTCCTCTCTCACTCTATCCTTTTCTCTCCTCTCCTCTATTACTCTATCCTTTTCTCTTCTCTCCTCTCTCACTCTATCCTTTTCTCTTCTCTCCTCTCTAACTCTATCCTTTTCTCTTCTCTCCTCGCTTACTCTATCCTTTCCTCTTCTCTACTCTCTCACTCTATCCTTTTCTCTTCTCTCCTCTCTCACTCTATCCTTTTCTCTTCTCCCCTCTCTCACTCTATCCTTTTCTCTTCTCTCCTTTCTCACTCTATCCTTTTCTCTTCTCTCCTCTCTCACTCTATCCTTTTCTCTTCTCTCCTCTCTCACTCTATCCCTTTATCTTCTCTCCTCTCTCACTCTATCCCTTTATCTTCTCTCCTGTCTCACTCTATCCCTTTATCTTCTCTCCTGTCTCACTCTATCCCTTTATCTTCTCTCCTCTCTCACTCTATCCCTTTATCATCTCTCGTCTCTCACTCTATCCTTTTCTCTCCTCTCCTCTCTTACTCTATCCCTTTATCTTCTCTCCTCTCTCACTCTATCCTTTACTCTTCTCTCCTCGCTCACTCTATCCTTTTCTCTTCTCTCCTCGCTCACTCTATCCTTTTCTCTTCTCTCCTCTCTCACTCTATCCTTTTCTCTTCTGTCCTCTCTCACTCTATCCTTTTCTCTTCTCTCCTCTCTCACTCTATCCTTTTCTCTTCTCCCCTCTCTCACTCTATCCTTTTCTCTTCTCTCCTTTCTCAGTCTATCCTTTTCTCTTCTCTCCTCTCTCACTCTATCCTTTTCTCTCCTCTCCTCTATTACTCTATCCTTTTCTCTTCTCTCCTCTCTCACTCTATCCTTTTCTCTTCTCTCCTCTCTAACTCTATCCTTTTCTCTTCTCTCCTCGCTTACTCTATCCTTTCCTCTTCTCTACTCTCTCACTCTATCCTTTTCTCTTCTCTCCTCTCTCACTCTATCCTTTTCTCTTCTCCCCTCTCTCACTCTATCCTTTTCTCTTCTCTCCTTTCTCACTCTATCCTTTTCTCTTCTCTCCTCTCTCACTCTATCCTTTTCTCTTCTCTCCTCTCTCACTCTATCCCTTTATCTTCTCTCCTCTCTCACTCTATCCCTTTATCTTCTCTCCTGTCTCACTCTATCCCTTTATCTTCTCTCCTCTCTCACTCTATCCCTTTATCTTCTCTCGTCTCTCACTCTATCCTTTTCTCTCCTCTCCTCTCTTACTCTATCCCTTTATCTTCTCTCCTCTCTCACTCTATCCTTTTCTCTTCTCTCCTCTCTCACTCTATCCTTTTCTCTTCTCTCCTCTCTCACTCTATCCTTTTCTCTTCTCCCCTCTCTCACTCTATCCTTTTCTCTTCTCCCCTCTCTCACTCTATCCTTTTCTCTTCTCTCTTCTCTCACTCTATCCTTTTCTCTTCTCCCCTCTCTCACTCTATCCTTTTCTCTTCTCCCCTCTCTCACTCTATCCTTTTCTCTTCTCCCCTCTCTCACTCTATCCTTTTCTCTTCTCCCCTCTCTCACTCTATCCTTTTCTCTTCTCCCCTCTCTCACTCTATCCTTTTCTCTTCTCCCCTCTCTCACTCTATCCTTTTCTCTTCTCTCCTCTCTCACTCTATCCTTTTCTCTTCTCTCCTGTCTCACTCTATCCTTTACTCTTCTCTCCTCGCTCACTCTATCCTTTTCTCTTCTCCCCTCTCTCACTCTATCCTTTTCTCTTCTCCCCTCTCTCACTCTATCCTTTTCTCTTCTCTCCTCTCTCACTCTATCCTTTTCTCTTCTCTCCTCTCTCACTCTATCCTTTTCTCTCACTCTCTCTCTCTGCTTGGTGTTTGCTGTAAAAGGGAATCTTTTGGGACATTTTCGGTCACCTTGTTTACATCGTGCTTTGACTTGTTGTAGTTTCTTTTGTTTTAATGAGCAGTTGTGTAGGACCCCAGACATGTTTATATTTATATATACTGTCACAGAACAGGGATCAAGGGGTTACAAATAACAAAGATAGGTTATCACCTCTACATACAAGACCGAACTCCATTATTATGTTCCCTAGAAGAGTCTTTATTTGAAAAAAAGTTGGAAAATGTATAGGCAAACAAAACAATGCAACTTTGTGTGGCTAGGTTTGGGGAGATCATTGCATGAAGATAGTTACTGGGTAGTGTACATTAGGTGGATAGGGTTGGGAAGAGCATTGTATGTGGATGGCATAATTGGATAGAGTACTTTAGGTGGTAGGGTTGTGAAGACCATTGTATTTGGATAGTGGATGGTAATCGACTAGAGTATGTTAGGTGTGTATGGTTCAAGAGTCCATTGAACTCAAACTTCAGATCATAATTGTGTAGAGTACATTAGGTGGATAGGTTTGGGAACACAATTGTATGCAGATGACATAACTGGGTAGAGTACATTAAGTGGGTAGGGTTGGGAAGACCATTGTGTGTATATGGTGTAATTGGATAAAGTATGTTATGTGGTAAGGCTCGGAAGACCATTGTATTTGGATAGTGGATGGTAATTGGGTAAAGTTCGTTCGGTAGTTATGGTTTGGGGAACACCATTGAATGAAGATGGCGTAACTGGGTAGAGTACATTAGGTGGGCAAGGTTGGGAAGACCATTGTGTGTGGATGGTGTAATTGGATAAAGTATGTTATGTGGTAGGGTTTCGAAGACCATTGTATTTGGATAGTGGATGGTAATTAGGTAGAGCTTGTTAGATGGTATGGTTTGGGAGTCCATTGAGGGCAAAGTACAGATGGTAGTTTGGTATTGTATATTAGGTGGGTAGGTTTGGGAGGACCATTGTATACGGATGGTGTAATTGGGTAGAGCATGTTAAGTTGGAATGGTTGGGGAGATTATTATGTGCCCTTAATAATGATTAACTACCTTTGAAACTGCACCTTAATCAGTAAATTGTTTCAGATAAGGTTTAGGGATTGTGTTATCTCTTAGGGAACCTCTTGTGCAAATATCCAAACACAGATATAACTAAATACACAACAACAAAACATGTTCTAACATGACCATACGCAATGTGACAGTGTGTTAACTATAATTATAATAAACAAGTTATTATAATTTGGTGAATCAGCACCTTCCACAGAACTCTTAATGGTGGCACCGGTGCAGGAAACCAAAACCCATGAATGACACAGGGGGATTTATGATAAAGTCCATGATAACCTGCTTAAAAAAAAATTGAACTGCTCTTTTATTGGAAGGGGTCGGGAGACATTACCTCATGGTCCTGCCATTCCATGACAGTATCTTCTCATCTCAAGGAGGATGATCGGCAGAAACCAAAATGGTAGACTCTATAGCAACATCGTTTCATGAGAAAAAGTAACAATTATAGGCTTTATTTGTTACATTCTAAAAACAAACAGCCTATTTTCAAAAGATGGTATTTTAAATATTTGACTACAGTTGTTCTTTAACGGGGCAGTGTAGGCGCTCTTCAAATCAAGTTTACTTTTTAGTTCACCATTATTAACATTAAAAATTCTACCTCTATCTTTTTCTCTTCTCTCCTCTCTCACTCTATCTTTTTCTCTTCTCTCCACTCTCACTCTATCCTTTTCTCTTCTCTCCTCTCTCACTCTATCTTTTTCTCTTCTCTCCTCACTTACTCTATCCTTTTCTCTTCTCTCCTCTCTCACTCTATCTTTTTCTCTTCTCTCCTCTCTTACTCTATCCTTTTCTCTACTCTCCTCTCTTACTCTATCTTTTTCTCTTCTCTCCTCTCTCAATCTATCCTTTTCACTTCTCTCCTCTCTTACTCTATCCTTTTCTCTTCTCTCCACTCTCACTCTATCCTTTTCTCTCAATCCCCTCTCTCACTCTATCCTTTTCTCTTCTCCCCTCTCTCACTCTATCCATTTCTCTTCTCTCCTCTCTCACTCTATCCTTTTCTTTTCTCTTCTCTCCTCTCTCACTCTATCCTTCTCTCTTCTCCCCTCTCTCGCTCTATCCTTTTCTCTTCTCCCCTCTCTCACTCTATCTTTTTCTCTTCTCTCCTCTCTTACTCTATTCTTTTCTCTTCTCCCCTCTCTTACTCTATATTTTTCTCTTCTCTCCTCTCTCACTCTATCCTTTTCTCTTCTCTCCTTTCTCACTCTATCCTTTTCTCTCCTCTCCTCTCTCACTCTATCCTTTTCTCTCCTCTCCTCTCTTACTTTATCCCTTTCTCTTCTCCCCTCTCTCACTCTACCTTTTTCTCTTCTCTCCTCTCTTACTCTATTACTTTCTCTTCTCCCCTCTCTCACTCTATCCTTTTCTCTTCTCCCCTCTCTCACTCTATCCTTTTCTCTTCTCTCCTCTCTCACTCTATCCTTTTCTCTACTCCCCTCTCTCACTCTATCCTTTTCTCTTCTCCCCTCTCTCACTCTATCCTTTTCTCTTCTCTCCTTTCTCACTCTATCCTTTTCTCTTCTCTCCTCTCTTACTCTGTCTTTTTCTCTTCTCCCCTCTCTCACTCTATCCTTTTCTCCACTCCCCTCTCTCACTCTATCCTTTTCTCTTCTCTCCTCTCTCACTCTATCCTTTTCTCTACTCCCCTCTCTCACTCTATCCTTTTCTCTACTCCCCTCTCTCACTCTATCCTTTTCTCTTCTCTCCTCTCTCACTCTATCCTTTTCTCTACTCCCCTCTCTCACTCTATCCTTTTCTCTTCTCCCCTCTCTCACTCTATCCTTTTCTCTTCTCTCCTTTCTCACTCTATCCTTTTCTCTTCTCTCCTCTCTTACTCTGTCTTTTTCTCTTCTCCCCTCTCTCACTCTATCCTTTTCTCTACTCCCCTCTCTCACTCTATCCTTTTCTCTTCTCTCCTCTCTCACTCTATCCTTTTCTCTTCTCTCCTCTCTCACTCTATCCTTTTCTCTACTCCCCTCTCTCACTCTATCCTTTTCTCTACTCCCCTCTCTCACTCTATCCTTTTCTCTTCTCTCCTCTCTCACTCTATCCTTTTCTCTACTCCCCTCTCTCACTCTATCCTTTTCTCTTCTCCCCTCTCTCACTCTATCCTTTTCTCTTCTCTCCTTTCTCACTCTATCCTTTTCTCTTCTCTCCTCTCTTACTCTGTCTTTTTCTCTTCTCCCCTCTCTCACTCTATCCTTTTCTCCACTCCCCTCTCTCACTCTATCCTTTTCTCTTCTCTCCTTTCTCACTCTATCCTTTTCTCTGCTCTCCTCTCTCACTCTATCCTTTTCTCTTCTCTCCTTTCTCACTCTATCCTTTTCTCTTCTCTCCTCTCTTACTCTGTCTTTTTCTCTTCTCCCCTCTCTCACTCTATCCTTTTCTCCACTCCCCTCTCTCACTCTATCCTTTTCTCTTCTCTCCTCTCTCACTCTATCCTTTTCTCTTCTCTCCTTTCTCACTCTATCCTTTTCTCTTTTCTCCTCTCTCACTCTATCCTTTTCTCTTCTCTCCTCTCTCACTCTATCCTTTTCTCCACTCCCCTCTCTCACTCTATCTTTTTCTCTGCTCTCCTCTCTCACTCTATCCCTTTCTCTTCTCCCCTCTCTCACTCTATCCTTTTCTCTACTCTCCTTTCTCACTCTATCCTTTTCTCTTCTCTCCTCTCTCACTCTATCCTTTTCTCTCCTCTCCTCTCTTACTCTATCCTTTTCTCTTCTCTCCTCTCTCACTCTATCCTTTTCTCTCCTCTCCTCTCTCACTCTATCCTTTTCTATACTCTCCTTTCTCACTCTATCCTTTTCTCTACTCTCCTTTCTCACTCTATCCTTTTCTCTGCTCTCCTCTCTCACTCTATCCTTTTCTCTTCTCCCCTCTCTCACTCTATCCTTTTCTCTACTCTCCTTTCTCAATCTATCCTTTTCTCTTCTCTCCTCTCTTACTCTATCCTTTTCTCTTCTCTCCTCTCTCACTCTATCCTTTTCTCTACTCTCCTTTCTCACTCTATCCTTTTCTCTTCTCTCCTCTCTCACTCTATCCTTTTCTCTTCTCTCCTCTCTCACTCTATCCTTTTCTCTTCTCCCCTCTCTTACTCTATCCTTTTCTCTGCTCTCCTATCTCACTCTATCCTTTTCTCTTCTCCCCTCTCTCACTCTATCCTTTTCTCTACTCTCCTTTCTCACTCTATCCTTTTCTCTTCTCTCCTCTCTCACTCTATCCTTTTCTCTTCTCCCCTCTCTTACTCTATCCTTTTCTCTTCTCCCCTCTCTCACTCTATCCTTTTCTCTACTCTCCTTTCTCACTCTATCCTTTTCTCTTCTCTCCTCTCTCACTCTATCCTTTTCTCTACTCTCCTCTCTCACTCTATCCTTTTCTCTTCTCTCCTCTCTCACTCTATCCTTTTCTCTTCTCCCCTCTCTCACTCTATCCTTTTCTCTTCTCTCCTCTCTCACTCTATCCTTTTCTCTTCTCCCCTCTCTTACACTATCCTTTTCTCTTCTCCCCTCTCTCACTCTATCCTTTTCTCTTCTCTCCTCTCTCACTCTATCCTTTTCTCTTCTCTCCTCTCTCACTCTATCCTTTTCTCTTCTCTCCTCTCTCACTCTCTCCTTTTCTCTTCTCTCCTCTCTCACTCTATCCTTTTCTCTCACTCCCTCTCTCTGCTTGGTGTTTGCTGTAAAAGGGAATCTTTTCTGACATTTTCGGTCACCTTGTTTACATCGTGCTTTGACTTGTTGTAGTTACTTGTGTTTTAATGAGCAGTTGTGTAGGACCCCAGGCAAGTTTATATTTATATATACTGTCACAGAACAGGGATCAAGGGGTTAAATATAACAAAGAGAGGTTATATCCTCTACATACAAGACAGAACTCCATTATTATGTTCCCTAGAAGAGTCTTTATTTGAAAAAAAGTTGGAAAATGTATAGGCAAACAAAACAATGCAACTTTGTGTGGCTAGGTTTGGGAAGATTATTGCATGAAGATAGTTACTGGGTAGTGTACATTAGGTGGATAGGGTTGGGAAGAGCATTGTATGTGGATGGCGTAATTGGATAGAGTACTTTAGGTGGTAGGGTTGTGAAGACCATTGTATTTGGATAGTGGATGGTAATCGACTAGAGTATGTAAGGTGTGTATGGTTCAAGAGTACATTGAGCGCAAACTTCAGATGATAATTGTGTAGAGTACATTAGGTGGATAGGTTTGGGATCACCATTGTATGCAGATGGCGTAACTGGGTAGAGTACATAAGTTGGGTAGGGTTGAAAAAGACCTTTGTGAGCGGATGAAGGATTGTAATCTAGTACAGTGTTTTTGGTGTATATGGTTGGGAAGACCATTGTATGCAGATTGTTTAATTGGGTAGAATACATTAGGTGGGTATGGTTTGGGAGTCCATTGAGTGCAAACTGCAGATGATAATTGGGTAAAGTACATTAGGTGTATAGGTTTGGGAACACAATTGTATGCAGATGGCATAACTAGGTAGAGTACATTAAGAGGTTAGGGTTGGGAAGACCATTGTGTGTGGATGGTGTAATTGGATAACGTATGTTATGTGGTAGGGCTTGGAAGACCATTTTATTTGGATAGTGGATGGTAATTGGGTAGATTTCCAGGGAAGGTATGGTTTGGGGAGCACCATTGTATGAAGATGGCGTAACTGGGTAGAGTACATTAGGTGGGCAAGGTTGGGAAGACCATTGTGTGTGGATGGTGTAATTGGATAAAGTATGTTATGTGGTAGGGTTGGAAAGACCATTGTATTTGGATAGTGGATGGTAATTAGATAGAGTTTGTTAGGTGATATGGTTTGGGCAACACCATTGTATGAAGATGGCATAACTGGGTAGAGTACATTAGGTGGGCAAGGTTGGGAAGACCCTTGTGTGTGGATGGTGTAATTGGATAAAGTATGTTAAGTGGTAAGGCTCGGAAGACCATTGTATTTGGATAGTGGATGGAAATCGGGTAGAGTTTGTTAGGTGATATGGTTTGGGAGTCCATTGAGGGCAAACTACAGATGGTAGTTTGGTATAGTACATTAGGTGGGTAGATTTGCGAAGACCATTGTATATGGATGGTGTAATTGGGTAGAGCGTGTTAGATGGGTATGGTTGTGGAGATTATTATGTACCCTTAATAATGATTAACTACCTACCAGATGATAATTGGGTAAAGTACATTAGGTGGATAGGTTTGGGAACACAATTGTATGAAGATGGCATAACTGGGTAGAGTACATTAGGTGGGCAAGGTTGGGAAGACCATTGTGTGTGGATGGTGTAATTGGATAAAGTATGTTATGTGGTAGGGCTTGGAAGACCATTGTAATTGGATAGTGGATGGTAATTAGGTAGAGTTTGTTAGATGATATGGTTTGGGAGTCCATTGATGGCAATGGATGGTGTAATTGGGTAGAGCATGTTAGATGGGTATGGTTGAGGAGATTATTATGTACCCTTAATAATGATTAACTACCTTTGAAACTGCACCTTAATCAGTACATTGTTTCAGATAAAGTTTAGGGATTGTGTTATCTCTTAGGGAACCTCTTGTGCAAATATCCAAACACAGATATAACAAAATACACAACAACAAAACATGTTCTAACATGACCATACGCAATGTCACAGTGTGTTAACTATAATTATAATAAACAAGTTATTATAATTTGGTGAATAAGCACCTTCTACAGAACTCTGAATGGTGGCACCGGTGCAGGAAACCAAAACCCATGAATGACACGGGGGGATTCATGATAAAGTCAATGATAACCTGCTTAAAATAAATGATGAACTGCTCTTTTATTGGAAGGGGTCGGGAGACAATACCTCATGGCCCTGCCATTCCATGACAGTATCTTCTCATCTCAAGGAGAATGATCGGCAGAAACCAAAATGGTAGACTCTATAGCAACATAGTTTCATTTAAAAAATAACAATTATAGGCTTTATTTGTTACATTCTAAAAACAAACAGCCTGTTTTCAAAAGATGGTATTTTAAATATCAGACTACAGTTGTTCTTTAAAGGGGCAGTGTAGGCGCTCTTCAAATCAAGTTTACTTTTTAGTTCACCATTATTAACATTAAAAAATACAGGTGCAAACAGTAACAAAGAAAGGCCACTGCTATAGTTCCACCCGATGTTCCTACATATCCCGGGCACTATTGTGTAGACGACAAACAAATTAACATGGATTGCATTAATTATGCAGGTCATATTACCTGGAGTATGCTCTGTAGGACAAGGGAGTTAATCTGCATAATCTGCCCTGCACAGCAAATGTTCTCAATGTTTATTTGTTTGTCTATTGGACATTAGGACTAAGAACATGGAGGGAGGTGGAAAAATAATGTTGTAGCTGCATGGTGCAGGCCAGGGCATTGCCCGGCGGCCCTGCTCTGGGGGCGGAGGGGTGGGCAAGTGATGACTAGCAACTCCCTCCCTGTGTCTTTTTCACCCCTCTCCCTAGCCTGTGTCTCTTCCCCCCTCCCCTGTGTTTCATCCCCCCTCTACCTCCTCTGTCTACCTTTCCCCCCTCTCCCTCCCCTGCGTCTCGTCCCACCTCCCTCCCCTGTGTCTCTTTCCCACCCTCTCCCTCCCCTCTGTTTCGTCCCCCCTCTCCCTTCCTGTCTCTTTCCCCTCCTCACCTCCCGTTTCTCGTTCACCCTCCTTTCCTTCTGTCTCTTTCCCACCCGTTCCCTCCCCTGTGTCTCTTTGTCCCCCTCTCCCCCTTTCCCTCCTCTGTGTCTCTTCCCCCTCCCCTGTGTCTCTTTCCCTCCTTCCTCCCATGTCTCTCCCCCCCTCTCAGTCCCCTGTGTCTCTTTGCCCCCTCCCTCCCTATATCTCTCTCCTCCTCCCTCCCCTGAGTCACTCCCCCCGCTCTCTTTCCTCTGTTTCTCTTTCCCTACTCCTTCACCTGTGTCTCTTCCCCTCTCTCCCTCCCCTGTGTCTCTTTGCCCCATCCCTCCATATATATATCTCTCCCCTCCCTCCCCTGTGTCTCTTCCCCGACTCTCCCTCCCCTGTGTCTCATCCCTCCTCCATCCCCTGTGTCTCTTTCCCACCCTCTTCCTCCCCTGTGTCTCATTCCCCCTCTCCCTTCCTATCTCTTTCCCTCCTCTTCACCCCTGTGTCTCGTTCACCCTCCCTTCCTTGTGTTTCTTTCCCACCCTCTCGTTCCCCTGTGTCTCTTTGTCCCCCTCTCCCCTGTCCCTCCTCTGTGCCTCTTCCCCCTCCCCTGTTTCTCTTTCCCCCTCCCTCCCCTGTGTCTCTTTCCCTCCACCCTCCCCTTTGTCTCTTCCCCCTCTCCCCTGTGTCTTTTTGCCCCATCCCTCCCTATATCTCTCTCCCCCTCCCTCCCCTGTGTCTCTTCCCCCACTCTCCCTCCCCTGTGTCTCATTCCCCCTCCCTCCCCTGTGTCTCTTCCCCCACTCTCCCTCCCCTGTGTCTCATTCACCCTCCCTCCCCTGTGTCTCTTTCCCACCCTCTCCCTCCCCTGTGTCTCGTTCCCCCTCTCCCTTCCTATCTCTTTCCCCTCCTCTTCCCCCCTGTGTCTTGTTCACCCTCCCTTCCTTGTGTCTCTTTTCCACCCTTTCCCTCCCCTGTGTTGCTTTGTTCCCCTCTCCCCCTGTCCGTCCTCTGTGTCTCTTCCCCCTCCCCTGTGTCTCGTTCCCTCCTCCCTCCCCTGTGTCTCTTCCCCCCCTCTCCCTCCCCTGTGTCTCTTTGCCCCCTCCCTCCCTATATCTCTCTCCCCCTCCCTCCCCTGTGTCTCTTCCCCTGCTCTCCCTCCGCTGTGTCTCTTTCCCCCTCCCTCCCCTGTGTCTCTTCCCCCACTCTCCCTCCCCTGTGTCTCATTCCCCCTCCCTCCCCTGTGTCTTTTTCCCACCCTCTCCCTCCCCTGTGTCTCGTTCCCCCTCTCCCTTCCTATCTCTTTCCCCTCCTCTTCCCCCCTGTGTCTTGTTCACCCTCCCTTCCTTGTGTCTCTTTTCCACCCTTTCCCTCCCCTGTGTTGCTTTGTTCCCCTCTCCCCCTGTCCATCCTCTGTGTCTCTTCCACCTCCCCTGTGTCTCTTTCCCTCCTCCCTCCCCTGTGTCTCTTCCCCCCCTCTCCCTCCCCTGTGTCTCTTTCCCCCTCTCCCTCCCCTGTGTCTCTTTGCCCCCCCCAGCACGCAATCTCTCTCTCCCCTCCTGAGTTTTCCCTACCTCTTCTCCCCTCCTCTCTCCTTTCGTCTCCTTTGCAAGTCTTGCAATGAGTGCTCTCCCTATATAATGTAAGCTGGGGGAGGGGGGGGGGGCAACACCAAAAAAAAAAATGGGCTCCCTTCTCAAACCTTTTTTGCATTGTGGCCCTCCATTTACTTGCTCCGCCATTGAGCAGCTGCCATTAATAAGGGGAACTGATACTAAGTGATACTTTCACCTTAAAGCGCCTGTCTTTGCTGCTGTTTGCACGTGTGTTTTTACTGTTGATTAATGCTGAATTAAAAAAGACATTTAACTTGAAGAGCGCTTGCACCGGCCCTTTAAGTGTGAAAATTCTAATTTAATGCCAGTTTACTTGTGAAAATTAAATCTTGGAATGTTTTAATCAAGTTATTGTCTTAATAAATTGGCAGCTGCGCCTCGTCACTCGGAGCCACCTTGGGGAGTATTGGGGGCCATGGCCAGTCCCTGGGCCTCTCGCCACTAGTCGCTCATGTCCTTTACAAGACTCCCGTGTCCTTCAGTGTTAGTTATATTTAGTGCTGGGATGTAAATCGGGCGACAAAACAACTTTTTAAATGCCACAAATACCAAACAGTGCGCAGAAAGAGCAGCGCGCCCTCACCCCCGGCCAATTAACTAGACACGAGAATGTAAGACTATAAGGTTACACATGGAATAAAAGACATAGACATACAACGTGCCAAACGGGTCACTAATCCTTCAGTCCAGTACAGTATACTGAACTTCACAGAAAGATAAACAACTTTGCAATGCACTTTTTTGTATGAACCTAAATCAATTTTTATGATTTTTCTTCCAGGAATTCATCAGGAAATTGATGTTCATATTATATCACTTCTATTATAATACAAATTATGTATTGAATATACTTTTTTCATTTAAAAAATGAATTATATTCGTGATGACACCCCTCTCCATCTTATCAAAGTGAAGCCTGAGAAAATAGTTAGCAGCCTTTACCGATACCAACCAATGGTCTTATCCCTTCCTTGGTGTATATTGTATCTACTTATCTAAAGCTCACTATCAATATTAAGATCTTTGGTTGAGTCCTTCTGAACTATTGGACTGGGTCATGTTCTAGGCATATTTGTTCATTTACATGAGGTTTTTGGTTGACCTTCTATATTTGGATTGAGTAACCTATCTATGGGTGATGGTGACAGTATTTCATTTATTAGTCGGATAATTAAGGTCCATTATTTTTTAACCTATTCCCACCACGTAGAAGTAAGTTCCTATTTCTCTACAGTTTAGTAGCTAATGCCTGTCTATCTATCTATCTATCTATCTATCTATCTATCTATCTATCTATCTATCTATCTATCTATCTATCTATCCATCCATCCATCTATCTATCTATCTATCTATCCATCCATCTATCTATCCCTCTATCTATCTATCTATATCACTCTATCTATATATCTGTCTATCTATCTATCTATCTATCCATCCATCCATCCATCCATCCATCCATCCATCCATCCATCTATCTATCTATCTATCTATCTATCTATCTATCTATCTATCTATCTATCTATCTATCTATCTATCTATCTATCTATCTATCTATCTATCTATCCATCCATCCATCCATCCATCTATCTATCTATCTATCTATCTATCTATCTATCTATCTATCTATCTATCTATCTATCCTTCTATCCATCTATCTATCTATATATCTTATATTTGAAAAATGTATCTCCTTTGCCAGTTTAGTAGCTAATGCCTGTCCTAATGACCCAATATAGTAATTAAGAAAAAAATAATATAATATTTGAATATGTTGTCCTTACATCTATCTATCTATCTATCTATCTATCTATCTATCTATCTATCTATCTATCTATCTATCTATCTATCTATCTATCTATCTATCTATCTATCTATCTATCTATCCATCCATCCATCCATCTATCTATCTATCTATCTATCTATCTATCTATCTATCTATCTATCTATCTATCTATCTATCTATCTATCTATCTATCTACAGTATATATCTTATATTTGAAAAATGTATCTCCTAAAAGTGGGTATTTGTCACTGTGTGTTTTTTTATTTTCAAGGATGTTCTCAGTGCACAATAAACTGATTCAAATCAATTCTAAATATCTCACAAATTATTTACCATCAAGAAAAATTGCTAGTACAATGCAGAGACACTTTCTAATGCTCTTTAAAATGAAATCAGCTTCCTATCGGGGTGACGGAGCCCCTTTAAGAAACTTTCATTCACACAGCAACTGTTATAATGTTTAAAAACTCTCTTGGAATGCATGAAAACACTGGGGGTCATTATACTTTTAACTGAATATTGTCCAATAAAAAAGTTATCTCGAAACTACAAAACTCTTATTTTTCAGCTTTCTACATGAACAGTGATAATTAATCAAATGATAATCAGTAATCCTATTAGTAATAAAGTCGCAGCCTCGGGGTAAGACACTCTCAAGGAATAATGAGGGACTCGAGACACGAGCCGGATCCCACAAGGTCGCACAGTCATTACAACTGGTTTAGAAAAGAAATCCCTTTTTTCGCACATCTTACGGTGGCGACCCCCGGAGCGCCTTTGAAGAACATCAAACCTTTCATCATAGGAGTGTCTGTAGTTCTTAAAGTGACAGTACAGTCACATTTTATGTATTTCTAGAACAGAGTATTTTATGTTTGATTTCCAACTTCTAATTACTAGAAATGTTTTTCACTGAAAACAAATATATCATTACATGGACTTCATGGAGCGATGGATCTGCCAGGAGGACTTGAGTGACATTTCAATCTGTAAGTGTACCTGAGATAGATAGATAGATAGATAGATAGAAAAATACATATATATATATATATATATATATATACTGTATAAACACACACTCACAGACCTATATAATTGTATATATATATATATATATATATAGTTACATAGTAATTTAGGTTGCAAAATACTTTTAGCCCATCAAGTTCAACCTTTTTAGATCTCCTCTGATCTGCAATATGCAGATGTATTGTTATTTGATCCAGAGGAGAAAACAGAAAAAAAAAAAACAGTGAAACTGGCAATTGTCTCAAAAGGGAAAAAAATATAAAATTCCTTCCGGACCCCCAGATACTGGCGATCGGATTCCTCCCTGGATCAATACTCTCTAATTATCCAGGATAACCGTGAATGCCCTTTTTAAAAAAAATATATCCAATCCCTTTTTAAAGTAGTCCACCACATCCAACTGTTCTTTTGTTTACCCATAAACAACCTCAGGCATAAGTCTTTTGTTACAGTATGAATAGAATAGATAGTCACCCTTCAGGTTTCTCAGGAAACAATTTCCGATAAGATGGGGGTTGACTGAACACAATCTATATATCATAAATAAAGATTTATACAACTACATCGTTTTATAAGATACACTTATTAAAGACACAATGTTTCAAAATGATCACTGTATAATCCATATCTTACACATGTGACACTGTATCAAAGGCCTTTGCAAAATCCAAATAGACTACACCCACTGAGTTGCCTTGATCCAGGTTCCTACTAACCTCCTCATAGAAACTAATTAGGTTTGTTTGACATGACCTATCCCTCATAAACCCATGTTGACTACTTATAATCCTGTTTGAATAGAACATATTATTGTATATTATCCCTTATTAACCCTTCTAAAAGCTTTCCCACTACAGAAGTGAGGCTCACTGGTCTATAATTCCCCGGATTTGCTCTTGCTCCCTTCTTAAATATAGGTATCACCTTTGCCTTTCTCCAGTCAACTGGTAGAGACCCTGTGTTGAGTGAATTTTGAAAAATTAGATTTAATGGTTTTGCTATTACAGAGCCCAGTTCCCTCAGTACCCTTGGATTTATTCCATCAGGACCCGGGGCTTTATTAACTCAACTCCCTTTCCAGTGGAGCAATATCACTAAGTGCTGCAATTCTCCTCTCCAGTTCTCCAATTTGAGTTTCAAGAAGGCAACACGCTTACAGAGTCTGTTCCAGCAGTTCATACATGTGACAGGATGCACACTGAGTGAGGTTGTCACTGGAATGACTCATAATTGGGGGGGGGGGGGCTGTATAAAGCACTACAATGTGCTCCCCTTTTCTTTGCACTCCCTCCTTTTAATCAAACTCCTACACTTATACTAGAACTGCACTTATACTAGAAGTGTTCGCAAGTTCACAAGTTTGCTCCTTCCCCTGTTTATATTAGGTTCTTACTACTCCCCTGCACACTACTCACTGCACAAGTAACCAAACACACTTTACTGTTCAGGAGAAATCACAGAACAGATGTGATATATAGTAAATAAATAGAACATTCATTTGTAATCACATTTGAATGTCTAAAATAAGTTAAAAAAGACTAATTTCTTGCTCAGAATTCCAAGAAATACAGTTATTGCACTGCATTCTGGCAACCTGGGCAGGGACATGCAAATGTGGCCACAAAGGCTTCACTCTTTAATCCAATACCATTATATTACACAGCTTTAAACAAAGCCCAGGATGGATTATTTACAAGCCAGGAAACCTACCCACAGACAGCTGTGTTGAGGTTACTGCCTTTCATATACACACACATATATATATGTATATATATATATATATATATATATATATATATATATACTAGCGAATTGCCAGTCAAAAAATGACGGTAATGAAATTGTGAGCTAATGCTGTTTGGTGTATAATAATAAAATAAATAATACATTAATAAAGTAATATACTGTATATACTCGAGTATAAGCCGACCTGAGTATAAGCCGAGGCACCCATTTTACCACAAAATACTGGGTAAAATGAGTGACTTGAGTATAAGCCGAGGGGGGGAAATGTGCTGCCCCCTGTGTCCCTCTTGTGCCCTCTGTGTCCCCCTCTCTCTCTGTGTCTCTTCTCCCCTCTACCTTCCCTGTGTCTCTTCCAACCTCTCCCTTCCCTGTGTCTCTTCCCCCTCCCTTATCACCCTCCTCAACCTCCCTCCTCATCCTCAATCCCCCTCCTCATCCTCAACCTCCCTCCTCAACCCCCCAATCCTCATCCTCTCTCCTCAACCCCCCATCCTCAACCCCCATCCTCAATCCCTCATCCTCAACCTCCCTCCTCAAACCCCCCTCCTCAACCCACCATCCTCATCCTCTCTTCTCAACCCCTCCTCCTCATCCTCTCTTCTCAACCCCTCCTCCTCATCCTCCCTCCTCAACCCCCAATCCTCATCCTCAACCCCCCATCCTCAACCCCAACCCACCTCCTCAACCTCACTCAACCCCAACCCCCCTCCTCAACCTCAACCCCCCTCCTCCACCTAAACCCCCCTAAATACCTCCCACCTCACTTACCTGCTTGTGCTCCGGCCTCCGCTCCTTGACCCGGCGCGCATAAGCCGTGGGGGCCCTTTTTTGCCTTAAAAAAAGGGCTGAAAAACTCGGCTTATACTCGAGTATATCCGGTATTTACCTATTATCAAGTAATATATGGAGGAAACATTGTGTTGAAGAGCTGGCAATCTGTTTTGATGTTGCTGCAGCATTAGTGTTGTGGAGCTGCTGTGTACGCGTGATGAATGTGTGTAGTGTAGTAGTGTGCTTGCGCGAGTCAAATCCGTTAGCGTAGCTGTGTACTTCCGCATTGTAGAATTGTTCTAAAATGGAGGCTAATGTATGGTATGCGGCGGAATATCCGTAGGTCTTTTGTGGTGTTTTGCGTGTTTCTGGTGGTGTTTTGCGTGTTTAGAGTCCTGTAGCCTCGTTTTCATTTTGTCCGGCGGCCATTTTTTCTCTTGCTTAGAGAATTTTTTTGTGTCTAAATTCTTTTATTTTGAGGTAAATTGAGGTCTAACTTCATTTTTTGAGGTCCTGGATGCTCCCTCTTGCTGTTTGTAAGCTTTTTATGTATGTGTTGTGTATTTATTGCGTTTTTCATTTTTTCATGTCCGCGGGTTGTGGGCGATTTTTGCGAGGTCGTAATTGGTCGGAACGTGTCTCGTACTTTTTTGCGAGGGATGCAGTTGCAGGCATGGAGCGCCTTTGGCGCTCCATGCCAGCAACTGAGGCCCTCGCTATGCGAGCCCGCAAGCGTTAGCAACAACTCGCATGCTCACAACTATATATGTGATATATATATATGAGAAATAATTTATATATAGTGTAGAAAATGTGCATTACCTATAGATAGTGACTGATTTTTTTCTCATGTTCTTTTCTGGTATGTTATAGGGAGCAGTGAGTCTTATGGATACCCGAGAAAACACATTTACATACTATTTGGGATTGTCCAAGGTCTTTAATGTTTGGTATAACATTTGCAAAAACACTATCTGATATTCTAAATACAGTAGATTCTCAGTTAACGCTATACTCTCAAGCAGCCAGAAAAAAACACTGCACTTTAAATCAAACGGTAAATGTTGCAGGGCTCAACAAATGCCGGGAGCCAGGTTGTGATGCCACAAAATACTTACAAACACCTAGATCTCATCCACTGTACGTCCCTACAATTCAGTGTTACCTGGAAGCAGACAGGCTTGAGAGACTGAGTCAGGGCAGTGTTGGGGTTACATTACCCGGGCATGAGAGACTGAGTCAGGGCAGTGTTGGCGCTACATTCCCTGGGCATGAGAGACTGAGTCAGGGCAGTGTTGGTGTTACATTACCCGGGCATGAGAGACTGAGTCAGGGCAGTGTTGGCGTTACATTCCCTGGGCATGAGTGACTGAGCCAGTGTAGTGTTGAGGTTACATTCCCTGGGCATGAGTGACTGAGCCAGGGCAGTGTTGGGGTTACATTTCCCGGGCATGAGTGACTGAGCCAGGGCAGTGTTGGGGTTACATTCCCTGGGCATGAGTGACTGAGCCAGTGTAGTGTTGAGGTTACATTCCCTGGGCATGAGTGACTGAGCCAGGGCAGTGTTGGGGTTACATTTCCCGGGCATGAGTGACTGAGCCAGGGCAGTGTTGGGGTTACATTCCCTGGGCATGAGTGACTGAGCCAGTGTAGTGTTGAGGTTACATTCCCTGGGCATGAGTGACTGAGCCAGGGCAGTGTTGGGGTTACATTCCCTGGGCATGAGTGACTGAGCCAGTGCAGTGTTGAGGTTACATTCCCTGGGCATGAGTGACTGAGCCAGGGCAGTGTTGGGGTTACATTCCCTGGGCATGAGTGACTGAGCCAGGCAGTGTTGAGGTTACATTCCCTGGGCATGAGTGACTGAGCCAGGGCAGTGTTGGGGTTACATTCCCCGGGCATGAGTGACTGAGCCAGTGTAGTGTTGAGGTTACATTCCCTGGGCATGAGTGACTGAGCCAGGGCAGTGTTGGGGTTACATTCCCTGGGCATGAGTGACTGAGCCAGTGCAGTGTTGAGGTTACATTCCCTGGGCATGAGTGACTGAGCCAGGGCAGTGTTGGGGTTACATTCCCCGGGCATGAGTGACTGAGCCAGGGCAGTGTTGGGGTTACATTCCCCGGGCATGAGTGACTGAGCCAGAGCAGTGTTGGGGTTACATTCCCCGGGCATGAGTGAGTGAGCCAGGGCAGTGTTGGCGTTACGTTCCCCGGGCATGAGTGACTGAGCCAGTGCATTGTTGGGGTTACATTCCCCGGGCATGAGTGACTGAGCCAGGGCAGTGTTGGGGTTACATTTCCTGGGCATGAGTGACTGAGCCAGGGCAGTGTTGGGGTTACATTCCCTGGGCATGAGTGAGTGAGCCAGGGCAGTGTTGGGGTTACATTCCCCGGGCATGAGTGACTGAGCCAGGGCAGTGTTGGGGTGACATTCCCCGGGCATGAGTGACTGAGCCAGGGCAGTGTTAGGGTTACATTCCCCGGGCATGAGTGACTGAGTCAGGGCAGTGTTGGGGTTACATTCCCTGGGCATGAGTGACTGAGCCAGGGCAGTGTTGGCGTTACATTCCCCGGGCATGAGTGATTGAGCCAGGGCAGTGTTGGGGTTACATTCCCTGGGCATGAGTGATTGAGCCAGGGCAGTGTTGGCGTTACATTCCCCGGGCATGAGTGATTGAGCCAGGGCAGTGTTGGGGTTACATTCCCCGGGCTTGAGTGACTGAGACAGGGCAGTTTTTGGGGTTACATTCCCCGGGTTCAGCACCGCACCCACCAGCCGAACTTACCTGTGTGTAAGTGAGGAGTGAAAGCTGCTGCTGCTAGAATAGCTCTCACTGACAAATATAGGCCCCCATTTAATTGAGGTTATAGCTAATTTGCTATTCATTTGGTGTCTTTTTACGGGCTTGGAACAGCTTCCGAGTTACGGCCTTGAAAAAATGCAGATGGTTAACCTCTTAACTTACAGCCATTGATATTTCACTTTCGCAAGGCTAATATCGCAAATCGCTATTCAATTGCTCCAATTCCCCAAGCCCGCGAATGTATTCACACCCGTAAACAGCAAATGAAGGAGAAAATCCTACGAGTGCCAGAGAGGACACACAAGGGGTTACACACCTATTCGTAGCACTGTAAATGGAAATAAAAAAATAATCCTGCGCTGTAAATAACGGGGAAAGCGATGACAGACATTAGAAGTAATTGCGAAACAGTCTCAAGCCCGCAAATCGGCAAGATCTTAGATATATACAGAATATATACAGATATATAGATGTATACAGAATATATACAGATATATAGACGTATACAGAGTATATACAGATACATTTACAGATATATATATATATATATATATATATATATATATATAGACGTATACACAGTATATACAGAAGTATACAGATATATAGACATATACAGAATATATACATATATATATATATATATATATATATATATATATATATATATATATATATATATATACAGTGGATATAAAAAGTCTACACACACCTGTTAAAATGTCAGGTTTCTGTGCTGTAAAAAAATTAGACAAAGATAAATCATTTCAGAACTTTTTCCACCTTTAATGTGACCTATAAACTGTACAACTCAATTGAAAAACAAACTGAAATCTTTTAGGTAGAGGGAAGAAAAAATATAAAAATAAAATAATATGGTTTCATAAGTCTGCACACCCTTAAACTAATACTTTGTTGAAGCCCCTTGTGATTTTCTTACAGCACTCAGTCTTTTTGGGTATGAGTCTATCAGCATGGCACATTTTGACTTGGCAAGATTTGCCCACTCTTCTTTGCTCTGTCAGATTGCGAGGGCATCTCCTGTGCACAGCCCTCTTCAGATCACCCCACAGATTTTCAATCTGATTCAGGTCTGGGCTCTGGCTGGGCCATTCCAAACCTTTAATCTTCTTCTGGTGAAGCCATTCCTTTGTTGATTTGGATGTATGCTTTGGGTTGTTGTCATGCTGAAAGATGAAGTTCCTCTTCATGTTCAGCTTTCTAGCAGAAGCCTGAAGGTTTTGTGCCAATATTGACTGGTATTTGGAACTGTTCATAATTCCCTCTATCTTAACTAAGGCCCAGTTCCAGTTGAAGAAAAACAGCCCCAAAGCATGATGTTGCCACCACCATGCTTCACTGTGGGTATGGTGTTCTTTTGGTGATGTGCAGTGTTGTTTTTGCACCAAACATATCTTTTGGAATTATGGCCATAATGTTCAACCTTGGTTTCATCAGACCATAACACCTTTTCCCACATACTTTTGGGAGACTTCAGATGTGTTTTTACAAAATGTAGCCTGGCTTGGATGTTTTTCTTCGTAAGAAAAGGCTTTCGTCTTGCCACTCTACCTCATAGCCCAGACATATGAAGAATACGGGAGATTGTTGTCACATGTACCACACAGCCAGTACTTGCCAGATATTCCTGCTGTAGGCCTCTTGGTAGCCTCCCAAACCAGTTTTCTTGTCATCTTTTTATCAATTTTGGAGGGAGCTCCAGTTCTTGGTAATGTCACTGTTGTGCCATATTTTCTCCACTTGATGATGACTGTCTTCACTGTGTTCCATGGTATATCTAATGCCTTGGAAATTATTTTGTACCCTTCTCCTGACTGATACCTTTTAACAATGAGATCCCTCTGATGCTTTGGAAGCTCTCTGTGGACCATGGCTTTTGCTGTGGGATGCGACTAAGAAAATTTCAGGAAAGACCAACTAGAGCAGCTGAACTTTATTTGGGGTTAATCAGAGGCACTTTAAATGATGGCAGGTGTATGCTGACTCCTATTTAACACGATTTGGAATGTGATTGCTTAATTCTGAACACAGCTACATCCCCAGTTATAAGAGGGTGTGCAGACTTATGCAACCACATTATTTTTCTTTTTTTTTTTTTTTCCTCCACCTAAAAGATTTCAGTTTGTTTTTCAATTGAGTTGTACAGTTTATACCGATATATATATAGACGCATACAGAGTATATACAGATATATATATAGACGTATACAGATATATATAGATGTATATAGATAGATATACAGATATATATATAGAGGTATACAGAGTATATACAGATACATATACAGATATATATAGAAGTATACAGATTATATACAGATACATATACAGATATATATAGAGGTATACAGAGTATATACAGATACATATACATATATATATAGAGGTATACAGAGTATATACAGATACATATACAGATATATATAGAGGTATACAGAGTATATACAGATACATATACAGATATATATAGAGGTATACAGAGTATATACAGATACATATACAGATATATATAGAGGTATACAGAGTATATACAGATACAAATACAGATATATATAGAGGTATACAGAGTATATACAGATACATATACAGATATATATAGAGGTATACAGAGTATATACAGATACATATACAGATATATATAGAGGTATACAGAGTATATACAGATACAAATACAGATATATATAGAGGTATACAGAGCATATACAGATACATATACAGATATATATAGAGGTATACAGAGTATATACAGATATATATAGAGGTATACAAAGTATATACAGATACATATACAGATATATATAGAGGTATACAGAGCATATACAGATACATATACAGATATATATAGAGGTATACAGAGTATATACAGATACATATACAGATATATATAGAGGTATACAGAGTATATACAGATACATATACAGATATATATAGAGGTATACAGAGTATATACAGATACATATACAGATATATATAGAGGTATACAGAGTATATACAGATACATATACAGATATATATAGAGGTATACAGAGTATATACAGATACATATACAGATATATATAGAGGTATACAGAGTATATACAGATACAAATACAGATATATATAGAGGTATACAGAGTATATACAGATATATATAGAGGTATACAGAGTATATACAGATACATATACAGATATATATAGAGGTATACAGAGTATATACAGATACATATACATATATATATATAGAGGTATACAGAGTATATACAGATACATATACAGCTATATATAGAGGTATACAGAGTATATACAGATACATATACATATATATATAGAGGTATACAGAGTATATACAGATACATATACAGATATATATAGAGGTATACAGAGTATATACAGATACATATACAGATATATATATAGAGGTATACAGAGTATATACAGATACAAATACAGATATATATAGAGGTATACAGAGCATATACAGATACATATACAGATATATATAGAGGTATACAGAGTATATACAGATATATATAGAGGTATACAAAGTATATACAGATACATATACAGATATATATAGAGGTATACAGAGCATATACAGATACATATACAGATATATATAGAGGTATACAGAGTATATACAGATACATATACAGATATACATAGAGGTATACAGAGTATATACAGATACATATACAGATATATATAGAGGTATACAGAGTATATACAGATACATATACAGATATATATAGAGGTATACAGAGTATATACAGATACATATACAGCTATATATAGAGGTATACAGAGTATATACAGATACATATACAGATATATATAGAGGTATACAGAGTATATACAGATACATATACAGCTATATATAGAGGTATACAGAGTATATACAGATACATATACAGATATATAGAGAGGTATACAGAGTATATACAGATACATATACAGATATATAGAGAGGTATACAGAGTATATACAGATACATATACAGATATATATAGAAGTATACAGATTATATACAGATACATATACAGATATATATAGAGGTATACAGAGTATATACAGATACAAATACAGATATATATATAGAGGTATACAGAGTATATACAGATACATATACAGATATATATAGAGGTATACAGAGTATATACAGATACATATACAGATATATATAGAGGTATACAGAGTATATACAGATACATATACAGATATATATAGAGGTATACAGAGTATATACAGATACAAATACAGATATATATAGAGGTATACAGAGTATATACAGATACATATACAGATATATATAGAGGTATACAGAGTATATACAGATACATATACATATATATATAGAGGTATACAGAGTATATACAGATACATATACAGATATATATAGAGGTATACAGAGTATATACAGATACATATACAGATATATATAGAGGTATACAGAGTATATACAGATACATATACAGCTATATATAGAGGTATACAGATTATATACAGATACATATACAGATATATATAGAGGTATACAGAGTATATACAGATACATATACAGATATATATAGAGGTATACAGAGTATATACAGATACATATACATATATATATAGAGGTATACAGAGTATATACAGATACATATACAGCTATATATAGAGGTATACAGAGTATATACAGATACATATACATATATATATAGAGGTATACAGAGTATATACAGATACATATACAGATATATATAGAGGTATACAGAGTATATACAGATACAAATACAGATATATATAGAGGTATACAGAGCATATACAGATACATATACAGATATATATAGAGGTATACAGAGTATATACAGATATATATAGAGGTATACAAAGTATATACAGATACATATACAGATATATATAGAGGTATACAGAGCATATACAGATACATATACAGATATATATAGAGGTATACAGAGTATATACAGATACATATACAGATATATATAGAGGTATACAGAGTATATACAGATACATATACAGATATATATAGAGGTATACAGAGTATATACAGATACATATACATATATATATATAGAGGTATACAGAGTATATACAGATACATATACAGCTATATATAGAGGTATACAGAGTATATACAGATACATATACAGATATATATAGAAGTATACAGAGTATATACAGATACATATACAGATATATATAGAGGTATACAGAGTATATACAGATACATATACAGATATATATAGAGGTATACAGAGTATATACAGATACATATACAGATATATATAGAGGTATACAGAGTATATACAGATACATATACAGATATATATAGAGGTATACAGAGTATATACAGATACATATACAGCTATATATAGAGGTATACAGAGTATATACAGATACATATACAGATATATAGAGAGGTATACAGAGTATATACAGATACATATACAGATATATAGAGAGGTATACAGAGTATATACAGATACATATACAGATATATATAGAAGTATACAGATTATATACAGATACATATACAGATATATATAGAGGTATACAGAGTATATACAGATACAAATACAGATATATATATAGAGGTATACAGAGTATATACAGATACATATACAGATATATATAGAGGTATACAGAGTATATACAGATACATATACAGATATATATAGAGGTATACAGAGTATATACAGATACATATACAGATATATATAGAGGTATACAGAGCATATACAGATACATATACAGATATATATAGAGGTATACAGAGTATATACAGATACATATACAGATATATATAGAGGTATACAGAGTATATACAGATACATATACAGATATATATAGAGGTATACAGAGTATATACAGATACATATACAGATATATATAGAGGTATACAGAGTATATACAGATACATATACAGATATATATAGAGGTATACAGAGTATATACAGATATATATACAGATACATATACAGATATATATATATATAGAGGTATACAGAGTATATACAGATACATATACAGATATATATAGAGGTATACAGAGTATATACAGATACATATACAGATATATATAGAGGTATACAGAGTATATACAGATACATATACAGATATATATAGAGGTATACAGAGTATATACAGATACAAATACAGATATATATAGAGGTATACAAAGTATATACAGATACATATACAGATATATATAGAGGTATACAGAGTATATACAGATACATATACAGATATATATAGAGGTATACAGAGTATATACAGATACATATACAGATATATATAGAGGTATACAGAGTATATACAGATACATATACAGATATATATAGAGGTATACAGAGTATATACAGATACATATACAGATATATATAGAGGTATACAGAGTATATACAGATACATATACAGATATATATAGAGGTATACAGAGTATATACAGATATATATACAGATATATATAGAGGTATACAGAGTATATACAGATACATATACAGATATATATAGAGGTATACAGAGTATATACAGATACATATACAGATATATATAGAGGTATACAGAGTATATACAGATACATATACAGATATATATAGAGGTATACAGAGTATATACAGATACATATACAGATATATATAGAGGTATACAGAGTATATACAGATACATATACAGATATATATAGAGGTATACAGAGTATATACAGATACATATACAGATATATATAGAGGTATACAGAGTATATACAGATACATATACAGATATATATAGAGGTATACAGAGTATATACAGATACATATACAGATATATATAGAGGTATACAGAGTATATACAGATACATATACAGATATATATAGAGGTATACAGAGTATATACAGATACATATACAGATATATATAGAGGTATACAGAGTATATACAGATACATATACATATATATATATATAGAGGTATACAGAGTATATACAGATACATATACAGATATATATAGAGGTATACAGAGTATATACAGATACATATACAGATATATATAGAGGTATACAGAGTATATACAGATACATATACATATATATATAGAGGTATACAGAGTATATACAGATACATATACAGATATATATAGAGGTATACAGAGTATATACAGATATATATAGAGGTATACAGAGTATATACAGATACATATACATATATATATATATAGGTATACAGAGTATATACAGATACATATACAGATATATATAGAGGTATACAGAGTATATACAGATACATATACAGATATATATAGAAGTATACAGATTATATACAGATATATATAGAGGTATACAGAGTATATACAGATACATATACAGATATATATAGAAGTATACAGATTATATACAGATATATATAGAGGTATACAGAGTATATACAGATACATATACAGATATACAGATATATATAGAGGTATACAGAGTATATACAGATACATATACAGATATACAGATATATATAGAGGTATACAGAGTATATACAGATACATATACAGATATATATAGAGGTATACAGAGTATATACAGATACATATACAGATATATATAGAGGTATACAGAGTATATACAGATACATATACAGATATATATAGAGGTATACAGAGTATATACAGATACATATACAGATATATACAGGGAGTGCAAAATTATTAGGCAAATGAGTATTTTGACCACATCATCCTCTTTATGCATGTTGTCTTACTCCAAGCTGTATAGGCTCGAAAGCCTTCTACCAATTAAGCATATTAGGTGATGTGCATCTCTGTAATGAGAAGGGGTGTGGTCTAATGACATCAACACCCTATATCAGGTGTGCATAATTATTAGGCAACTTCCTTTCCTTTGGCAAATTGGGTCAAAAGAAGGACTTGACAGGCTCAGAAAAGTAAAAAATAGTGAGATATCTTGCAGAGGGATGCAGCACTCTTAAAATTGCAAAGCTTCTGAAGCGTGATCATCGAACAATCAAGCGTTTCATTCAAAATAGTCAACAGGGTCGCAAGAAGCGTGTGGAAAAACCAAGGCGCAAAATAACTGCCCATGAACTGAGAAAAGTCAAGCGTGCAGCTGCCACGATGCCACTTGCCACCAGTTTGGCCATATTTCAGAGCTGCAACATCACTGGAGTGCCCAAAAGCACAAGGTGTGCAATACTCAGAGACATGGCAAAGGTAAGAAAGGCTGAAAGACGACCACCACTGAACAAGACACACAAGCTGAAACGTCAAGACTGGGCCAAGAAATACCTCAAGACTGATTTTTCTAAGGTTTTATGGACTGATGAAATGAGAGTGAGTCTTGCTGGGACAGATGGATGGGCCCGTGGCTGGATTGGTAAAGGGCAGAGAGCTCCAGTCCGACTCAGACGCCGTGGAGGTGGAGTACTGGTTTGGGCTGGTATCATCAAAGATGAGCTTGTGGGGCCTTTTCGGGTTGAGGATGGAGTCAAGCTCAACTCCCAGTCCTACTGCCAGTTCCTGGAAGACACCTTCTTCAAGCAGTGGTACAGGAAGAAGTCTGCATCCTTCAAGAAAAACATGATTTTCATGCAGGACAATGCTCCATCACACGCGTCCAATTACTCCACAGCGTGACTGGCAAGAAAGGGTATAAAAGAAGAAAATCTAATGACATGGCCTCCTTGTTCACCTGATCTGAACCCCATTGAGAACCTGTGGTCCATCATCAAATGTAAGATTTACAAGGAGGGAAAACAGTACACCCTTCTGAACAGTGTCCGGGAGGCTGTGGTTGCTGCTGCACGCAATGTTGATGGTGAACAGATCAAAACACTGACAGAATCCATGGATGGCAGGCTTTTGAGTGTCCTTGCAAAGAAAGGTGGCTATATTGGTCACTGATTTGTTTTTGTTTTGTTTTTGAATGTCAGAAATGTATATTTGTGAATGTTGAGATGTTATATTGGTCTCACTGGTAAAAATAAATAATTGAAATGGGTATATATTTGTTTTTTGTTAAGTTGCCTAATAATTATGCACAGTAATAGTCACCTGCACACACAGATATCCCCCTAAAATAGCTAAAACTAAAAACAAACTAAAAACTACTTCCAAAAATATTCAGCTTTGATATTAATGAGTTTTTTGGGTTCATTGAGAACATGGTTGTTGTTCAATAATAAAATTAATCCTCAAAAATACAACTTGCCTAATAATTCTGCACTCCCTGTATAGAGGTATACAGAGTATATACAGATACATATACAGATATATATAGAGGTATACAGAGTATATACAGATACATATACAGATATATATATAGGTATACAGAGTATATACAGATACATATACAGATATATATAGAGGTATACAGAGTATATACAGATACATATACAGATATATATATAGGTATACAGAGTATATACAGATACATATACAGATATATATAGAGGTATACAGAGTATATACAGATACATATACAGCTATATATAGAGGTATACAGAGTATATACAGATACATATACAGATATATATAGAGGTATACAGAGTATATACAGATACATATACAGATATATATAGAGGTATACAGAGTATATACATATACAGATATATATATAGGTATACAGAATATATATAGATTCAGATATATACAGAGTATACATAGAAGTACACATTGTAGATTCCTAATATAAGATAAGGCGGACATGTAGCAATCCTTCTCCTCTCCCTATAACACATCTGTTTTTGCGCATCCTATAGACATCAGGGCAGATCCACTAAGCTTTGCTTGGCTGGCGGCTCTTTCCCTGCACACATTGCAGTCTTTGGGAGGGGGGCTCCCTTATTGTGTGAGGAGGG